>LPNX010633363.1:141417-257716 GCA_001517045.1 Pseudotsuga menziesii
ATTTACTGTTGTCATGGCTGGCAATCACAGGATGAAATGCACACAGAGGATACCTCAGTTACAGGGACAGCTTGGGAATTATACATTGGTGGACGACTTTTATGTGGTAGATGTGCCAGACACGAGCATTGTTTTGGGAGTACAATGGCTGTACTCAATTGGGAAATACTCAACCAACTACCAAACATTAGAGATGTAGTTTTTGGCACCAGATGGGAAGAGGGTAGTCCTAAGGGGAATGCCCAATGAAGCTTCAGGGTCAGCCACAGCAAAGGGGATGACCACCATATTCAGGCATGAGGACAAGACTCGCACAAGGAAATGGCTAGCTCCAACACATAAGAAGTCAAGGAAGGAACAGTGGTGTGTGAAGGGCTTTCTGGGTAGACCTCTAGACAAAGGTAGGATGAGTCCTAGGGGATTTGGACAAGGAGCCAAAACTAGCATTTTCGATCCTCACCGGTATCCCAGATGATACAAGGAGGGAATACAGAGCAGGGGTGAAAGGAAACACCAATTTGAAGGAAAAGAAGGGCCACCCAACAATGAAATAAATTGGTTGATTAAAATGGACAAGAAGAGATAGGGACAAATGATTCGGTATATTGGTTGGAGATTGCTTGAGGACAAGCAATTTCGAGAGGGGAGGACTGTAATGTCCCCTTCCAACTAAACCACCCTGAGAACACCCGTTAACCTATTTGGTTCCCATAGGTTTGAGTGGGTACTGACAGTTAGGGAATCAACTGAAGACTGATGCCATCTACAGAAAATCTAGGGCATCAATATGTTATAACCATTAGGTCAAAGAGGGCCATCGGAGCCAAAGGCCACCAACATGCATGGCATCTAAGCATTATTTAATGATGCATGCACCCATTTAAGTCTCCATGCGCATGCATGCAAGTCAACTGCAAATTAGAAGTTAAAGTGACCTAATTAGGTCAAAGTTAGGGTTTTCGCAGTTGAAAGTTATAAAAGAAAGATAAAGTGAATGGAGACTTCACTTTTTGATGATTATTGATTTTGGAGCTCTTGAGTAGTAGCACAACGTGCGGCCACAGTAGTTGGGGTTGGAGACGGCGTCTTCAACTAACGGGGTTTCGGCAGTGAGATATCTGCCCTAGTCTCATCCAGGGTAAACCAATCAGGTTCACCATCCGCTCTTCAATTTATTCATTCCTTTACAGTTATCTAGTATCCATCATAGATTGTTTGCAGGGGCACGTGTGCAGCCGTAAGGGGGTTTTTAGCTGGAAAACCCCAAATCATTTGCTGGGTCTTCAGATCTCACTTTACCTTCAAAACCCAGGTACCATTCTCATCATTGGTATCATACTCCAGTACCTGGTGATTATCAGATCCGGTCTTGCTCATCCTGAGTAGTTATCAACAATTTCGGGATCAGGGGGGCGTGAGTAGCTAAACCTCCAGATCAATTCGCTAGCCTTCCTAGAGACCTCAGAACTTCCGCATGTGTCAGGCATCCTCTCCGACACAGGAAGACTACCACTCCTGCAAATTCTCAGCTTCAACGGACACCTCCTTCACTAAAAACGTCACCCTTAGCTGATTTTGGGTTCGTGCTGTTGGGGTATCACCGAAGGCAGAAGGTACCAAGTCATCTCCAAATTGGCTCTTGATGCATGCATATTCTCTCAGAAGCATTTCAGCTAGCTTATTAGTGGTAAGTGTTACATTCTATCATACAAACCCTAACCCTAATTTCAGCTATAAAATAGGGAATTTTTGCATGGCAGTTTGCATGCCCGGCTGTTTCAGTAACTTTGCATAGAAATAGAAAATATCAGTATTTGGGATTTTACATAATAACCTCCCAAGGCTTAATCACTAAGGCAATTATTTCAGCTTTGAGGCTTGGGTGAAAAACTCAAAAATTATTTATCACTTAAAAACGATAGATAATTAACAAGAAAAAACACCCTGGATTAATGCATTGATGACTAAGTCCTAGGAAGCCAAACCTTTTACATAAAGTCATCATGCTAACTCATTTTATTACAATTTCCCATGGGGTATGAACATGTTAAAAAAATAAAAAAGTGACTAAAAAAGGCCTACAAGGACTTTTGAACTTGAAAATTTGAACAAGTGAGTGTTCATCTTTGGCGGCTCATTTAGAAATCCGACTTAGTGCAACTTAGTTGGTAACATCTGGCTCCAATTGTGGGACGTGTGATTGATCTAAACTTCGTGGAAATTGATCATACGAGAAACCTAGAATCTCTGGTTCTTGCACAAAACTAGGATAAGTCAGTTGCATGTATATATATAACTAAATGAAATAACAAATTGCATTTTATGATACAAGATAATATACAACAAAATAATTTTAAAGAATCTATGTAAACAATTATTATACAAAAAGAAAAGATCAAGCTAGGAAATAAAATGGACAGGAAGATTTAGAAATCCATGATACAAAGATGCCCCCATGGGCATCAGATGTTGTCACTGAAGAATAACTTTAGAAGCTGCCTGTTCACTGGCAGAGTCTGCTTTTCACCATCCATGTCGCTTAAATAAAATGAATTGACACCGGCTATGTCATGAATGATGTAGGGACCCATCCACAAGCTGTCAAAATTTCCGTGCTTGGCAGATTTTTCTTTTCGCTTGTCCGATAGTAACACTGTATCTCCTTTTTGAAAGGTTCTAGTCTTAGAAGACTTGTCAAAATTCTTTTAACTTTATCCTGACTTCTGATATTCTGATCAACTGCGTTTCTTCTAACTTCATCCAACTCTACCAACTCATGAATTCTACTCTGATAATCATCCTGGTCTAACCCTGAATCTTGCAGAGTCTAATACACTGGTAACTTAAGATGAATCGGTAGAGTCACATTCGTGTCATACACCAACTCAAAAGGAGACTTCCTTGTTGCACTTTTCTTAGTGATTCTATCTGCCCAAAGTGCAAATTTGATTTTACTATCCCGAGACTTCTTTTTATCACCAATAATCTTTTTAATGATGGTCATCAAGTTTTTGTTGCTTGACTCAGCAAGACCATTTCCCTAGGGATAGTAATTCGAAGAATGAGATAGGATAATGCCGTACTTAAAACAAAAAGATGACATTGCTATTGAACTGAAGGCTTTGGTATTATCAGTGGTTTTCTTAGCACCCCAAATCTAGTAATGATTTTATCTTCAAGAAAATCCATGACTACCTTCTTGGTTGCTGCTTTAGTAGGTATGGCCTCTACCCACTTGGTAAAATAATCAGTCACGGTCAAAATCCAAGTATAACCGTTACTTGAATTATCCTTAAATTTACCAATGAAATCAAGACCCCATTGTTGAAAAGGGGCTTGGACCACTACTGGCTTTAGAGGTAGTGCGACAAGTTTTTGTTTTCCTGTGAATAGTTGACATTTCTGGCAATTCCTAACAGACTTGTGCACATCCGTGAATAAGGTGGGCCAATAGTATTCCGCTCTAAGAATCTTATGGGCTGTAGTTCTAGCTGCAAAGTGGCCTTCACAAAATCCTGATTTTTTTAGACTCTTCTTCATCTACACACTTAAGTATGAGACCATCTGGATTTTTCCAACCCAAAGCATCTTTAGTAAGACAATACTTAGTGGCTTGTAATCTTAACGACCTTCTTTTGTGGCCGACTAGATGTTCAGGACAAGTCAGATTGAGGAGATATCACCCTTGGTACTTAACACCCTAATCTCAAGCCCTAGTAGAAGTGCTTCATATTCAGCCACATTATTAGATGCATCAAATTCAAGTCTATAAGCAAAGTTGAACTTCTTGTTTGATTGTGAAGTTGAGACAATCCCTGCCCCTTTTCCTGTCTTAGAAAAAGCTCCATCAAAACTCATTCTCCATAGTTCATCACCCTCTTCATTATTGGTCTTTTCCTTGATAGGTATAAGGTAATTTGCATAGATGGCATGGTTTCCCAGGCTATCTGTCTTGCAGATGTATTCATTATCTAGTTCATCAGGGTTTTCAACATGATACTTCTTTTCCTTCTCCCTATACAGTTTAACATGTGCATCTTCAGAAGTTGGCATCATGGCATAGGTCCAATTCATTTGGATAGATCCGCCAAGGGAAGCAACCCACTTCCTTGATAACACCATTCCCCATATATCAGGTACATTTATGACTACAATGTCCATGGTCACACCAATGTCTGGGTAGGTAGCTAACTTGACTGGAAATTCAACATTATACCCACAACATCAATTTCTCTCGAGTCCATGGCACATACGTTTTGATATGGCCTTGTTATCTTAGACCCATTTTCTCTATAACTTTCTTAGTCATGATGTTAGAGGATGCACCTGAATCAAGCATACAATTGTGCAATAGCTTGTCATTTGCAATCAACGAAATGTAAAAGGCAGGATGGTTCTCTTTGTTAGGATCTCTACTATGCAAAACAATAGGAGTATCATCATTAAAGTTGTTTTGTTTCCTAGTAGGACTCTCAATAGGCTTGTTCATAGCTGTCTCTTTTGTTTTGTTGGCTACCTTTTCCTTAGTCTTTTCAGTAATTGCTTATTTAGGTTTTTCAACATTCTTTTCCTTTGGTTCCTCTAAGGTTTTCATGAAAATATCTTTGAGTAGGAAATTTTAGGATCTTAATTACTGGGACATGAATTTTAGCACTAGACAACCAATTACCCAAATCAATATTCAGATCTACATGGGGGGAGATTTTTACCTTCGGTATGTGTTGATCTGACTTGGTTGGGATGACATTCCTTCTTCTTTGATAGACCATGCCTTTGTATTTCTCAATGATCTATTTAGACTCTAGAGTAGGTTTTTCACCAAAAATCTTAGTAGCATCATCCTTCTCTTGACTGTATTGCCTTACTTGTTTCCATTTTTCTTTTGAGATAGGATGGACATTCTTGACATTGTTTATATCGTCAGGGTATCTAGGATAACCCACAAAATGACTTGTCTCAATCTGCTCTTGTTCCATTATGTAACAAAAATTTGGACAAGTAGACTCTTCATGGAACTCTTCACAAGGTTTGCAATGGGGAGGAACCTCATCAACCATGTTGTTTGTTTCAAGTTGGTTAGGATGACTCTGCCCTTGGGGAGAATACTTCTTCTTCCATTCTTGATTTGGCCTTGGTTGAAAACTTCTTTGATTTTGACCAACATGATTCTTCTCCATGACCATTAATCTATTTTGCATTGCATTCATTTGGGAAGTGTGGTTGACCATCATTTGTTTCATTAATTCAGTTATTTCCGTAATGGATTCCTTAGTATGATCTTTATTTTCTGGTTCAACTGCTTTTCCCTTGGAATCATGCAGTTTGGGAATGGAAACACTGCCTCTAGAAAAACTAGGTAGATTGGATTTTCCAGATGCTTGCATGTTTTTGTCTATCTTCTCGGTAGTTTCATAGCACCATGTAGAGCTGTTGGCTCCTTATCTTTGAGCTGATATCTCATTTCACCTTCAAAAGCTTCTATGTAGTAGATGAGAATTGATGCATTGGGAGGTTTAATATCTTTATGAAGTCTTGAAACCAAATCATTGAATTTTTTATTAAACTCCTCTATTGTCTCATTCTCTTTCTTCTTAGTTTCAGTCAAGGCAACCAACATGTGTCAATTTTCTTTCTTATCACCCCATCTGGAAGTGAAAGTTGTCTCAAAACTCTGCGAAGGTTTTGATGCTGTCATCAGCCAAATTGGTGAACCATTCAAAGGCATCAACTTCTAAGGATAAGGCAAAGAGTCTCATCTTTACGTCTTCAAAATTCACATTATGGCACCATTTGGCATTACACTGCCTAAAAAACAATAGGTGAGACTTCGCAGTTATAGCGTCATTGCCATGAAAAGAAGGGATTTTCTCAATGGCTTTATCAGGGATTTGATGAGGATAACCAGCAATGGTGGAAAAGTCCAAGGGTTTAAAAAGGTCGCCCATGCTAGTAGCTGAATTAGTTGATTGAGGAAAATCAATAAATAAAAGGTGAATGTCAAGGATTGACTCAGATCTAAGATTTTCAAGGAGCCTACGAGAAGCTAGCTTGCTTTTCCTCCTATGTTAGACTTGTTCAAGCGCACGGATGAACTGAAGCAAACCTTCAGAGTTTCTTCTTGTTGAATGCCTTGGCAAAGTTAAAAATAATAGAGTCGCCAGATCATTCGAGTAAAATTATTCAAATTACAACATTTATCAAACAAAGCATAAAAAACAAAATATAAAACTCAAAAGTCGTACTCCGGGAATAGAAAGATTTATCCCTGGCAACGACGCCAAAATGTTGACGCCTAATTTGCACCTTGGGTCACGTGGCAGAAATCTTCAAGCCACTGGGTGCGACCTTGGGGGCAAGGAAGATTTGATCTTGACTCCTCCGTCTAGGCTCTCTCCTAACGAAGCCAAGGGGGGGTGGTCCCTAATAAAAATAAACTAAGGTTGTTTAATCTATAGAAGTAAAACAACTAATCTACGAGATACAAATGATATAAAATATTACAACTGGGATAGCTTTGCAAGAATAATTAAATCACTAGCATGTAAATAACATTCACTCAACACATGAATTAACTTAAATGCTCATAAATAAATTGATGCAATAAAGACCAGTGCTATTAGAGTGCTTGTGTGAATGCGGGTTGCTAGTGAGGTCTCGATAAGTATTGCAATTGTCTCGGTTGGTTCTTTTTAAAATTATTATTAGATGAGTGATTAAGGAGTGGGTTGATTCTTGGTAGATTTTATTAAAATACGGTAATGATCTAATTATTAAAGGGGAATGGTATTCTTGATATATCCGAGGGGTACGAGGAATGTGTTCGGATTTACTAAGGAGTGGCTCCAACAGTGACATGTGGGCTAGATGGAGTCGTGGGGTTGTGTTCAACATTACACCAATAAGGGTGTAGCCTAACGGTTCCCCATGGTCACTTTCTAGTGGTTTTTGCTTCACTTACAAAATTTCCCCACAACTTAGTAATATCGAAAAGTGCCGGATTTTCACTGTAGGGATTGATTGAAGTGTTCAACTAATTACTAGTCACTCCAATCCCTTTCTGATTGTCCCACCGATCCAACCAATGGTCTGCAGTGGTCACGAGAGCATACAGGAATTGAAGCCTTGTAAATTTTAAGAATTTTAGTACTAAATATGAGTTTTTTAAATCACAGTGCCGATACTCTTGTTACCGAGAACACAACCGCAGTTGTTAATTTTACTTAAGAAAGTTAAAAGAAATTAAAAAAACTGAAAAAACTGAACTAAAAAATGTTAGATCCTATAAAATGTTACTCTTATAATTAGATCTGAACTAATGAATAAATGTAGTTCAGATTTTAGCTTATGATCTATGTTAATTTCATCAAATCAATTAATACTTATTAAAGTAACTGGTAATCAAAGAAAACTTAGAAATTTGGATGAGAGAAGAAGAGGAATCGTAAGCCCTTTGAACTTGGGCAATGGAGTCTTCCATGTGGGACTTGGAGGGATTGTGCTCTTCTTGGTAGGCTTGAAAAGAGAGGAGAGTCAAACTAGAACACCTTCCTCTTCAAGCTGAGCAACCTGCAATCCTTTGAACACACTTATATAAGAAAGATTAATCAAATCGGTGTTAACAACACAAGAAGCTTAGAAAACATGAATTTAAACTAAAATAACATGTATCTCTAAAATCATCTCATGCAACTAATCAGTAAGATAATAAATAATCAAATCTACTTCTCTTACCCTACTGAGAGATATCTCTCCTTCAAAGGCCAATAGTTAATCCACAATATAAGCTGTGAAAAGACACAGATTACCTCCCACAATGAGCAATAAGCATCCACACACATGAAGAGAGTCACACTATTCTTGCCTCCAAAGCCTTTATTCATAAATTCAACAAACTATTACAAGTACAGGAGCACAAGTTGCATGCAATTTCTTTCCTCTAGAATGAAGAGAGACTACCTACTTAAATAGAAAACCAGAGCAAGAGAGGGGGGTGCATCTCTTCAAGGATGCGTTGGGGATGAGATAGGTGGCAATGAGTTGGATCTGGGTTGGAAAAGGAGAATAGGGGTTGCAACATCGTATGTTGGAGATAGTAGTTGCCCAAACTCCATCCTTTTGCCAATCTTGAAGCTTTTCCACATGTGCCTACGCACCCACTTGGAGATTTGCGCCCTCTCTTGGAGAGAAAACTTCCAAACCTTAAAACTGATTGAAACGTCAACATCTGACTTGCCCAACTTGCCCGGGTACTTGCCAATTTAAATTGCCAAGTCATAAAATTCACTTTCAGCAAGTTTCTTTTAATATTTTAATTGCCGAATTTTTTGGTCCTTTTTGGGTTTTTCGAGTAATTACTAATTTTGGAATTAAATAATTACTCGAAACTTAGGAAAGTGGATGTAGGGGTTAAGTGCGTGCTCTGAGTTAGAAAATGAGCACCCCCATGGAAAAACAACCTCCTAGCCAAACTTTTATGACTTCAAGACTTTTCCAATTAACTTATTAAAAATAAGCCTGTAAAAACAGAAAAAATATATAAATTTTTTTTCGGAAATTAAAAAAGACCTATGGGAGACTTGGGACATGTTCATAATGTCTCAAAATAATTATTAGCATGGTAATATACATTGACACATAGGTTTTAATAACCTCCCAAGGCTTAACCGCTAAGGCAATTATTCCAGCTTTGGAGGCTTGGGTGAAAAACTCAGAAATTATTTATCGTTTAAAAACGATAGATAATTAACAAGGAAAAAACACCCTGGAATAATGCATTGATGACTAAGTCCTAGGAAACTAAACCTTATACATAAAGTTATCATGCTAACTCATTTAAACAAAATAGGGCCTAAAAAGGCCTGCAAGGACTTTTGAACTTGAAAATTTAAACAAGTGATTGTTCATCTTTGGTGGCTCATTTAGAAATCCAACTTAGTGCAACTTAGTTGGTAACAACTTGGAGAGCACTCCACTTGGGAGGTGGTGCCCAACCACGTAATGATATATGTACCCTCTTGGTAGAGGAGTACTCCTCATGTGCACCAAGTCTAGTGACTAAGAGTAGGTTGTTGTGGACCTAGTCCACTTTTTCTAGTGTTGACCTTCTTCACCTATCTCATATAAAGTGAGGAGAGAGACTTTGTCATTACTTATTTATATAGAAGTATGTATTTGTAATCTTGATTCTTGTCTTGGAGCCTTTGTGCTTGTGTAATCCAAGAATTGGAGGATTTAGGGTTTGTGTGAGGTGAACCCTAGAGAAGACTTGGAGTGCTAGGGTTTTCCTTGCAGTCTTGGTGTGAGCTAGACATAGCGTTTGTGGGTGGAAACCCTAGAGCAAGATTTGTAGTGCTTGGATTTAAGTGGGGTTTGTGTGATGCATACATGGCGGATGTCCTTGATAGCTTGTGGGATGCAAGTGGTAGATCCAAGGGTGGACTTGTTGGTGTTGATGCTAGTTTGTTGTGGAACCTTTGGTGTGGCTAAATAGCTTGGTGGGGTGCCTTGCTAGGCCTTTGTATTGTTGGTTAGGGTTTTCTATTAATAGTGTATGCCCTAGCTAGGGTTTGGGAAGCAATTGGAGAATCCTTCTTGGGACGAGATGGACTCACTGTATGAGCTTGGGATGAGTTGACATATTGTACTTTATCTTCATTTGTGTAATATTGCTGTCTTAAATTCATATGTTGCAGATCTGAAAATTAGACTTTGCTTTCACATTGTTGTGAGTAGTTTCATGGCTATTATTTTAATGGTCTGATCTGTTGGGACAAATGGTACATGTTTTAGCATGCCTAGATGAAACTAGAGATCAGATTTAGTGTTGTTACAAATATGTTGTTATAAAGATAATTTTAAGATCTTTGTGTTGGTTGAGATTGTGCCCTAAGGGTTGTTATATTCATCCCTCCAAGTACATTTTTGGTGTCTATGTTTTTGATCTTTCCTAGTGGAGAGGTTGAACAAAATTGAAGTACTTGTTGCTGTAATAAATATTTCGTATTCAACAATAATGTTGAAAGTTCAAAGAAATAGATTCAGCGTACTCATGTAAATGAGGTGGAATTTTTGAAGTGTTTTAAAATGCAAAATTTTGAAATTTCCACATGATGTCAGAGCTAATTTGTTCAAGATTGCTCTCTTGGTGATGAGGGATTTGGGGCTTTTAGTTGTTCCATGCTTGGGAGAGGTGCTTGACTTGTGATAGGTTGTTTGTTGTGAAACCCTAATGTGCTTGGGTGAAGGGCTTAAACCCCATAAGGGTGATCTACTTGATTTATTGCGAATATTGCTTTGAGACTTGCTTGGATGATTACTCTCGTTCTAGAGAATGTGACAGGTTTGAAGATGCTTCCAATTTTCCACCTGTGGAGGTTGAGCTTTGAGGGCATGTTGAGAAAGAAATTACGATCTGGAATAATGGTTGCGCATAGTGAAATGGAGGCCAAGCAAAAGAGAATCATTCTTGATTTGGGGAAGGATGATTTGATCACTTACAATGCAGAGATGAAGACGGGCAAGGAGATGTATGATGCTTTGATTGCATTGTATCGAAATGTGAACATCTCTAGGAAAATACTCTTGAGAAACAAGTTCTTAGCCATTTGCATGAATGACTGAGATTGAGTGGTTGGATTCTTGGGGAGGATCACATAGTTGCGAGATCAATTGGCTGCTATAGGGGCAAAAGTGGAGCATGAAGAGTTGGTGCCCATTGATTTGAATGGGTTTATTCCATCTTGGAAATAATTTTTCCAATGTAATTTTCCTGGTGAGAAGCTAACATCTTTTGAGAAGCTTTAGGATGACTTTGTGCAGGAAAAGACAAGGTTAGAATCTAGCTTAGCAATACAAAGTAGAATAGAAGACCTAGCCCTCATTGGGAGGATGAGGAAGTGCAGTAAGAAAGGACTAAAGAAAGGTAAGTGTAACATGCACGACACAAACAATAGATCCTGAGGTACACAGTATAAATTTTTTCTATTGAATTACTCAAGCACAGCAAGTGTGTTTGTCTCATTGATTATTTGACTTTATAATCATTCTTAAAGATTATAAGTTTACAAATACATTCATTCCCACACAACATGTAATAGAGACTACTAATGTTTAACAATTGTGGTTCAATACTTTAACATAAAAGGAGACCCTCACTTCCAATATATATCCAGTGTATCCTCGATAATTTATATTTTCAGTTGAGTTCTTGAATTATTAGACATACTTCTCTGTTGTAAGTTATAGTCAACGTAAGCAAATTTTGAGTTACTAAAATCTCACTAAACACAAAACCATAATGTCTCTTAGCTATATAAGATATGGCACTCATGGTTATTGTTGCTTCTATATATACGTGAACAACTCCCATTTCTAAATAACCACAATAATTATGTATATACAAGAGTATATAATTATTTTCTCATGCATATTTTATCTCATGCTCACACATTTATTCTTACGTTCCTATGCATTAGTATTCACGTATACGTCTTTGAGACATTAATCAAATCTTCAAGCAACTCAAGACAAACCAATGAATTAGCAGGTTCATAGTATTTTTTTTAACTAGGTATCTCCTAATATTTAATGCTATACTTATAGAGAAGACACATGCATTATATTAGTCACACGATGATCCTTTGAATGTAATGACAAAAACATGTTCTTCAGGTACGATTAACATACTCCATAACAAGTAACCATATAATGTACTCTATCTCCTAGGTACAAATTGTAGGACTTGAAGTATGAGTCTCTTGAGTCGGTTGTTGAGAAAACAACAAGGTTAGACAACCTCATTACTTTTGATGATAAAAGAACCTAACTAATAAAATATGTACATAAGTAAAAAAATGATTCCACCATACTGTCTTCATGGAATTAGCCTAATTCCTTTCCACCATTGGATCCCATTCTCTGCAGCCACAACTTGTTGACAATCAAGTTACTCTGTAAATCATTAGGAGCACTATAAATCATTTTACCATCTTGCTGCAAAACATAAACCGGCTTGCAAAATAATACAATATTTACTTAATCAAACTAATCATTAATGGTTACTTCTTTAATCTAAAAGGCTTAAGCGACTAAAAACTCGACTTCGAATTTCCTCCTAACCATTGATTCTATTTGGCGTATGTTGTTTTGCCTAGAGCCACCCCCGAGCTGAGCGATGAATCAACTAAGGTAGGTTTATAATACGTCAAACGCAGATAAAGGAAGATCGGGACTTTCAGGGATCTCAGAGATCCTTCCCATATCAAAATTCAGATAAAGAATTTAGCATGTATACACAGATCTGTTCCTAGATCTAATTTGCAGCAAAGGATTTCAAGTATATAAAGATTCTTTACAGAACTATATCGCAGGCAAAGAAACAAGTATACAAGGATAATTTCCGATCTAAGTCGCAGGCAATTGAACAAGTTTATATAGATACTTTCTAGAACTACATTGCAGCAATGGATAATACAAGTATACATGGAGACCCGTATGCAAAGATCTGATCTGGAACAAAGCACATACAGATCTGGCAATGATCAAAACTTTTGCATAGAAACACACATACACATATTGATCTATACAAAACGCATACAAATCCAGATGCCAATTCTTTTCTTCCCCGAAGAGAAATCCTCTGCTCCCCAAAAGGTTCCCCCCCTTAAGAGAATCGTAACACGTTTAAATAAAAATCTCATTGGTTCCGTAAGAGACATATGGCGGAAAGAGCTTACACGCTTCTTTTGAATCGCATGACATGTTTCATTAAAGTTTAATGCTTATGTTCCCCATGTAACATTCAACCATGATGAGGCCATTCCCACTTAAATATATTTAAGGATCTCTAGGATTGGCTTCAATACACACACACACACACACACATATATAATAATGAACTTCATTTTAAATAATACCTATACATGTTTATAGATAATGTTTTCTTTACCTTCAATTAGGTTCTTATGAGGTGAAGGTGGCCTCCTCCTTCTCATAGATATTCTTTAACTATATCCATGCTTTAACTTAATTATATTATCGTTTGTCTCAGCTTCCACGACATTCCTTTAGATATTTCTATATGCATAGGGATGCTAAACATACAGTCTTGTCCTAGCCCAAGTGGTTAAGGTGCTAGAGTATGGTAAGGGAGGTCATGTGCTTGATTCCCATGGAGGCCCTTTTTAGAGTATAACCTTAGCGTAATGCTCCAAACATAAGGGTTTAGAGATTAACCATTATAGCTAGGTGTAATGTCTTTTATCATAACTTAGTTTTGAATCTTTCGACTATCACAATTATAAAAAGGCATTTTTTTTTGCTTTTATAGAAAGTTTAGTCAATCATAGTATATTTACAATTCTTCAATTTAACTAAACTATGCGAAGGTACCATTAACATTTACTACGTCTATTCGACATAGATAAATGTCTATATATTAACTTTAATTCATTTTTATAATTGCAGATATCACCCACAATTTTATGAGCGTGTAATTTACCATTAATGACGTTTAAGTCTAGGGTGATGATTTTTAACCGGCTTCATTTTGGCATGTCATTGAAACCATGCTGATGCAAGGTTATCGTTACTAGATCCCCTAAGGCTTCATTCATCATTTACCTTTCTCCTTAGTGGATTCGTCCCCAATCGTTCTTTAGTCGAGCCAAGCTTTCAACCTCCTGACCCTATCAATTGCATCCACAACTTTTATGAACTTAGAATTGGTACTTATAGTGCCGTTTACATACACTTTGTATTTCAGGTCGAGGTAGTAAGGGGGTGTTTAATCTTTCCCCCTTATAATTAACACGTTTAAATAAAAATCCCTTTGGTTCCCAAAGAGACACATGGTTGAAAAAGCTTACACGCTTCTTTTGAATCGCATGACATGTTTCATTAAAGTTTAATGCTTATGTTCCCCATGTAACATTCGATCATGATGAGGCCATTCCCACTTAAATGTATTTAAGTATGACGGTGTTAATTCGAAGGGGGAAAGGATGTAACATCCCCTTACTACCTCAACCTGAAATACAAAGTGTAAGTAAATGACACTATAAGTACCGATTCTAACTTCATAAAAGTTGTGGATGCAATTGATAGGGTTAGGAGGTTGAAAGCTTGAATTGACTAAAGAACGATTGGGGACAAATCCACTAGGGGGAAAGGTAAATGATGAATGAAGCCTTGGGGGATCTAGTAACGATGACCTGGCATCAACATGGTTTCGATTACATACCAAAATGAAGTCGGTAAAAAATCCTCACCTTGGACATAAACGCCATTAATGGTAAATCACACGCTCATAAAATTGTGGGTGAGATCTGCAATTATAAAAATGAATTAAAGTTAATATATAGACATTTATCTATGTCGAATAGACGTTGTAAATGCTAATGGAACATTCACATAGTTTAGTTAAATTGAAGAATTTAAATATACTATGATTGACTAAACTTTCTATAAAGGTGAAAAAAATGCCTTTTGATAATTGTGATAGTCAAAACCTTCAAAACTAAGTTATGATAAAAGACATTACACCTAGCTATAATGGTTAAGCTCTAGACCCTTATATTTGGAGCATTACGCTAAGGTTATACTCTAAAAAGGGCCTCCATGGGGATCGAGCACATGACCTCCCTTACCATACTCTAGCGCCTTAACCACTTGGGCTAGGACAAGACTATATGTTTAGTATCCCTATGCATATAGGAATATCTAAAGGAATGTCGTGGAAGCCGAGACAAACGATAACATAATTAAGTTGAAGCACGGATATAGTTAAAGAAGATCTATGAGAAGGAGGAGGCCACCTTCACCTCATAACAACCTAATTGAAGGTAAAGAAAACATTATCTATAAACATGTATATGTATAATTTAAAATGAATTTCATTATTATAATATGTATATATATATATATATATATATATATATATTGAAGCGAATCCTAGAGATACTTAAATATATTTAAGTGAGAATGGCCTCATCATGGTCGAATGTGACATGGGGAACATAAGCATTAAACTTTAATGAAACATGTCATGCTATTCAAAAGAAGCGTGCAATCTCTTTCCTCCATGTGTCTCTTTGGGAACCAAAGGGATTTTTATTTAAACGTATTACGATTCTCTTAAGGGGGGACCTTTTGGGAAGCAAAGGATTTCTCTCTGGGGAAGAAAAGAATTGGGATTTGGAAGAACAAAATTCATTTCGGGGATTCTGGCGAGAATTCTATTCCTTAACCGGTTCCGGAAGAGATCTCTGGAGTTATTAGGTATGCGTTTTACCATATTTACGTTTTGACCTGTTGTATATGTCTTAAATTTTAATCATTGCCTGCGTTTGAATTTGCGAACAGATCGGAATATATATATATATATATATTGTGATCTGAGATATGTGTGGTTGAGTTTGAATGTGTAAACATATCTAAACTATGCCTGCGTTTTCTATAAATCCAATGCATGCGTTTTTGGATCTAAACTATGCTTGCGTTTTCTATAATCCAATGCATGCGTTTTGGGATTTGAACTTTGCCTGCGTTCTTATTAATCTAATGAATGTGTTTTGGACTTGAATGGGATTTGGATTTCGAGTGTATCTTGTATATTTGCAGTTTGGATCTAAACTATGCCTGTGTTTTCTATAAATCCAATGCATGCGTTTTGGGATCTGAACTCTGCCTGCATTCTTATTAATCTAATGAATGTGTTTTGGATTTGAATGTGATTTGGATTTGGAGTGTATCTGGTATATCTGCATTTTGGATCTTTGCGTTTGTCACAGCTCGATCATGTATGCATTTTGCTCATACCTGTATGCGTTTTGGGTCAGATCTGTATGCGTTTTGTACAGATTAATTTTGGATGCATTTGCTAGGTAAAGATTTGATAAATGTCTGATCTTTTACCTACGTTTTGTACAACTCGATTTGTATGCGTTTTGTATAGATCAATTTTGTATGCATTTTGCTATGCAAAAGTTTTGATCATTGCCAGATCTGTATGTGCTTTGTTACAAATCAGATCTTTGCATATGTGTCTCCCTCTATACTTGTATTATCTAGTGTTCCACCAAGTTTCCGGGACGGGGGGGCGTGGGAGTGGGGAAACGCACATTGGGGACGTGTAGAGACACCCCAAAATTTTGGGGTATTTTGGGGGATGGCGGGGCGGGGAGGCGTTAGGGTCCCTAACATAGGGGGTCGGTCTCTAAAATTATAAAAAAGGAAAAAGAAAAATATTAAAAATATGAACCCCAACATATAAACATATCAATTCCTCATCCCATCACCATTTGCATACTAGCATGCTTATGTTCCTGAAGAATTTAGTGTAATTTTAATTTTAATGTAATCGTTATAGCCAAGCATATCATATCGATGTTTATTTCTTTTTATTTGTTTCTATTTCGTTTTAAAATGACCATTTAGTGTAAAAGCCTAAAATTTAAGATGAACCATTTCTTTTTTAAGTAAAAAAGTTTAAAAAATAGAGGGCAACGGGGGCCTGTCGGAGCCCCCCATTTTCAGGAGGGGGCGTGTGGGAGCCCCCCAATCCGAGAAACTCCTAGACCTGCGTTTCCCGAAGTTTCGCAGAAAGGGGGACGCTGGGAAACGTTTCCCATGGAGCCCCCCAACCCCCGGGGCGTGGGAAGCGTAGGGGGCGAGCCCCTGACCCTGGGAGGCACGTCCCCGTGGAACACTGGTATTATCCATTGCCTGCAATGTAGTTATGGAAAGTATCTATATAAACTTGTTAAATTGCCTGCGACTTAGATCATAAATTATCCTTGTATACGTGTTTCTTTGCCAGCGATATAGTTTTGTAAAGGATCTTTGTATACTTGAAATCCTTTGCTTTGGATTAGATCTAGGAACAGATCTTTGTATACATGCTAAATTCCTTATCTGCATTTTGATATGGGAAGGATCTTTGAGATCCCTGAAAGTCCTAATCCATCTTTGTCTGTGTTTGACGTATTATAAACCTACCCTAGTGGATTCGTCGCCCTGCTCGGGGGTGGCTCTAGGCGGAACAACATGCGCCAAATATAATCAATGGTTGGTAGGAAAGTCGAAGTCGAGTTTTCAGTCGCTTAAGCCTTTTAGATTAAAGAAGTAACCCTTAATGATTAGTTTGATTAAGTAAATATTGTATTATTTTGCAAGCTGATTTATGTTCTGCAGTAAGATGGTAAAATGATTTATAGTGCTCCTAATGATTTATGGACTAACTTGATTGTTGACAAGTTGTGGCTGCAGAGAATGGGATCCAATGGTGGAAAGGAATTAGGCTAATTCCATGAAGACAGTATGGTGGAATCATTTTTTACATATGTACATATTTTATTAGTTAGGTTCTTTTATCATCAGAAGTAATGAAGCTGTCTAACCTTGTTGTTTTCTCAACAACTGACTCAGGAGACTCATACTTCAGGTCCTACAATTTGTACCTAGGAGATAGAGTACATTATATGGTTACTTGTTATGTAGTATGTTAACCGTAGCTGAAGAACATGTTTCTGTCATTACATTCAAAGGACTGTCATGTGACTAATATAATGCATGTGTCTTATATATGAGTATAGCATTAAATATTATGAGATACCTAGTTAAAAGAAATACTATGAACCTGCTAATGCATCGGTTTGTCTTGAGTTGCTTGAATATTTGAGTAATGTCTCAAAGATGTATACATGAATACTAATGCATAGGAACGTAAGAATAAATGTGTGAGCATAAGATAAAATATGCATGAGAAAATGATTATACACTCTTGTATATACATCATTATTGTGGTTATTTAGTAAATGGAGTTGTTCGCATATATATAGAAGCAACAATAACCATGAGTGCCATATCTTATATAGTTAAGAGACATTATGCTTTTGTGTTAGTGAGATTTTAGTAACTTAGATTTGCTTACGTTGACTATAACTTACAATAGAGAAGTATGTCTAATAATTCAAGAACTCAATTGAAAATATAAATTATTGAGGATACACATGATATATATTGGAAGTGAAGGGTCTCCTTTTATGTTAAAGTATTGAACCACTATTGTTAAACATTTGTAGTCTCTATTACATGTTGTGTGGGAGTGAATGTATTTGTAAACTTATAATCTTTAAGAATGATTATAAGGTCAAATAATCAATGAGACTAACACACTTGGTGTGCTTAGTAATTCAATAGAAATTTTTTATACCGTGTGGCTTAGGATCTATTGTTTGTGTCGTGCATGTTACAGTAAGAAGGAAGAATCAAGTGGAAGTAAGAAGGATTTGAGTCACATGAGGTGTTTCAAGTGTCATTAAATGGGACATTATGCTAGGCAATGTCCATAGATTAAGGGAAGGCCAAGCAACAATGACAGGCTGTGGGGAGTGCAAAGGTTGTTGCTGGAGTGGAAGAGCTAACATCCAAGCTTGAGACTACCGTCTCCATCTTTTATTTGTTTACTAACATCGTGTCAAGCGGTGGGTGGTATGTGGATAGTGGGGCATCGAGACATATGATTTATGATAGGAAATTTTTTAGTGAATTTTAAAGGCAAGAAAGACGAATGGGCATGTAGTTGTGTGGTGATGTTCTTGAGTTGAATGTTGTTTTATTTATTCTTGGTTTAAAGAGGAATCTTCTTCGAGTTTCGTGTATGATAGATTTTTAGTGTAGAGTTGCATTTGAACGACAATAGAGCAATATCAATAATTTTAGTCTAGCAAGTCTGAGGACTTTGGCTAGAGTTGTGTGGGATGGAGGCCTTTACAAGTTATTGCTGATACTATGACACTTTGTACATGACAGTAGGATGTCATGTGAGCTTTCTAGTTTTGAGGAGGCCTATAACAAGAAGGGATGGCAAGATGCCGAGGATGAAGAGTTTCACTCCATCCTCAAAAATAATGTTTGGGAGATTGGATCAAGACATGTGGGTAAATTAGTGATTTATTTAGATGGTTATACAAGATTAACCATGCTATTGATGGGAATATTGAAAAATACAAGGCAAGGTTTGTTGAAGGAGGATTCTCTCGAGAAAAGAGAGTTGACCTTGTTGAGGATTTTGCGTTAGTTGTCAGAGGTTTTGAGGTGCATAGGTGAGATACCGTGCTTACAGTTTGTTGGAAGCCCTATGTGTGCTATTGTTTTCACTACAAGCTTGGTATTTTAGGATGTATGAGGCTTGTGTAGATTTTTATCTTGGGCTTATTCCACTTGCCTTTGTCCTACGATGGACAAGATGGCTTACATTAATCTCTCTTGTAGTAATGTTGTAAGGCATGCAACCCTCCATAAGTGCCTACACTTTGGTGTTCTTTGTTAAACCAAATTTGCTACTATTTATCCACAACTGAACTCCCTACCTTAGATCTAGTACATTGCAATGTCAAAGTATGTGCCCCCTCATCGCCAACCTTATTGGCAACCTCGACAGCCTCCTCGAGGTTTTTCATGAGACAACATCCACATTCCTTCTGTTGGGGTGCATTCTATACCTTGGCCATGGGGATCTGCAATTACAAAATTGTGTTCCTTCATCTTTAGGGCTTAGATAAAGGCAACAATTTGTTGTTGGTGTTACTTTTGCTCTTGGAGGTGTTGTACAACTTGGTAATTTCAACTTACAAAGTTCTTTGCATCGGAAAACACATATTGCCAAAGATGGAGGGAGATATTATTTCAACTAGAAGATCTGATTGTCTAAATGGGAGAAACTTTTAGAGTTAATGACACCAAGTTGAGTAGGCATAAAACACAACGGCTTCAGTTGGAACCTCTGATGGATCATTGTCCATAGTTGCATCCTTGGTCCCATGACTATCACATCATTTTCATCTACATCTTCAAATCTCTATGATCTAT
Source organism: Pseudotsuga menziesii (assembly GCA_001517045.1). Taxonomy (NCBI): domain Eukaryota; kingdom Viridiplantae; phylum Streptophyta; class Pinopsida; order Pinales; family Pinaceae; genus Pseudotsuga; species Pseudotsuga menziesii. Next base: position 161,287 of record LPNX010633363.1, read on the forward strand.
TGTTGTTATAGTCTTAGCATTGCTAGGGACTCCGATAGTTGTATCAACTATGCCTCTTTTGCCCACACACCTAGTTTGTGTTATGGCTTCTTTGACGCCACCTATTTCTGCTGGAGCCATTTCATCTTCCATGACCACATTTATTCTCACAACTTCACTCACAACTAGGTTACTAGTATGCTTTCTTCTCCTACAATGCTATATAGCCAACAACAATAATTTTTCCAGCAACACCACTCTTTGGATATTGGCCAGTTTATGCATGGGTATTTTGAAGCTGCACATGATGCTTGGATAGGACAAGCACAAAACCTATCATTCCAGCACAACACACACATCACCTCATACACCACTTCATCCTATTCACAACATTCTTCAGTTCACTCTAGACAATGTAGATCGGTATAACACCGATCTTAAACTAGGAGGACATTATCTACATTGTGCAATCAAATTAGGAGGAATTGGTACAAGATTTGAGACAAGACAAGATGGTAGACATTAATTAGCTTCTATGTTATTTGATATTAATAGAAGGGTAGTTAGATATTGTGTTAATAAAGGGGAGTAAGGTTAAACTTGATCAACCCCATTTTGTATTTAGCCTGCCTATAAAAGGAGGCATCTTATATGTTGGATTAGATTGAATTGAATAAACAGTGGTGTCGCAGTGATTGATTTTGAGATGGCAATAAATTCAAATTTGTAAAAGGTAGGTTTAGTTGAGATTTAGAGGGAGAAACTTGGTGTTAATGAAAACACTTTTCTCGCAAAGAGGGAGTGCTAGATTTTAGGTTGCTTTGAAAGTGTGTACAACATTTTATGGGCATGCTTCATGTGATTTGGGGTGCAATGTGAAACCCTATCCCCTTGTTGTATCTTAGGTTGTTTTGGTTGATTGACATTTGAAGAGCTTACTATAGGTGGATTCTTGTCCTTGAGATATGTTCTATAGGATGTGCATTTCTCTTGGAGATAGTTATCTTATGCGGTAGTTGACATCTTCTACATTAAGGCATGTTGAAGAGGATGGGCGCTTGACATAGGAGGTTGAGCTATCTTTTGGAGGAGCGCTAGGCATGAGGAGGAGGGGCGCTTGGCCCTAGGAGCATTGGGACAACATCTCACATAGGTGCCGGTAGAGCACTTTGCTTGAGGGAGTCTTGCTTGGAGGGCGCTTCAATGGAGGTTACTTGTGGACTTAGTCACAAACATGGAGGAGCATCAAGTTTGGGATCCTATCTTGGAGAGCATGCAACATTATGATGAGGAGTGCTTGACATGTGGAGGCTTAGCTTGGAGATCACTCCACTTGGGAGGTGGTGATTATCCACCTAGTGACATGGGGGCACTCTTAGTAGAGGAGTGCTCCACTTTTGGACTTCATCTAGTGATAGAGCAGGTTGTTTTAGACCTAGTCCACTTTTCTACTATGGGACTCCCTCACCTTTCTTATATAAAGGGAAGAGGGAGCCTTTGCGATTACTTACATTCAAGTATGTTCTTGTAGTCTTGATGTACCTGTCTTGAAGTCTTTGTGCTTGTGTGATACAAGAGTTAGAAGACTAAGGGTTTGTGTGAAATGAACCCTAGAGAAGACTTGGAACGCTAGTTTGTTAAATGTTTGAAGTCTTGGTGTGAGCTAGACCTTGGGTTTGTAGGATGAAATCCTCGAGAAAGATTTGTAGTGCTTGGATTCAAGTGGGGTTTGTGTGATGCATTCTTGGTGAATCTCCTTGAGAATTTGTGGGATGCAAGTGGGAGACCCAAGAGTGGACTATTGGCATTGATGCCAATTTGTTGTGGAGCCTTTAGTGTGGCTGGATACCTTGGTTCAATGCCTTGCTAGGCCTTTGTATTGCTGTTGATGGTGGATGTCCTAGCTAGTGTTTGGGAAGCAATTGGAGAGTCTTTGCTTGGGATGAGCTAATTGTTATACCAACCTACGTTGTGGGGGAGCACCCCCTGTGAATGGTTTGCTCCTAGAGAGAGCGATTTTTGGGAGCGCATTCCCTGGGAGAACAAAACACCTCTTGCCAAAACAGGGACCATCGCTCCCTCAAGGCTCCTAGGTCGCTCCCTCAGTGCTCATAGGTCTTTCCCGGGAGCCAAAAAAACACCCCCTCAACACTCTCCCTTAGCTTCTGTGGGTTAGAGGTGTTTTTTTTCTCTTACTTGTGGGAACCAAAACACTCTCCCTTAGCTTCTGTGGGTTAGAGGTGTTTTTTTTCTCTTACTTGTGGGAACCAAAACAAGGTTCCAATAAGTGTTTTAGGCATGGACAGGGTTCCTTGAGTGGATTAAAACACCTAGTCACTCCATTTGCTCTTATTCTATGTCCCTTTTCATCAATTTCACTCTTTGCTAGGGTTTTGAGTGGGTTGTTAGCTAGTTGTTAATGAGCTTGGAAGGGAGATTGAAGGCTGCTGTTTGTGAGAGATTGGAAGGGATATTGAAGGCTGCTGTTTGTGAGAGATTGGAAGGGAGATTGAAGGATGCCATAGTTACATTCAACCACCATTGAAGAGCTGAAGAGGTAGACTTTAAAGCTCACTCTTTGTTTGATTTTAACTTGTTTTCCACTATGTTGAATCTTGAATGTTCTCTTCTCATACTCTTTCCCATTTCTCCTCCATCATTCTATTGTAGGCAACAAATTACTCTCATCTTGAGTCAAGAAGCATAATGGGTATGTGGTTTTTCCTTTTGGTTCCATTTCTAATTATGATGGTGGTATTTGGGAAGCTAAGTTTTGAAATACTAGTGCCAATGAGGAAGTACGCAGTAGTACATACCATGGAGAGGAGGAAGAAATAGGGGATGTTGACAATGAAGCTAGCAATGATGATGGATAAGAACACAGAGAGACTTCAACACCCTAGTGGAAGTATGTGACAAGGCTTGGTGGAGGGAAAGGGGTTGGAACCACAAAGTTTACATGCCCCCATTGTACTTAAATTTACACAGGTTCATTAATCCATGCGAGAAAACATCTATGCGGGATTATGCCATAGGATATGAGTCAAAACTTGTGACCAAGTGCTAGTGAAAGTGAAAAACAAATACAAGAAGGAAGAGTAGGTTGTACGAAACAAATCCAAAAACTCAAGCGTTGATTTTGACACCTTGGGCCCACAAAGAATGTTTGGTGGTCGATCCCCATTCCCCCCATGGTAGTGGATTCTTGCCTATGCACAATTTTTTTTTAGGTTTCTCTATGTATGTGGTGTTCCATTCAATGTTCTTTGGTCATCCTATTGGCATGAAATGGTATAAGCTATCAATGGTGCCCTTAAAGGATGCAAGAGCCTCGAGTATGACAAGTCGGAACCATGGGTTTTGGTAGGGAAAGAGCGAAAATCCATAATGCTCTAGGACAATTTGCAAATGATTGGATTGAATATGGGGTATCTATTGTATTTGATGGTTGGACAAATGTTAAAGGTAGGCCATTAATAAGTATTCTTGGTGTATTTGCTAGGGGCGCAGTCTTGCTTTTAGATCATGACTACTCAGATCATCACAAGACCAGTATTAATATTGTAAAACATTTAGTTAAAACTGTTATCACCAACCTTATAAGGTTAACTAGTTTAGCTTGACTCTATTATTATCACCAACCTTGTAGTTGCCTATGTGAGGTGGATCCAAGATGGATGGTAGAGGGATAGGCAACTAAGGAGGTGGAACCAAGATTGCCTAGACTCCCAAATGAATGGTTGTCACGCCAATCAAGACAGTCTTCCCTTTATGTTATCTAAGTCCAAGACAACAAAGGGGGAGACCCAGATCTACTCCCGACAGGAGAGATCAGACCTAGACACTAGATCGGATCAAGTAGGCTTGAGGTACGTAAGGTGTAAGGTAATTGAAGACCCTAGATCTATGGGAGATGTTACCAGGTGTGCCAATGCTTTGGATTAGGGTTTTGGAAGTGTTAAGTTTGATCCAAAGTGGAACCAAGGTAACTTATGGGGTTAATACAAGATCTGGGTTGAGGTTACTAGCAACTGATGAAGATAATCGCTGCCTTGGGAAACGTAACAAATGCAAGGTGAGTACCTGAGTCATCGAAGAAAAGTCAACTTTCAGGGAAAAAAGGTCAAAAGAGGGCTAGCGCTAGGCTTGGAGATCAGTGCCTATTGGGCCGTGGGTAATGGAGTTAGTATCTGCACAACGTTAGAGTGAAACCACTTGGGATATGCCCTGATCTATTGACCTAGAAAAGTGTTTGGCCCGGAAAATTCAGTTTGCAGGGGAAACCAGTAGGAGGAGGGCTAGCGCTAGGGTTTGGAGGGACAGATCCTTAGATCTAGGACAATCTAGGAGGCATCAGCTCAGCGTTGGAGGAGAAATTGGTGAGAGGGATGCCCGATCTACAAAACCCAACAGTGGTTTGTCCAAAGATCGAACGGTTCCCCGATTAAGTATTTTTGGATTTTTTAAATATTTTGGAATTTTCAGTAAATTGAAGAAAAGCAGTTACAATGGATTGAGATCATGGAAGAAAAGAACCAACCTGTAGATCTTACCTGGAAAACCTTGTAGATGCCTTGATGATGATGATCCCTGCCATCACGATCAATTTGAGAAGCTTGAAACGAGTTCTATGTCCAGTGTTTGCTTGAGGAAGTCAACGCGCCCTCTCTCTTGCACAACAAACGTCAACCATATCAGATTTCCTGTGACATGAGAAAGAAGCTATATGCTGCAGAAAAATAGTAAGAAGAAATCATAGGTCACCACAACACTAATATAATCACCTATAAATGACCAGATACCAATAATATAACTCAGGCTATCATCCATCTGTTGCAAGCGTTACAAGGCTAAGACATGCTCTACAAATCATTTAAGTAACATTCATAACAAGTAGCAGTCACCTCACTGGCGGTACATCAACCAAATACATATATAGGGTTTTATTTATTATTACTCAGACTAGACTTTCAGGACTATACTCACTTCATAGTTGTAGTCAATTTGCTAGTGAAGGGTGAAGGCTGAAATTGACAAGGCTAGGGTAAATGATGACTACCAACTTAACATCATGACACTTTGGATATGGAAAGGGAATACTCACTATAACCACATGTTGGACAAACAACAACACAGGGAATGGCAGTGCCTCACAAATGGTTGAGTTGTTCAGAGAGTGCTTATTCAGCTTAAGCATCATGTCTACATCAAGTTTGATCCAGGTTCATTAGGGCCATCAATTTTATTTCCATGGCTTTTTTGGCCTATATGACCTTTTGGGGACTTCACCAGTGCTTAAAAGCACAACTAACTGCAGCTTTCATCCAGGACATATTCAAATTTATAAGGTCAACAATATTTGGATATAGCATATATTTAACCATTGCTTTAGGGACCTTTTCTTATACCCTTCACGGAGTATTTTAGCATTTCATTGCTCTTGCCCTTTGCTCGTATATGTTAAGAAACACATTTTAGAATTTACATTTTCCATGGGCGCATATATAAACATTTCCAATACAAGTAGTACATGAGCTTTCGGTTTTAGCCAACAACATCTCAAGTGACTAGGGGGAGTTCTGCATAGTGCCAAACATCGGGACAACCGACCAGAATGATTTAGGCATACAATTCAACTCACCAAAGGCAAGTTCTGTCACCAACTCAGAGCCGAGACACACTATAAACAGGGAGGTTTGTCCAACAAAGGTTCTAGCGGGGAAAGGTCCTCCATGCCATAAGTCAAGTAGTAAGTCGGGTTAAAACAAAACTGGAAGGTAATAGATGGGTGGAGACAGTGAAAGATGAAATCAACACTAGCAAGCCAAAGAAATGGTGGGAATGACTACCTCTATTTTCCCTAGGGAGAGTAAAACCAATGAGTATAGATCAGGAACTTCCAAGTCTAAGTAGGGACACCATACATAATACAAATACATCCAAGTCCATATATTTATGACTGCCAGATCATGACACTAAATGCTAGTATATGTCACAAAGATGAGTATAAGAGCAATGATAACCATAACACAATAAAATAAATGCCGAGTCATAACCATGCAAATAATCCATTTGAACCATCATCTGTCCAATGAGAAAACACTAGAACCAATCTGGGCATCACTAACTGCTCTGCAAATGACTGAATGGCTACATCAACCCTCGAATTTGAGTGTCCTGAGACTCAGTCCTGACATGGGAGAGTATAATAGTCCAATAACAAAATAATGATCTGTCAAAACTGCTCATCTCAGCATCTCATATGTAAGAGATCTGACTTAAAAATGTACTGTATCTGAAAAATAGAATATGGTAGCCTGGCTACTATATATGTGATAACAAAAACCATTCAAGAGATTGGTTCGCATACAATGTCATTCAAGTCATCATTGATAATGTTGCTAATTGTAAGGCAACACGAGCAATCATTGAGGATATTTTGGTTAGGGTGTTTGGTTCACACATTCAATCTTTTGATGGATGATATTATTAAGACAAAGGACTTTAATTATGAATGGATTGGTGCATTTCCCAAGAGAGGGAAGAAAATGGTAAAAACCATTACCAATCATAGCATGGCCCACCACATTTTTCACAACCACTCTAGGTTGGAGCTACTTAAGATTGCAAAGATTGGATTTGCTAGCTACTAACTCACCTTTAGGTAATTGTAAGGAAACACAAGCAATCATTGAGGATATTTTGGTCAGGGTGTTTGGTTCACACATTCAATCTTTTGATGGATGATATTATTAAGACGAAGGACTTTAATTATGAATGGATTGGTGCATTTCCCAAGAGAGGGAAGAAAATGGTAAAAACCATTACCAATCATAGCATGGCCCACCACATTTTTCGCAACCACTATAGGTTGGAGCTTCTTAAGATTGCGAAGACTGGATTTGCTAGCTACTAACTCACCTTCAGGTACCTTTTGAAAGTAAGATAGGCATTGGCTAGTATGTTCTCAAGTGATTCATGGCAGGGTTTGAAAGATAGTGTTGCATTTGCATTTGATAGACATGAATTTCAGGAGGTGGACACTATTTTTAATGGTTAGTTTTGGGCACAGGTTAGGGATGTTCTTGATGGTCTGTTTGAACTTTGAACCTATCTTTGAAGTTTGAATTGTTGATTACATCTTAAAACTCTTTGGTAGTGAATATGATGGTCAATTTTATTTCGTGGTTGATGTTATCTGTTAGAGTTTGTTGATGGCAAATTTTTTATGTTGAACTTGAAGATTGATGTGGTTGATGATTGATCATTTGGTGACAATGTTATGAGTTATAGCTACTAGATGATTGATGTCATATATGATTTTTACAGCTAATTTGCCATTATGCATACGTTTTTAATATATACACATCAAAAAATATTAAAACATGTATTATAAGAACGCTTCCAAAACGCTCCTCTCTCGGAAGCTTTTTTAAAATTCGCTTCCTGCTCTCGCTCCCTGCTCCCAACAACCTTAGTACCAGCTTAGGATGTGCTGAGATATTGTACTTTATCTTCATTTATGTATTATATGAAATATGAAGTGTACTATTTCTGTCCTAAATTTATATGTTGCAGATCTGAAAATCAGACTTTGGTTCCTCAGTTTTATCAATAGTTTCAAGGTTGTTTTAATGAGCTAATTTGTTGGGACAATCAGGTTTGTTACCCCATATATTGGTCCCGCACTTGTGATTTTTCATCACAAGGCTCGACTGGCAAGTTGATATTGCTGATAGATGCTTTGGGTACTTGATGCTCAAGTTATGCTCCATGTTGTGATGATGCCATATTTCTGATTGGTTGATGGATGCTCATGGTTTATTGATGCTAGTGGTTATTGGATTTTATGGTGATGATTGCTACTGCATGTAACTTATACTTGCATCATGTTCATATCACTCTTAACACATATGATTCTAGCCCCTCCCAAGGGTTTGGATGATGAGATGACATGGTCTTTGTAGTGAATCACCTTAGCGATTATTGATGGATCACATCTTCATGAATAGTTTCCCCTTGTTCTCTTTTGATCTGGTAAAGCATCAATGTGTCTTTGCTCAAATTTATATATTGGTCCTTCTAGATAAAATAATTCCTTTCTCACATCAATGATGGCACATATGACGAGGGAAAATTATTTGTGACCCATTAATGCAACATTATGAAGAGGTCGATACGTTATTTAATTGAAGCTGTTCACATCACATATGATGTAGGGAATAGAACTAATCTTTAGGCTATCAGTTGACTAGTCGACGCCACATTGAAATTAATGGGTCTTTTGCTACATTCATGCACATGACATTCATATTACACGAGGATAAAATTGCGTGGGGTTGTGGGGCTTAAAATTTCTTTGATCACTTCCAAAATCCGTGGTGATAGGTTGTCTCATACATATGTGGAGGTGATGACAATTTTTTTTCAACGTTGAGCCTTAGGTTGGATGTGGATGACACACTTGATTGCATGGCACTTTTATTTTTCACATCAAGACATCTTCACATTTGACCATTGGACGAGCTCATGTGTATGTGCTATATGTTTATCCCATGTGGTCGTTCCCTATGTTTGCTCTGAATGGCACTTTAATGACATCACATAAGACTCCATTTTTTGTTGATTGGTCATGAGAATGGGGTTGCCCCTTTGGGATTATGGTATGGCTTGGCTATGTACACACATTCTCATGTGGGCCTGTTCTTCAATGGCCTCGTTTCATTTGTTGCATAGAGCCATCTCCTTGAGCCGACTCAACACATATCTTCCATGGTGACCTCCCCTTCATATCTATTCGCTTATACATTCATACGTATAATGTAGAGTTGTGACATGATTTGAATATTGAACGAGTGCTCACCTTGGTGCACAGGCTCCATTTATCGTATGAGGTTGTCCCCTTTTTATACAATTGCATGGCTTATCTCACCTATTATAGGGACAACACAATTGATGGCATGATTAGGTCATTTAATGGAGCCATCCTACTTATGGAGGCTTTTATTACACTTTATTGAAGACTTTGGGTGGAGCCATTTTTGTTGGTCTCTTGTAAACATGTTGTTGTCGCCTATTTCGCACCTCGGGTAACGTGACAGAAATCTTTAGGCCATTGGGTGCGACCTTAGGGGCAAGCTTGAGCCAAGTGTTGTCACCTGATACGTAGCTCCTCCGTCCAGACCAACTACTAGCGAATCCAAGGGGGTGGACCCTATGAAAAATAATTTAAGGTTGTTTCTAACTATGAAAGTACGAAGCAACAGATTTTCTAGGAGTTTTGAAAAGGAATGAATTTAAATATTACCCACCAACTACTGCAAGTAAATTTACACTTAGCAACCTTTAGTGAAATAAACACATATCATTCAAGACACATTGCGAAATTGACTTATGCAAAAAGAATAGAATAGACCAATGCCAAATTGAAGGAAGTGCTTTGCCAATGTGGGTTGCTAGTGAAGTCTCACTGAAAGTATTGCAGTGTCTGGGTTGGTAAATTTTAGATTATTAGATGACTGATAAAGGGAGTGGGTAAATTCTTGGTTTGTTTTATTAATGTGGTAATTATCTAGATGATTAGAAAGGAGGGGTTTCCCGATATACCACGAAGTTACAGGGAATATGTCCAGACTCACTAAGTGTTGTAGCACACGAGGAAATGTGGGCTGAATGGAGTCACGGGGGGATGTTCAACACTACACCAATAAGGATGTATCCCTACGGGGCCCCGCAGTCGCTTTTCAGTTGTTACTGCTTCCTCTGCACAATTTCCCCACACGAAGCAACACACAACGTTGGATTTTCGTTGTTTGGGAGATTTTTATAAAAAGGATGAAACTAATTACTAGTCACCCATATCCTTTTTTGAAACAACCAATTGATCAGACGAAGCTGCAGTGGAAGTAGAGCATACGAGGATAAGGGCCTTGTCAATTTTAAAGATTTTTGAACGTGGTTTGTCTGATTAGAAAAATCAATCTCGAGAATCTCTTTCCGAGTTTAGTACTCGGGCAAAGCCCTTATCCATGAACCGTACTCGAGAGAGCAAGGGGGTTTATTTTAAACTTTAAAAATAAACATAGGAAACAAATTTCTATTTAATTCTTACTATGAATCTCTTTCCAGGTTCAGTACTCAGGCAAGCCCTTATCCATGAACCGTACTCGGGAGAGCGTGGGGTGTGTAATTCATTTACTCCTTTGATAAAACATATTAAATAAACAGAAATTTGAAGCTAAACTATCTAAAACTAAAACATCATGAAAAATGAACACCGATGCGAATCCCCCCAGGGGGACGAGGAGTGGGCTCTTAGGAGCCTACTCAAAACTTTATTACAAACTTACAACATGAAAGAAATGCACTATGGTCCTTATACTTTGGATCCAAAGGCTTACAACTTATTGGAAGAATTGATTTTTATGCGAGGGGAAGCTTCGTTGGTCTTCTTTTTGCTTGATTTTGCGAAATCTACCATAGTTTGCCGAAACATTTTCTAAGCAAAAAAAAGCTGAAATGAATGAAGTAAAAGAAACTGAAAAAATGAGCTAGAAAACTATTTTTTCAGGGTCTTTGTTTGTTCCATAAGGAAAACAAACAAATTAAAGCACTTAGATGCTAGATCTGAAACTTAAACTTGACATCTAATCTTACTAATCAAGAATTTTAATTTTATAATGCAGATAACTTGAAGCAAGAAAAACTTGGTACAATAGATCTATATTAGAAAATAATTATTCTTTTCAACCCTAGCTAGATCTGTAAATGAAAAGTAATTACGATCTACTTATGCAAATGAACTTTTGATTTTAGATTTGCAATTGCTTTTCAACAAAAAGGACAAGATAATTATAAACAATATTGAGAAGGAGAGAAGGGAGGCTTGTAGAACAAGATGATCCTTGAGGCCTTGATTGTGGGGTATTGAGGGACTTTTTCTGTAAACAAAAATGTTAGAAATAAGATAGATCAAACAAGATCTTCTATATCTCCAACTAAGATGACCGACACATCACACAACTCAACAACCAAGATCAAATCCAACAACATATATACTTAGAAATCAATATGAAGATGTTCATAAACAAATGAAAGTATTCGGTTGAATCTTTAGGCATCCATACTAAATAAATTAAAGCAGCAAACAAACAACTTAATTTACCTTGCAAAATTGATACCATTCCAAGCAAGCTAGATTTAGTACTTAGAAACAAGATGGATCCAACAAAGATTATCTCCACAAAGCTCAATGACAATTCATCCACTCACCAAAGCACCACACAAATAGACCTCCAAAGTCTCTTTTATTTCTTAGATAGACAAAGGTTACAACATGCAAGCTCTTCCCAACACATTCCAACTCACCCTAAAGGGAGAGAGCCTTGCTTTATTTATAGCAAAAATGGACACGGGGGGGCACCACCCACACTGGCAGAAGAACTCCAGAGAAAAGAGTGATTTATGGGAATGATTGAGAGTTTCACTATAGTGATATTGTGGAGGAGGCGCCACCTCCCATGAGGTAGGGGACCCCCTTCACCTACCAAACCAACTCATTAATCCCATTCGCATGCTTCAACCAACCTCATACTAAAACGTACAAATGATGATGTGAGATCCAACCATGGTAAATGACATATGGTACATATTACAAACAACATGTGACAATGATGAGTCACCATACCACCCACTCGCTAGTACAAAAGCGTAGGCCATACTTTGAGTTTTGAATCATTCACATGGAGAAAAACGTGAGCTTTTAAACTTTGGTTTAAATGGTAAGTGAAACATGCATTAATGTGATGCTTTCCATTTAGAACAAAGTCGCATACATGGGGACAAACCATGCCATGTCACCCAAAGTCTAATTTTGACTTTTTCAAATTTGTCCTTAATGCCAAAATGTTGCACATTTAGCATTTAAGTGTCATTTTGATGGTTTAATAGCGAAAAATGACCATACGTGACTTTTTAATCACCCAGAATGAATGAAAAGTGGGTCCCTTGGTAAAGAGTATGCTCTAAGCATTAAAATAAGCATCCCCACGCCAAATTCCCCCTCCGGATCAAGTTTTTAAATTAAACCATTAAAAATGGCTTAAAAACGGAAACAAATTATTTTTCTCGGAATCAGACAAAAGTTTAGGGGGACCTAGCACATGTCCATACGACTCAATTCGAATGCCTAGCACGTTTATAAACATTGACACCTAGGCTCTAATAACCCCCTAAGGCCTAACCACCAAGATGACTACCCCAACTTTCGAGGTGTGAGTGAAAAATTCAGAAATTATTAGTCGTTTGTTCAACAACAAATAATTACCAAGGGAAAAAACACCCTCGGCTAGTCGGCTTGATGTCTAGGTCTATGAAGTCGAGTCTTTTATAAAATTGACCATGCTAGCACATTTTTGACAATTTCCCCAAGGGGGTATGAACATGTGTGTTGCTGCCTAATTCGGACCTCGGGTAACGTGGCAGAAATCTTCAGGCCATTGGGTGCAACCTTGGGGGCAAGCTCAAGCCAAGTGTTGTCACTTGATACTTAGCTCCTAAGTTTAGGCCCACTCCTAGCGAAGCCAAGGGGGGTGGACCCTATGAAAAATAAATCTAAGGTTGTTTCTACCTATGAAAATAAGAAGCAACAAATTTTCTAGGAGTTTTGAAAAGGAATGAATTTAAAGATTACCCACCAATTACTGCAAGTAGATTTATACTTAGCAACTTTTAATAAAATGAACACATCATTTAAGACACATTTGCGAGACTTACTTATGCAACCAGAACATAATAGACCAATGCCAAAATGAAAGAGTGCTTTGCAAATGTGGGTTGTTAGTGTAGTCTCATTGAAAGTATTGTAGTGTCTAGGTTGGTAGATTTTAGATTTATTAGATGGTAATTAAGGTAGATTTTAGATTTATTAGATGGTAATTAAGGGAGTGGGTAAATTTTTGGTCCGTTTTATTAATGTGGAAATTATCTGGATTATTAGCAAGGAGGGGGATTCTCGATATACCACGAAGGTACATGGAATATGTCCAGACTCACCAATTGTGGTAGCACACGAGGAAATGTGGGCTGAATGGAGTCACGTGGGGATGTTGCCTAATGGGACCCCGCAATCGCTCTTCAGTTGTTCCCACTTCCTTTGTACAATTTCCCCACATGAAGCAAAACACAACGCTGGATTTTCGATGTTTAGGAGATTTATTAAAAGATGAACTAATTACTAGTCACCCAAACCCTTTTCTGATACAACCAACTGATCAGTCGAAGCTGCAGTTGAAGTAAAGCATATGATGATGAGGGCCTTATTGGTTTTAAAGATTTTTGAACGAAATTTTTCTGATTTAAAAAATGTAAATCCCAAGAATCTCTTTCCAGGTTTAGTACGTGGGCAAGCCCTTATCCATAAACCGTACTCGGGAGAGCAAGGGGGTTTATTTTAAATGATGCAGAAAAAAAGGGAAAGATTTTCTTATTAAATTCTACCACGATTCTCTTTCCTCTTTTCAGGATACTCAATAGAGCTTGGGGTAAGTATTCATTTTACTTTAATCACCAAAATACATCATAAACATAAAACCAAAAAGAAGTAGCTAAAAACACAAATCACAAAAAAAGTGCACCGACGCGGATCCCCTCAGGGGGGATGAGGAATGGGCTCTAATGAGCCTACACAAAAAACCTATTTACTTATTTACAATGTTGAAAGAATGCACTTTGGTCCACAAATCGGGATCCAAAGGCTTACAACAACTTGAAAAAATGAATATTTTCGAAAGGGAAAACTCCGTTGGTCTTCTTTACTTCAAGTTTTCAAATTTTCGGCAGAGCTTCCTCCTCTTTTTCGTAAACCTGCAAAAAACAGAGATGAAAAGAATGTGAAAGACACCCAAAGACACTTTAAGAGTGTCTAGGGAAAATCTACAAAAAAAAGTCTAAAAAATTCGAAGTAAAACTAACTGAAATTGACTAAGTAAGGCAAGCTATGAAGCTTGTCTTCTGAGGATCTTTACTTATTCTTTTGAAACAAGTAAACCAAGCTCTAAATAGCCAAGTATGAATCTTTAAACTCTTGAATCAAACTACCCTTACTTAACTTTGGATTTTACTTGAAAAAAGACTTTGTAAAAACGATAGATTAACTCTAACCAGATCTAGACTTTGAGATTTTAATTGTAAACTACTTAGATCTAGCCAGCTACTCAAATCTACTTATATTATTGCATGAGATTATAGATCTGAAATAAAAATCGAACCAGTAACTAAGAATATCAAACTTTAGAAGATGAGAAGGGTGAAGACAAATGACCGTTGAAATTGGGCAATGGGGTCCTCAAAGTGGGGATCAAAGGGACTAGTCCTTCTTAGAAATATGTTTGAAGATGTGAGGATGCCGACATGCTCAACACGCTCTCCAAACTAGATATCCTGCAGTCTCATAAAACTTGCACAACAAAGAATTAAAAGCACCAGGTGTAAACTACAATAGAAACTTCAAAATACATGCATTTCTCATCAAATAAACATGTCTGTCTAATGTCTCTAATGTAACTTAACATAAAATTAATGGATGAAAAAATCACACTACTCTACCTTACTAAGAAATAATTCTCCTTCAAAAGCTAGATAAAAAACCCAAGATTTTATAGTGCAAGCATGTAAACAATACAATTATACTTCATTAGATCATAAAGACATTATCATCCACACACGAAAGATCCACACACCGATTTGACTCCAAAGCCTTTATTCGTTCAATGAAAAATACTTCACAATAGTTACAATGCAATTTAGCAGAGGTTCCACCTTACCATCATTACAATGGTGAATTTCCTTCATTATATAGAAAATGCCAGCCCAAGGGGGATGCATCTCAAGAGGGAGTTGAAGTCGAGTTCTAGAGTGATTTTAGAGATTGAGAGGGAGTTAAGTGAAGTGATAACATGGAGGAGGTGCCACCTCCCATGAGGTAGGCGACCTCCTCCACATACCAAGACACATCACCTAAGCAAATCTGTCCCATCCAACTCACGTGTAGATCTCCCTCACGCTACCCACAACCGTACGGAAGTGTGACGTGAGAAAATGTGCAAGACTTAGGATAAAACACATTTGGATACATGCTTTAATGTGATGTGTATCATAAGTGATGAGGTCACTCCTAATCACCCACTCGCTAGTCAAAAGCGTGTGCCATACTCCACCCTTGGATCTCTCGCATGGACAAAGCGTGACTTTAAATCATGGATAAGATATGGTAATGAAACTTGTTTTGAAATGACGTCTCCTTCCATAAAGAATTCACCCATATGGGACCACCATGCCACATCATCTATTAACCATTAAAATAATCACTTATCACTATTTTGACTTATGCCAAAATGATGCACTTTTAGCATTTAAGTGTCATTTTGATGCTCCGATAGCGAAAAATGACCATAAGTGACCTTTTGAGCACCCGGAGTGTATGGAAAGTGGGTCTCGAGGTAAAGAGTATGCTCTGAGTGTTAAAACGAGCATCACCACGCCAAATTTCGCGTCCGAATCAAGTTTTTATGCCATTTACAAGTTTTTTAATTAAACCGTTAAAAAAATGGCTTAAAAAACAGAAAAAATTATTTTTCTCTGAATCAGATGAAACTCTAGGGGGACCTAGCACATGTCCATATGACTCAATTCGAATGACTAACGTGTTTATAAACACTGACACATAGGCTCTAATAACCTCCTAAGGCCTAACCACCAAGACGACTACCCCAACTTTGGAGGTGTGAGTGAAAAACCCAGAAATTATTATTCATTTGTTCAACAACCAATAGTTACCGAGGGAAAAACACTCTGGTCTAGTCGGCTTGATGCCTAAGTCTAGGAAGCCGAGCCTTTTATAAAAATTGACCATGCTAGCACATTTTTTACAATTTCCCCAAGGGGATATGAACATGTGTTACAATTTTTTTTGAACAGACTCCCAGAAAAAGCATGACAGACTTCTGAACTCTGAAGAATGAACAGGTATACTTGTTCCACTTCGCCGATTCACTTGAAAAATCTACTAAGTACAACTTAGGTGGTAACAATGTGTGAGAAAAAAAATTAAAAAATTTCCTAGAAAAAGCCTGTCGGGCTTTTGAATTCTGAAGAATGAACAAGTATACTTGTTCTACTTTGTCGGCTCGCTTGAAAACTCGACCAAGTACAACTTATGTGGTAACACATGCATCTAGAAGATACGACTGGATTGGTTTCTCTGGTCATCTACTAAGCTACTTGGAGGATAAGCTCGGTTAACCATCTCGCTATTTTATTATTGTTTGACTTGTCATGAGAATTGGTTAGAAGTGTTGATTTTTCTTAGCAATTAGATGTTATTAACTTATTTATCTCATAAACAAGAACTGCATGCATATAAAGGATAACTGAAAGAAACACTTACACCCCTGGGAAAACCCTCTCACAAGAAAAAACCCAACAAACTTCTCTAGATAAGATTCTTCAACAAGATACAATGTCTAACCTAGTGCCCGACACTAGTTACAAAATAATAATACAAGAAAGATACCAAATATCGTTTAAGCCTGAAGAAGAGAGAGAGAAAGATAAAATCCACAAATTGTCTTCACAATACCTTCTTCCCTGGATATGTGCACTTTCCTATTGCTTGAGTGAAGTTGTATTGCAAATGAGCCATCTTCACTTCTAGTTATACCAGAAAAAGTTACTATTCTTACTGGGTTGGCTTGTCTTCTTGACTAGGTAATTTCCCCTTTAATTGGGCCTACTTGACCATTTGACTGGGTTAATTTAGCTGGGACGACTTGTTTTTGGTTTGTAGTTTTTTTTTGTGGAATATCTTTCGAAGCTACTCAAAACATCAACACTCCATCTTAGCGAGGAAGGTATTCTTCTGGTCACGATTTTCAATATTGGCTTTTTGCTTGTTGACTTCTGGAATCTTCTACGATCTAGAGAAGTTCTCAGTGAGTTTGCCATCCTTGGTGATGTTCTTCAAGGCCTGACCACTTTCAAAGTGGTTTCATTCTTCTTTTCTATCCCACTATACTCCACTAGACAACTATATGGCGATTTGACCTCTCCAAGAGGTTTGACTGTTCCTCGACAGTACTGACTATAACTCACTCGAGTATCTGATAGTCTCAGAGACCTTTAATTAGTATCTGAGGTCTACAGATAGTCTTTGATTGCTCCCCAACAGTCTTGCCTATAACTTTACTAATGTATGTGTGCACTCTGCATGAGCTACAGTAGCCCTTGGCTATCTGTACTGCAGTCTGCAGCCCCTGGTTGTCTGAGTCATCAACCTTGACTTACCGGCATATGAGTCAAGTATTCTTGCATGGCTAATCTGAGCTATGTACTACTGAGTGGCTTATCTGTTGCATGGCTTATTTGAGCCATATACCACTACATAACTAATATGAGCCATATACCATTGTATGGCTAACTTGAGCCATATACTATTGTATGGCTAATCGGTGTCTGAGCCATGTACCACTGCATGGCTTACCGGTGGGGAGAAATCTTGAGTCATGTCCCACATGACTAACTGGTGGGGGATTTATCTATCTATTGCTACCTATTGAGAAACATCAATGCTCCCTCTCTACGAGAGGAGTCATTTGGAAATTTGCTCATCTGTGGATATGTACTGGAGTTGTATTGCTCCTTTCTGCACCATGTCTTGGATATAACTGATTAAGAACCTTCTAGAGCCTTACTACTTTTGATCTTGTAATTTTGACTGCATTATTCTCTTCCTCTGCTGTACTGAGTGCTCCTGACGAATGCTTTTCTTAAACTGGAGCAACATCCTTGATGTACTCTTTCTCGTCTGCTACACTAGTAAGAGTCCATATATTCTTGTAGATTTATTTTTCTGTTCAAGACATATTTGAGTCCATATCCATTTGTACCATGTAGGTACCTCAACACATGCCTTGTTGTACATGTCTAAACTCTACCATGTATTGACTGCAAAGCATATATCCAGTCTAGTGTTAACCAGATACATCTAGGATCTACTCAACTATCTGTGAGATCCTCCAAATATGAAGAAGAACAACTTCGGATTCATCATCATATGTGTGGCCATGGACTTGCAATCCGTCATTTCAAATTTCTTCAGGATTTCCACTGTGTATTTTCCTTGACCGAGGAAAATCTCATCCGACTTCTGCCACACCTCTAATCCCAAAAATCATCCCAAGATTCTTGAATTTTGTGATTTGCTCCCTCTGTATCTGGACATCTTGCATTCTCTACATTTGGATGTCTTACACTAGAGTGACTTGCAGCCTTTTCTATTGTTGATCTTCTATGTATCCATCTGTGTCATCTCCCATTAAATGGGTTTACTAATACGAGCCTCTTGCTCTCAAGATCACTAGATACCACTCCATACTAAGTTTGGGACCGTGCTGTAAACTCCTCACGATCATCGGAAGATGAACATTTGTAGTAGAGAGACCAACATTTGTTGGAGCCTCCTGCTCCCAACCATCAATCTCCATATGAGATCCTCTGCACCTGTGGATCATGGGTCCACATTTGACTGCTGTCACTACTGGATAGTCATCACATCCACTGCAGTTGCTCCATTTGTCACTATATTCATCCTGCTATCTGATCTAGAACCTGACCTGAGAGCCATGCTCCTTCTTCTGAGTGTCTTGATCCTTCTCGAACACTAAATATCAATGGGATTCGATCAAAACAAGTCTCATCATCCTTTTCTTGTAGGTCATAGCATATGATCTTCCCTACTAGTCAAATTTAGTTAGATAGTCAACAACATTGTATACTAATCAATCAAGTCAATGTAATACATAATGCACACAGTCATGTAACCGATCAAAGGAATTAAGCATCTTAGCCAATGCTTAAACACAACACCCATCCATATCCCAAATACACACGATAACTATTTGGGTGCAATCCATTTTCACCAGAACACACTATCCAGAGCGTGCATTGCTCTTGGTATGTTAGCAAAAAGGTTTCATCCTAGACTAGCTCCATCAAGGGCTCATAGGATGCTGTGCAACACTATAGGCTACTTACTCAACATACACATAATATGCACTACATGAACCTACTACTCGTTAATCTCAGTCATATATAAATGCATAAAAGAAAACAATATCCTTCAAAAATACTCAGAAATTTAAGGAATAACTTAAATGACAGTAAATACTTATCTTTCATGAATTTTGTAGCCTCCTTGCTTCCCTGCAGTGATCACTGGAGTTTCTGGCAGCGTATTGTGCTCCATCGTCAGATTCTGAAGACCTTGATCATCTTCTTCGTCAAGTCTAGGACTTGCTGAAGTCTTCATCCTTGGTCCTCATGTCTTCTAAAAGCATTGGATCCACAATCGCTTTGGATCTACCTTTATAGTCTAGAAAGATCCCCTGGCATTCTTGCTAAGAGTATATTATTTGCTTCACCAGAATCTAGCTAGTAGGTGGATTCTCCTTCTCTTTAACTTTATGCTTGGAATTGTTTCCAAGTTCTTTCTAAAGAATTCTTGTAACATGTCAAGAGCTTAGAAGCACCACTATCTACTAACCAAACACTGCTCCCTTTGGAGGACAAATTCTTCATCTAGTGTCTCCTTATTCTTCTCAAGTAATGGAGACTCATCCATGTCTATTGCATGTGCATGATATTTTCTCTTTTTGTTCTCTTGAGTGCAATCTCTTGCATAGTGTCCCAACTGGTTGTAGTTGTAGCATTCGATCTTGGACATATCCTTCTTGTTTTCTGATATTGATCTTCTATCAGAATTCTTAGTAAACTTTCTACCTTTTCCTTTCCTTGCATAAGATGCAAGTGCTTGATTTTCTTCATCATTCGTCTTCTGCATTTTGGAGATCAACCTTGCTTCTTCTTGAGTACAATCCGTCCATAGCATATTAAACTTGGGTAGCTTTTCTTTTCTTTTCTTTTGATGACATTTGTAGGCATAGTGACCAAATGCTTGGCAATTGAAGCACTTGATCTTTGAAAGGATTTTCTTCTTCTTTTGTTATTTGGTTGTCATGATCTATTGTCTTCTATTTTGGACACCGTCTTGACAAAATATGAGAATCTGATTCAGAGACCCTAGCAAAAGCTAGGTCAAAATGGAACTTCATCAAAATGTGAAAACTGACTCCATAGGTAGGTGGGCTTTCTGAGATCTTCAAAGCACTATTTTCCGCTCCAATTCGTGGCCAGAAGAGTTCAAAATTGGAATCCCTAATTTTTTGGTTCCGACAAGAATCACGTCAAAATTGTTTTTCCACAAAATTGAGATTTGCTTTTTCGGACCCTATTTTTTTGGGCCTATTTATTTGACCCTAATTTTCTGGGCCTATTTTTTGGACCCTAATTTTCTAGGCCTCTTTTTTGGACCCTAATTTTTTGGGCCCTAATGTTTTGGGCCTATTTTTTGGGTTCTATTTTTTGGGCCCTAATTTTTTAGATTGCTTTTTTCGAAATGTGTAATGGCCTCTTTCAGAACAACTCTGATACCATGTTGATTTTTCTTAGCAATTAGATGTTATTAACTTATTTATCTCATTTACAAGAACTACATGCATATGTAGATGCAATTTTACCTTGGGAAAACCCTCTCACGAGAAAAACCCAACAAACTTCTCTAGATAAGATTCTTCAACAAGATACAATGTCTAACCTAGTGCCCAACACTAGTTACAAAATAATATAAGATAAGATAATTTTATGTATGTCCAACTAATGACCGCAAAGTAGGTCAACGGGGCTGCAGGTTACAATGATGTCCGTACAGAGTGGGAGGACCAAACGGTCTCCTTATAAAAAGAGATAAAAGAAATACAGTGCAGAAGGTAATAGTAAGCAAAATGAGCCGTGCCGAGGGATGAGAGAGCTTCGGCCGCAACCACACCTTCAGAGCTCTTCCATGGGGCGGAGGTGCTTTGGCGGAGAAGATCCTGGAGCGAATAGGACCGAGGTCTAGTACTCCTAACATCCGAGGCTGAATTAAGAAAACCGGAGGAAGTCCAATAAAGTATGCTGGCCTGATGAGGATACGGGCCATTAACTGAGTTGTTGTCGGGAAGAGTTTGCATGGTGTTGAGGTCTGGAGGACCTAGTCCGTCTTTTAGGGAGAGATCTGGTACGGATCTGCTGCTGAGGTCTTGTGGGTCGAGATGCGGTACCACAGATCCTCACTGATCTGGAAGTTGGCTCGGTATCCATGTCGGTTGGTCTCTTGGTGCCTCTAACTGGTGGCAGCACGTTGAAGAATGTCGTGATTTTCTGTGTGGTGTCAGGTCTGGTGCGAGGATGAAGAGTAATTGCTCAAAAACTGAGAGTCTCCTGTAGATAGAGTGCTAAACATTTATGGTCAGGGTACCTGAAAAAGTCGGCGAGGGTCTGAGAACCTCTGAACAAACAATGGAATCGTCCTATGATCTCATAATATATGGGGCATCTGAAAATAAAGTGCATCTTGGTTTTCCATTGCAGATGACATACTTGGTAGATCCTGTCTGGTCTATCAATTTGGTGGTCCATCTCTACCCGAAGTCTATGGGATCCTACTTTGAACTACCCGAGAGGGATACAAAGAGCATGCATCTAGTGACGAAACGTGTATTGGGGTCAGGAAATAAGCCTGTCTCTTATTTCCAGGAAGTGCTCAGCATAAAATGCCATCTTTAGGGACAACCCTTCCGAAGGATTGACCCAGGTAACCTGGATAAACTGTCTGTAAATATCCTCTATGATAATCTTATTTAGCTCCTGTCGAGTAGGTAGAAGGTGGCCAGGATCATCTAGAGAATACTGACACAGAGGAATACGGTCCATCCGAATCCCTACTAATTTGAGAATGTCAGAAACCCCTGTGAACCAACATTTGGCTCTGCCTGACTGGGTAGCACGGGAAATAGCCTCAAAAGAGCAGTATGCCAAATACGAATACCTGTCCCGACCCTTTAACGAGTCTGCAAATCCCCGAACACGATGCGAAAAGGAAACCGGTTTGAAGGTTGTCTCAAGGCGAAAGGGTTGGGCCCCAAACTCGGCCAGGATGATGTGCTGCGGTACTGTCTGCTTGCACTTGATGATGCAACGAAGAAGAAGGGTATGGACTCTCTCAGCTGAGGCCTAATCTGACTCAAATAAAGATGGTCCCCAAATCTCTGACTCATATAGGACCATTAGACGGATCAAGGTATCCATGAGGCTCATCTTATACGAGGTGTCCTGGAAGTGATGACGAAAACACTGTCTCTCAAGCAGCGCTAAGGAACCATACCCCTTGTTGATTCGAGGATGAATAGCTGGTCACAAACTGAAGCGCAGAACTGAGAACTGCACCCCCAAGTAAGTATAGGTTCTGGTGATCTCGACCTCCTCCCCTTTGAATAGGAAGTGAAATTTGAGTTTTTCTTCACCCCATTGAAGATCATAACCTTGGTTTTACTCAAATTCACCGTCAACTGCCTGAGGTCACAAAATAGAGCTAAGGCATCTAACTGCCTCTGTAATCCTTTTGGGGAGGACGAGATGAGTGCTATATCATTAACAAATAGTAAGATAGCTATCAACACCTGGTGAAGAATGTAGCCATCCGTGTCTTGGATATGCTCGTGAAGAAAGGCTTCCAACTCATCAATATAAATCCCAAACAGGGTGGAAGATAGCAGGAAACCCTGTTTAACCCCGATAGTGCTTATGATGAACTGAGACATTCCGTGAGCTATGAAAAGAAGACCAAGGAAAGACTCTAATAGGCGCATAATAGCTGTCAATAGGGTCGTCGAGATGCCAATATCTCTCAGTCTCTGTAGTAAGTCTTCCCTCGGGATAGAGTCAAAGGCTTTCCGAAAATCCACGAAGCAACAGTAAACTTTGGAAGAACAATGGCGTGCCTCCTCAATCACAGCACAGAGGGCAAAGATATGGTCAATAGTTTGATGAGCTGATTGAAATCCTGCCTAGCCCCTAGCTCTGAGGTTTCTCTGCTTGAGATTGCTGGATAGTTTTCTATGAAGAACAACGACATAGAGCTTCGAGAACGTGTGGCCCACCATGATCGTTTTGTAGTTATTAGGATCAGAGGTGGATCCTGATTTGTGAATCAGATAGATAATGTGATGTGACCATACCGGTGGGAAACCTTCGCGCAAAACATGGTTAAAGAGATTAGCTAAGTAGCTAACCAGAGCACGCAGACCATGTTTGAAGAACTCTGCTTGGTAGCCTTCTTCATCTGCTGCTTTGCTACTGTTCATAGCCCAGATGGCCTCTTTGATATGCTTGTCAGGGAATAGGTCACAGGAGGAAGGTGGGGAAGTAACATGAGTTTGGGCCTGTCCGGGGATATCGTAAAGATTGGAAGTGTGGGAGAACATGGAAGCAGGGTCGAGGTCAGATGGAAGAGGAGAGCGTCGGGAGAGGATGGTACCCCAGAATTTCTTGGGGGAGTGGACAAGGAGAGCTGAGAGTTCTCGTCTTCTCTGAGAGATAAAAAGTCGTTTCTTGTGATGGAGGAGACGACAATAAGAGTTTTTAATGTCGGGGTAAGAGGGTTGGGAATGGATGAATGCATACCGAAGTGTTCGATGGAGGGTTTTGCATTCATCATCGTACCATTTGTTCATGGGACAAGAACCAACTTTGGGGGAGGTAGAGGTGGTACGAGTGGAGTGGGGGAAGGATTTGAATGTAGTTTCCCAAATTGCAGATGAAAGGCACTGGTATTTAGCGGAAGTAGAGTCAAGTGAGGAGAACTAGGTGTCAGGTGGAAATTTCTGGCGAAGAGTAGACGAGAAGATAACAGGATCACCTTCGTTAAACTGAAAGGTGGTTCGAAGCGGACTCTGAGGAGACGGATGGGCTGGCTGGGGAGGGTCAAACTGGAGAGAGAGAGAGGGAAGGAAGTGCATGATCAACAAGGGGGATGGGGAGGATTGAAAGATTTCGAATGAAGGGAAGCCAGTTCTGGCTAGCGAGAACATAATCCACCATGCTTGCGCCCCCTTCGTGAGGCCGACAGGTAAAGAAACGAGCATCAGGGAAACGAGGTGTAATGTCCCCGGTTTCGACCCCGTTTGCATGATGTATATATTGTAATTAATCATGGTGAGGAGCTCAAGGCAAAAGCCCCACCATCGATTTGGCTGTGTATGTTTCGGCAATGGGGATAATTGCCGATGGTATGCTGTGCTATCCGGCACATTTTAATTCGGCATCATGTAAATCCGCACATCAATTAAAATAAACCACAACCAGCTACGGCAGTGCAACGTTGAACGAAAAGGGCATGGTTCCAAAGGATAAGGGGTGGGGGATGTCAAACCTTGGTTTATGGGGGAAAAACCCATGTTTTATTACCTTTGTTGTTTTGTCACCTTTTGTCTCATCCAACCTTGTCAACCTCTTTAATGCTTCAGCTGGTGGTTGAGGAGTTATGGCTGAGTGGTTGAGGGAATTAATTGCTGGAGGAATCGTGGGTAAGGGGCAGGCAACTCCATTCTTCCCCATTCCTCACCATTCCCTTCCACGACTCCATTCTCCTCATGGTCAGTTCACTCTCACCACGATTTTGGGTCTGTTGGCTCCTCACGCACAGGTTTTGGGGCGTTTTTGGTCTCACGCAGGTTTTCTTCCTCTCCCCCACGAGTTGCTGAGCACCCATGACCTGCAAATTCGCGTCCTCCTTGTTGTGTGTGCTTCCACGGACAAAAACGGAGCCGTTTTTCCTCACGCAGGGCCTCCATTGTCTGTTCCTTTCCTTGCTGGTTCGGATTGTTTAACCACGCACAGGTATTCTTCTGTTTGGGGCGCACCTGGAGAACTGAGAGCCGTGCTCTTGCATCCACGACTGACTGTGAAGGGCCATTCACGTTTTTGGCTGTCTCACAGGCTATTTGGGTCTTTTTTCCCTTCTGTAAGTTGTGATCACTGATAGATTCGGGGATGTAGTTTTCCCCATGCTGTGAATGTAATTACTGTTACGTTTGGGGGCTGTTGTGAATTCAAGTGAGAGTCATTTTGGCCACGATAGGGCCAAGAATGACTCAGAATTCGTTTTCCCTGTTTAAGCTATGACAGCTAAGTAATCGCCTGAGTGCAATGGTTAGTCTTCGGACTGTGCTGGCTTGGCTTGTCTGTTGAAAGCCTGTGAAACCCAGCTGTGTTGGTTGTTGGTTATGCCCCCTTGGCTATGTATAAGCCTGCAATTGACCCTTATTCCGGAGGAATCATGCCCAGCTCGGGGGTGGCAGCGTTGCTGAGAGATTGATGAGCAAGCTGGCCTATGGTTGGGTGGAACGTTGCAGCGACGTAGCTGGTTGCGGGTTAATTCTTCATCAAAAGATAAGTGCTGCTGTTTACTGCATCTCTGTAATTTATATTGATGTCAAATGCTGGAATGTATTTGTGTTGCTTCCGCTGTATGATTGAAGAGTTTTGCATCTGTGTATGCTTGTAAATTTTATGTCCAGCATTGATTTCTTTGATTATGTTCATGGGGCCATTTGCCCGTTTGATTTGTGGAGGTGTTCGTCGCGTCCTCTTCGCCGGTTGAGGGACGGGGACGTGACACGAGGGAGGCCATTTAAAATTAGCAACTCATGAGATTCCCCTAACTGCAAGAGATGTTTACCATAAACTGTAGTGGGCCCCAAAGCATCCTCTAATATCCAGTGAAGACCTATCGAGACTGGATCAATCCCCTGGGTGCAGAACACATCCTCTGAGCGTTCGTGGAGAGGGATCTGTAGATCTTTGGTACGAGCATTGAAGTCCCCCATAAGAATAACCTCCCTGTCAGTAGAATATTGGGTGATGCCTGTGTACAAGTCTATAAAGGGGTCCCCATTTAAGCTATTGTGGATGGCAAATGGTGAGGAAGCTGGGGGAAAGTAACAAACTGCAATGTAGATGTCCTTCGGGGAGTAGACCCTGGCGCTAACCCGAATCCACATGAACCTTGCATACTCATCTGCAGCTATCAAGGATACCCTGTTCCGGAGAGAATCTCTAACCAAACAAGCAACTCCACCTGAACCTCCGACCCTGCCTGAACTCCTTGTTTCCTGCCTGCAATCTGAAAACCAATGCTACCTTGCGATGTTTGGGAGAGGTCGAACAAGGCTTGCATGAGTCTTGGTTACTAGAAGGATATCTGCTGAGGAGAGAGCGTCGTACAAAAGACCTGGTGATGACTAGAAGGATCCATTGCCATTATAGCAATAGACAGAGATGCTTGAACCCTGTCGTCTCCCCAACTGAGCCTGTCATTTGGAACTACCAATTCGAGAAGCCCACCCAAGAGGGAAGGAGTCTCGAATTACTGCTTGAAGATTCCTGATAACTGCCCATTTCCCTGCTCGCCTTGCTGCAACGACCTATTCTCTAGACTGTTTAAGCTCTGCAACCTGTGCTTTGGTGAGGTCCTCGTCCAAGAAAATCCTTTGGTGAGGTTTCATTCTTTGGAAAAGCGAAACATTTCATCTTATGTAGGTTTTACTAAAGCATTTCTTAAGCATCGGGATCCCTTCCTATGAAGAGGAGCAAAAGGATAAAAAAATTGAAGATCATGCACATGAGGATGACATTGATGAATGACTCTCAAGCATTGTTCCCCCAAGTTTCCGGGACGTGGGAGCGGGGAAACGCACATTGGGGATGTGTGGAGACCACCCCCAAATTTTAGCGAAATTTTGGGGGGGGTGGGGGCGTCCAAGTCTTAATAAAAAATAATATTGTAAATTATTAAATCCCAGCAATAAAAGTTCAATGATTCATCCCATGTAAACTACTAAAAGGGGGGGGCGTCTGGGAGCCCCCCAGTTTCACGAGGGGGCGTCTGGAAGCCCCCTAGTTTCAGGAGGGGGCGAGGGGGCGGGAGGGCGTCTGGGAGCCCCCCTTCACCGGAGCACGCTGCAGAACAGGGGACGCGCCCCCTTGTGCGTTTTCGAGAGTTTCATAATTTTGGGGACGCTGGGAAACGTTTCCCCAGAAGCCCCTGAGCCCCCAAGGCGCAGGGAGCGAGGGGGGCGAGTCCCCGTGTAACACTGCTCTCAAGCTTCCATTTCACCATTCATGAAAACAAAGATTTTTTAAGCTACACTCATTCTCAAAATTCTGAGTTTGTTAATTTATCTATAGATGATTTGAGAAAGATGATCTAGAAGAAAACCCATGGAGGGTGATGATTTTGCAAGTTTCTTTGTTCCCAATTTTGATGATGATAAAGGAAGCAAAGTGTATGTTATTATTGATGATCATTTTTAGAATTTGAATTATGGTTTGGGTGGAGATTATTGGAGATTTTGAGGAGACCCAATCTATGACACATCTGATGAAAGAAGTGTAGGTCTTGAAGTGTTTGGACAGCCTCATATGGATGGATGAGGCAACTTCAGAATTTTCTTATCTTAATTTTAAACCATCTATATGTGCTAATGATGTAGATTTGGGGCAGCCTTGTTCTTCCTCTCCTAGGGGAAATTTGGAGCAGCAATTGCAGGGTCATTTCCAGCCATTTTCTTCACTATCTGTTAATCTAATGCTGATTTTTCTTATGATTTGGGGCTGTTTTGTGATGCCATTTATACAAAAATTCCAGCCACAAAACCTATTAATTTCTGATATATTAGTGAGTAAAATTTCAGCAAAGTATGCTTTTGGGGCTGGAATGATAGTGTACAGCAAGACTTCTATTGCAGAAATTCCCAACCACTTTCCTTTCCCAGTTTCTCTCATAATTTGCATGATTATCAACTGGAAATGATGATTTAAATGCTTTGTACAGGGCAGCAAACATTTCATTTGAGCCATGTTGCAGAAATTTCCAGCCATCAAAAGAAGGGTTTCAAGCCCTATATTTGGTGCTGATTCTGGAATGTCACATATGTCTCATGTGCATTTCATTTGGAAAATAATTCTGAAAATTGTTGCATATTTGAAGAGCCCTCTAAGCCCTTCTTGCTTGAGAGGAGTGATAGTGATGAAGGGTTGATTTATGACATTTTCGGCCATAAGGATGCTTACATTAGTTCTATCCTAACTTGGATAGAGGAGTCTTGTATTGGTGCATGCCAAAAATCCAAACTTGGATAGAGGAGTCTTGTATTGGTGCATGCCTTTTTTGGCATGATGTTGATATTCTTGGCCATCCTTATGAGCTCATTCCAGATTTCAACCCTCATATCGTGGACATTGTAATTGTGATCCATATTATTTTTGATGTAGTCTTGTTTTGGGTGATGACCAAACATAAGGGAAGAAATCATGGCATTGATGAATTTGTGGTTGCATTGGGTATATGATTTTACTTAGCATGCTCATTTTGACCAGCTAGAGTAGGTAGGTGGGAGATGGAATAATCTCTTACATGAGCAGTAGAAGTAGATGGATAAAAACACCAGAAAAAAGACAAAAAAAACTATGTGGAACTTTTGGATGTGATGTGGTGTTTAGAGATGTCGAGGTTATCCATCCCGCCACATGGTTTTTGGTTTTATTGGTCATTGCTAACATGTACATGCAGGAGATTTTGAGGTTCTCATGCACTCTCATTGAGTACATGTACCCAAGTTGGAGCCAGATGTTACCCCATATGTTTTATGAGGTCCTACAGTTGTGGTTTTTCATCACAAGGCTTGATGACAGGTTGAAAAGCTGCTAGATGCTTTGAGTTATTGATGCTAGAATGTTGTGATGATGCTAGGTGATGATTGTTTGATGGATCTTCATGATGTATTTGTGCTAGTAGCTATGGGAGGTGGTAGGAAGGGTTAGTAAGTGCTATTTGATAAAGCATTACCTATTATGATGTGTTTATGAGGGTTTGAGGCCTCCTAGCTAGAACATGATGCTGCATTTCACTCATACATTGCTTGTTCATGATATATTGGTCATTTATTGATGGAGCACCCTATCACTTTTGGGATATTTTGTCATCTTCATGGCATATGTCATTATATCTTGTAGAGCCCTCTTGCTCATCGGTCATGATTCACACATATAGATGAATTGTGGTGAGTTTTCCTTAGGGTGCCTTATCATTTGTGGTTATACTTGGCATCTTCATGGCATGAATGATCATTCTTGGTAGAGTGCTTGGCCTATTTTTATGGTTTGATGGGCCTATTTTTATGGTTTGATGGTATTTGGAGGCTCTTGCATGAGCATGCCCTAGCATTTTTGGGTTAGTATGGCATCTTTATAACTTATATCATCAATTTGTGTGAAGTTGGCATATTTGGCTGATTTGATGACATGTAAAAGCTTTCTAGCTCTTTGGACATGTGTCATACTTGAGGATGTTTTGTTGTTGTCTTTTTATTGAGCGCCCTCCCTCTAGCACATGGTTCGATGACATGTAAGGATTTTCCATTGGAGCTCTCTCGCACATATAATGTATTTCACTCTCATAAGTGTTTGGTTGGTGGCTCTTCATGGAGCACTCTCCTTTCTAGCATATTTTACATGGCTTAGCACTCATTTCTATTGTAACGTTCTTACTTCTTAGCACATGGATGGCATATTAGTGCCATTGGTTATCATTTAGTGTGGAATGCTCTGCTTGGTTTTCTCTCTCTTTGGACGCGTGGAGGCACTAATGAAAATGTTTTCCCAAGATAAAGAATAATCAAACACCAATTTGTTTTTGTTGTGTAGTGAAACCAAATACACTTAGATTTGGGCTTGCATTTCACTAAATGGGAATGTCCACTTGATGGGGATAGTATAACATGCAAAAGACCTAAAGGATCGAACTAAAAAAATCACTTGTTAGGATTAGTCTCCCCCAAAGTAAAGATTGACACTTATCAGGATGCCATGGATGACCTGATTGAAATCTTAGGGTTAGTAGGACATAATAGTGAGATGTAGTGAGGCAGAGGGAAACTATATTCTATAAAAAAGGATTAGTGGCATTATATGGGAAGGGGACAATGATGGGACAACTGTTGGTTTGTAGGTCATAATGTGGCAAGGCAACATGTTGTAGATGTTAGATTTTTGGGTTACTTCGAAAATATTTACACCATGTTTGAGGGTGCTTCATGAGATTTGGGGTACCTATGGTGTATCTTCAGCCCTTGGATGGTCCGAGATGGATTATGGCATGATAGATGGTTTGTGATGGATATGCACACTTGAGATAGCTTGCTTAGTGGATGCTTGGCCTTAGTTGATTGCTGGATTGGTGTTCTACCCTTGGGCATTGGAGATCTCTTCCGTAGATGGTGGATGCACTTCATGATGGCCAGATGGAGGATTCACTTGGTGGGAGAGCGCTGTATAGGGCATCTGGAGTATTGTGCATTATGGAGGAGGGCTTCAAGCCCTAGATGGCATGTGGCAGCTTAGGTTCTTGTTAAGAAGATTATAGATGGCTTGGGGATGCCTGGGGCTTCATTAGCTTTTTTTTCGGGGGCAGTTGCCCAAGTAGGGTACTTTGCTTTGGAGGATAAATGGAGTCCATGGAGGCTTGCAATGGAGTGGTGTGGACTAGCCTTATGTAGCTATATCACTTTGGAGTCCTTATTGTGCATGACATCATCATTGGAGCATGGCACTTGTACTCTAGAGTGGATGTCTCAATTGGGTGGCCTACAAGGGATCTTGTAGGTTGCTTGTAAGGGGATTGTGCCTACATAGTATTGTCGGTCTCCCTTACCTCTGATATAAATAGAAGAAGAGAGTGTTTCGTTCATATGATTTGTGTGTTCATTCTTTCTCACTCTTGTGTAGAGATGTGATGGAGAAGAGTACACTTGTTCTCTCTCTCTCTCTAGGTCTTCAATTCTATAGCGTACTTGTTTTTCTCTCTCTTGGGCTCTAGGGTTGCTTGGTCTCTTTGGAGTTTCTTAGAGCATTTTAGTGTTCTAGGGTTGGTGGTTTACCTTTGGAGATTGAAGACTAGGGATTTAGGAAAAACCATAGGGTGGACTTTTGAAGAAGAAGAGAAGAGGAGGATGTTTTGGCTTAGAGATAATGTTGGAGGGATTCTTGCACTTGTTTTTCTTGGTAGAGTTAGAGTTTGATGATTTACCCTAGCTAGGGCATTTTACATGGTTGGATTTTGTAGCCTTGAAAAGAGGCTCTGGTATGTACTTCCTCGTTGAGCTTATATATGAAGTTTCCAACCATACATATCTTGTGTCACTTTCAGATTAGATTTTCAGCTACACATGTTCTTCATATTTTTCTATTTACATCTATTTATGAATTTGTGGATTGGAAAATTAAATTCGGCTCTAAAAAAATCACATATCAGCCGCGGTTTCTTCAAATGCGTCGTGCATATGCATATGCCTTGGCCCATCCCATGAATGGGTGCTCTCATATGTGTGATACAGAGCGAGACGAACGGCCCCAGCTCATGGCTCATTGGAAGGGTGATGAAATGCATTCAGCTTAGTCTTCGACATGCCTTCATTTTAATTGGTTAGACTACTTGCTGGAATCCACTATCCACACGTCCGATTATATAAACCTATTTTATAAAATATGTATTACATTGAATTCATTATAATAAATTTATATACAATTATATGAAATAAAGATACTTTTGAATTATTTATAATAATTTCTATAATATTGATACAAAACATACAACTCTTTATAGTAATTAATTAAATAATATACACACCACTTTCTAATATTATAAGCAATGTGAAATTATATATATTGAAAATTTAATTTATGCATTTAATATAAAATTTATTATTTTATAGTAATCGCATTATTATATTGATAAAATTATATCATTTAAAATTTAAAAATAAATTTATTTAAGTTATTAATTGAATATATATATATATATATATATATATATATATATNCGGGAAAATATCTCTTATACTCACTTGGCAAGTATACATGAACGGGCAACCACCACCCCCGAGAGGGCCAATCATGATAAACGGCTCACCAACCTAATATTTCATTACATACAGGGGCTCCCAAGGAGCATATGTCCCTGAAGAGATTCGAAATCGGGTGGGGAGCGCAATAACTAAATCTCCCAACCACCTGAGCTACGCCCCATGGACAATATATATATTTTTTTCCTCGGAAAATTTCGTAATTTTATATCAATAAAGCACAAAATTACATTCACAGATGTATATAAGGAAAAAAATATGCCCCATACATTGTCAACAGAAAACAAAATTAATTGTTACATCCAGAACAAGATCTTTACAGTTTTGTAAAAACTCCATCATCAAAACCTGTGCAAAAAAGAAAAATGGAAGCTGCCCAAAGCAGTCAGATCCCGTACATCAAGGCTGATAACGATAATTCCCACCAGAAACGTCCATGGGAAGGGCAGCACCGCACCCCCACTAGGCCTCCCATGGACACATACACCACAATCCAAGAAACACAGCCAAAGCTGCCTCGAAAGGGAAAGGACCCTTTAACAGATTTGAAACATAGCAGAAAAACCCAAAGAAGGTTGCACGTTATATCCAGATCTCAAAAAAGAAAGAAAAATGAAAACTGCCCATGTACAAGCAGATCCAGTGCAAAGTTGCAAATGATGATGAGCCCACAGGAGAAGGGCCAGAAACACTCCACCACCCATAGACGCCGACCACTGCCACAAAACACTAGGATGCCGACGACTAAGTGTAACACCCCGGTTTTGACCCCGTTGCATTAGAAGTATATGATGTATATATTGTAAGTGATCATGGTGTGGAGCTAAAGGCCAAGGCCCCATCATTGATCGGTTATGCTATGTTTTGGATTTAAACTTGTCACCGATGGTATATCGGGGCATGCGGCATATATTATGGTTATCATCACGTAAATAAGCGTCTATAATTGATTAAAATGAACACAACCAGCTACGGTCGCGGCAACTAAATCGAAAGGGGCATGATTTTCACAAGGATAAGGATGTGGGGGAATTTGTCAAACCTTGGGCCAATGAGGGAAAGTACCCATGTGTCTTCTTTCCTTGCTCTACCCAACCACTTTCATTGAAGAATGGCTGCTGGTGGTTGAGGCAGTTATTATCTTTGGGAGTGGGGTGGCAGGACTGTCAGTCCTCACCCACACGCACACTCCACCACTGTTGACTCCACCATGCCCAGGAAAAACTATGGCGCACACCCACGAAGGATACCATTCGCTCCACGAGAGTGCTGAAGCTCTCACGCACTTAAGATCTGCATTCTCCATTGTTGTTCATCCACGCGCTGTTCATCTTCGCGCAGGACCAATGTCCGTTCATGTGCCTCACGCATAGGAAATTTCCTGGCTTTCGGATTGATGCAGCGAACTGAGAGCCGTGCTCTTCCACCCACGAATTGCTGTGAAGGGCCATTCACGTTTTTGGCTATCTCACAGACTGGTATGGTCGTGTAATTGTTTCCTGTCATTTTAATGTTGAAATTGGAACCGTTGTTCTTCCTGTGAGTCACGGTGGTCACTGTCCTCCTCAAAGTCTGTTGTGATTGTTGTGGTCTTCCTTACATGTTGGGAACTGTTGTAAATTCGCCTGAGAGTCATTTTGGCCACGATAGGGCTAAGATTGATTCAGCATTCGTTTTCCTTGTTTAAGCTGTGACAGCTGACTTAATTGCTTGTGTGCAATGGTTGGTCTTCGGACTGTGTAAGGAGCAGGGATGGGGGCTTGGGTTGCTTGATAAACCTAGTGGCTGGAAACCACACAGACAGAGCTAGAGGGTTGGCCTTCTTCTCCATCACCCCTGAATAGCACTGGAAGGGAATGCAGGGCCTGAGGGACTGTGTAGCAGAGAAGGGATTGATTCCTTGTGTTGGGTGTGTTTGGGTGTCTTAGAGGTCAGGCTAGTTCTGGTGTAGGTGTTCTTGGCTCTTTAATGAGCTCACTAGCTTAGCATTAAGCCTTTCCCCAACTCCTTGAGCCTGATAAACCCAACTGTGTTGGCTTGGCTGTGTTTTGTATACCCTTGGCTATGTGTAAGCTTGCTAGTTCCCTTATTCCTTGGAGAATCATGCCCAGCTCGGGGGTGGCAGCGCTGCTGAGAGATTAAGGAGCACGCTGGCCTATGGTTGGGTGGAACGTTGCAGCGACATAGCTGGTTGCGGATCGAGCTCTTCATAAGATAAGTGATCTTATGCATTTTACTTCTGCAACTATCTTCTCTGTTAATAATATGACGAACATGTTAAATGCGTGCATGTATGAATGCTGTTGGTTTCCGCTGTGTATGATGATTAATTGCATATGTGCATGTTTTACTTCAATGTATTTCCGTTCAGCATTTTGTTTCAGCAATTTTGTGCATGTCCATGTTCATGGGGGCTCTTAGCCCGTGTGTTGAAAGCTTGTAGTCGCGTCCTCTTCGCCGGTCGGAGGCATGGGGATGTGACACTAAGGCCAAGCAATGCCTTGTAGATTCGCTGATGCCACAACAGATGCAGCAGATAGATGAAAAAAGAGCCCACCACCAAAGGGGCACTTAGCCGCAACACCTCAAAGGCTCCGAACATGCCAACTTCCACCAACACAAATGAATTCCGCCGACTGCAAAGGCATAAAAATGCCTCTGAAGATCGCCGCCGTTGCCGCAAGAGCGGGTCGCCGCGTAAGGGAACTTGCAAATCTGAGGAAGAAATCGACCGGACAAAGCCCACAAAAACCTACCCATATCTCACGCAGAGGAAGGGGAGGGCATCTGGGTAAAAACCTAAGCCGCCTGGAGAAGGAAAACCAGAACACGACTCTCAAAACCTAAAATTGCAGACAATGGACAATATATATATTTATATATATATATATATATATATATATATATATATTCGAATTTAAATCAAATGTTTTTGGCTATGCGATTTTTTTTTGAACTTCATTGTTGTCGAATTTGAACACAAACTCAAACCAGGTGACTTTGGTTGTAATACTGCTGTTATTTCTGCTGTAAAAATAGATTTTCAAATCTGAATATTGATTAATAAGTTGCCCTAGAAGGGCTGAAAACTTATCTCATTTGTTGGTGTCTTTTCTCCTTAATTGCCAGGAAGTTTAGGGCTGTTTTAAAGTGAATTATTGTATTTCTTCCGTGCTGTCTTTACTTAATTTACAGCAGTCCTTGGTCAGAAAATTCTGGGGGTAAGATCCGAGGAACCTTCTAGAAAGAAGATGAAATTTCAGAATTGCATTGAAGTGTCATTCCAGTGAAATTTCCAGCAGTAGAGGCTTACGATAGAGATTGATGAGGCAGGGCTGAAGGTGACTGGCACCATGCAAGTAGTCAAGGCCATTAATAATGAGCACAGGCACGAGAAGGGATTTCATGCTGTGGGTGGAGGAATTCATCAGCCAGTGGAGGATGGATTATTAAGGCCGGTTAGTTGGGCTTGTGGTGGCAGCAATAGCAAATTGGAATAGTTGGCCAGCAGCCTATGGCATAGGATAAGGATTATATCCAAAATGTCCCACTTTCAGGCAAAGTTCCAGGCAGAGAATCTTGGAGAAATTTGGGTGCTTGTCATAGTTCCATGGGTTAAAATTTTAGGGGCATAGTTCCTCCATGTTCCCTGGGGTTTGAGGGTCTATGCACTGGCCCAGAACCTCAAAAAATATGGAATAGGACTTAGATTTATGCCCTGCCTGAATTTTTTTTGCTTGCCTAGATTCTGGCAAGAATGGAGTTTCCTGGGCCATTTTGGATAATCCTTATAGTGCACTGTGATCCTTTTAACTTAAAAATTACAATTATGCAATTCAACTGAATTCTATTTTTTCTCTTGGTTTTGAAAATATCTTTAATTCATGGATTTATGACCTGTCAACTATATACCTATGGTTAGAGACTAGTGATATATTTAGCTTTTCTCTTTAATGTGGTGATCACACGGTGGTCAAAGTAATCAAACAGTGTAACCAATTGGTTTTCAATGACAATATCAGTGCCAAGTTCTTTGTATACAGTTCAGATCAATTTCAATAAAGAAGAAAGTGTGAAGGAGAATTCTCGAGTGTCCAATTTCATTCCTATGACTAGTGCTTCTATTTTCGTAAATTGTGAGCCCACCCAAATTTTTGCAACATCTATTGTTGGTGGGGAGGGGGTGTCATGGCTGTCCTCTTTCTCCTTGTTTATGTATTATCCTGTGAGAAGGATTGACATTTTTCGGGCTGGTTTTTGGATTCCAGGTTATTAAAATGTCTGGAGTTGGCCAATGGTATTCCTCTTACTCGCTAACCTTT
This sequence comes from Pseudotsuga menziesii, assembly GCA_001517045.1. Lineage (NCBI taxonomy): Eukaryota > Viridiplantae > Streptophyta > Pinopsida > Pinales > Pinaceae > Pseudotsuga > Pseudotsuga menziesii. Next base: position 197,498 of record LPNX010633363.1, read on the forward strand.
TGCAGGTGACACTTTACTCTTGGGAAAAAGCATCACAGTTGGAAGCTGAGTGTTGGTGAACAACTTTAGATATTTACTGTGTAGCTTCAGGAGCAAAGGTTAATTTGGACAAGTTGAAGTTGCTTGTAGCTTTTGTTCAACTTGAGGTTGCCCATCGTCTAAAGTTGAAAATATTAGGTACTTGGTGTCCCTATAAGTTTCAGGTCTGTCAGAGTTCAGGACTGGTTTTCTTTTCTTGAGAGAATTCAGTCATTGGAGGCTTGGCCATTTCATTATCTAAATCTAGAAGGGAGATTAATTATGCCGAAGTCCACTTGAATCATGTCCATGTTTATATTCTCTCTATCCTTCATGCCCCTAAAACTGACAGAAAGAGACTTGTCAAAGTTTTTTTCTGAATTCTTATGCTGTCCCCATGCTTCTGGTTTTCATAGGTTGAAACTGGTAAGCTGGTTTGTTGTTTGTGCTCCTTATCATATTGGTTGAATCAGAGATCCCATGTTGGTTTTTGCTATTAAGGGTGTTAAGCAGCTTTGGGATCTGTCATGAAAGGGAGTCAACTGTGACAACAGGTTATTGCATTAAGTATTTGTTCTCTATTTGCAGTCAGAGCTGCTTTATCTAAACTCATCCCCCACAGGTGTTACTCGCCTAAGGAAATTGTAGTCTTGGCTTGGGCATGTGTGGTACTAGGATTTTCTAGATTTTAGGGAAAGTTGTGGTGTAGATATTTGTAAGGATAAATGGAGGGGATCTGGTGAGCACCCATTGGTTTTGGAATTGGATATCCAACAACTATTTGCAAGTTTAAGGGAATATGATTTGGTAGAAGTGAAGAACTTTTTCAATGCAGAAAGATTTGGTTGTACTGAGCCTGCTTTCTTCTTAGTTCTATCTGAAGGAATCATGGAAGAACATGCTTTTAGGCATGAATGGTTTTCTTTTGGATCTTCTTGAGTGTTCATGTGGGGTTTACTATCTGTTCCTTGGAAGGGTTCTGCTAGAAGGATATGCACACCTTTTTTATAGCCAACGAGTTTTAATAGGACCTTTATGGGGGCATTTAGAGATTTAACCCAAAGTGGAAGTGGATATCACGGAAGTAGCTTGGCCACTGGGAAACACTGTTCATTGGTGCCTGGCTCACATGGCATTTTATTGTACAGAGATGGTGGAGAAATCTAACAATGGACCTCTCCTGGGCTGCCTGATTTGTGGACTGGAAAATAGTGATGTTGCTCCAATCTTATGGCTCTGTAGTTGGGTGAGACGGGTATGGGTCAAATGGCTCGAAACTTTTGATATGGTCTATTAGTTTCCTCCAGAGTTTTTGGCTGGTTAGCACATTGTCTATCTTTTGTGCAATCAGCTCTGGTGGAAGCTGAAGTAAAGGTTTAACAATATGCATCAGGTTTGCTGGTTACCCTTAATTTATTCCATATGGAGATCCTGTAATTTGACTTTCTTAGAAAATATGGTTATGCCTCCAGAGAAGGACTGGTAGAAAATAGGGCTAAAAGTTGCAGTAAATGTAAGACATCATGTCATTGCCAGCAAGTTCTTGTAGGTATGAAAGCTAATTATCCAATTTAGTTTTTCCTGTATTACTTCTCTTAGACTTTCTTGTATTTTCACCCTAAACTATGTTGACTTGGTTTACCAGTTAATCCATCTCAATGGACAAGGGGAAGTTAAGACATTAATAACTTACTACTACTGAATGCATCTAGTTTTCCACAAAGTTTAGAATAGTTTTACAGGTAGGGTAACTATCAAGAATTTTTTGTCTTACTGCATTGCAATTTGCGAAGATGGCACCAAGTTAGTATATTAATAGCTTCCTTGACATTCAGCTCTCCATGGCTTTCAGCCAGTTTTTGTACCACTTTTATTGGTTAATGAAAATCATCTTCACAGGAATTTTTGTGGTTTTCGTATTCTGATGTGATAAGACACATTACAAATTCATCTGACCATTGTTCATGATTATATTATTTAAAAGTTAAAACCTATGCTGTGTGGGAGCGCCCCCCACCCCCTCGCTCCCGCTCCCGAAGTTCGCTCCCAAAGCATTCCCAGTTTTGGGAGCACGCTCTCAAGGCCCTCCCTTTCTTTCCTATACTAAAAGCTCCTATACTAGGTCGATCATTTGATGACAATGTTATGGTACCTCCCTTCTTTGCCAAGCTCCTACAAAAGTTTTTATGGTCAATCATTTGATGATAATGTTATAAACTTATAAATTATAACTACTAAATTATATGATTGATGTTATATGGTTTAATCTATGTATTCTATAGCTAATTCAACATTCTACATGTTTTTTAGATATAAATCCATCAAAATATATTAAAATATATGCTATACAGAAAATGCTCCTGAAACGCTCCCAAAACAGGAGTTTTTGAAAATTTTGCTTTTCGCTCCCCTCCCACTCCCCGCTCCCAAGAACATAGGTTAAAACCATTGATTGTAGTTGTGTATTATGTTTGATAATCTAACCTTTTAGACAAATATCATCTTCACCTGTTGTCTATATGCAACTAGATGGTCAGAATTTATGAAGTCATCCTTTAAGAGTGCGAGTTGGAAGGATGGCCGTCTCTGATTTACATTTACTCTGCTACAGATGATAAGGTGACTGTCCTGGAGGCTGAGAAACGAGCTGCAGAGCTTGATCCAAGAAGCCAAGCTATCAAGGACGCTCTGAATCCTTGGCGAACACATGACTCCAAGAGAGAAGATGATCCCTAGATGTATTTGAATAGTAGAAGGTTTTATTGGCCCAACATTTTTATGTAGCTGAAGAGCATATGACTTTGTCGGATATATTCTTATTTATCATTTAACATTTTTTAGTAGATGAAGGGTTTAGTCAATTTAATTCATAGCTGTCAATTATATTAATATTTTTCTTTGACCATGACTACAACTTTTCAAGGAGACTATAAATGTACTTGCATGATCTAACTTAACATTATGCTAGAACCATTTTGTTATTGGATATCTAATCATGGCTATAAGCAGATGATCAATTTTTTCACAGGCCGGCGTACTTTACCTGCTTGTAATGTGCTTCAAATTTTATTTCAAATTTCAATATCTCGCTTTATAATCCATTGTGGAACTTTATCAATGGTCATTATACAGTTGTGATCAGAGGGACACTAGGATGTTGATTGTATTATTTCAACATGAGTTCTTGTGGTTATTTTGAAACATGGATAGACTTTAAGATGAAATAATATATTGTCTGGTCCAAAACATGGAGTAGACATTTATTAACGTGATTTTTCATGATGTTAGAAACTTGTTTCATATTTAGATGCACCAAAGAGAATGATACATCACTGCTATCTCTGGGGAGGAATATGGACTACATTTAAAGTGCAAAACAAAAGAGGTAAATGATTGAGTTATGCAAATATTAAGGGTTTGTGGGGAGGAAAAAAGGGACTTGTAAATATATTCCTTCAGAGAGAAAGACATTTTAAAGCCTTTATTGTGTCACTTTAAGCAGCTAACTATAAAATCGGTGATTTCTTAACCTCCTTATGCTATTTTTCAGATTCAATTATGATTCACAAATATCTATTGTTTCCAGAAACTCTTGCAGTTCCATGTGCATTTCTGTTCCTTCACTTAAAGTTATTCCTTCATTTATTTATTACTTTTCATTCTATTGAATGCATACAATTTGTGTCATGCCTGGTAAAATCCTCTCTTTTGCTATAAATAAATGCATAAGCTTAAGCAAGCATGCTCGCATGCATATTTAAATTTGATTAATCATAAACAACCAGAAATCAGTTTATCTATTAGCTGGCTTCCATAACTACATCTAACCGTCTTACAAGTAAATTAATATTTTCACCATTTTCTATCATTTTATTTATGTTACCTGCATGATGATTTTGCAAGGATTTAAACTCTCACAAATTTGATAAGAGTGTCTAGTCTGTACATCGAATGGCTTATAGTGTTTATATTGTGCCTTTATAATTGTTTATATTTACCATCAGTATTATATTTCATTGCTTAGGTTTTCTGATAAATAAACATCTCTCTCACCACTATATGTTTTATATTCATTCCTCAAGCTGTTGCAATGCTTAGAAGTTCTCAAGCAACAATGCTTAGAAGTTCTCAAGATTGCTAACAATTTATGAAATCAATGCATGTTTAATGAAGTTTCAAGCAGTGAAATGAACTGGTATCATCAGGCATTTATGTTTTGCATCACTCCAATGATAAGGGGTCTATACTTCTGCACTCCACAATTTCCTTTATCTGCTCTAGCATCAGTTTTTTCTCATCATTAAAACACGGGTAGTTTTTTCTACCTGAGATGGTCACACACTGGTTTGATTTACATCAAAGCCTTCAGCCAGGTTGTTGGTTAGGTTTTAATTTGCACATGCTCCAATACCCTCATAAGCGAGTAATGTAAACTTTCCATGGCAGAATGAGAATGTGGATCCTGAAGAAGCAATGAGTTATGTTTGAGCCCAATGTAAAACCAAAAAAACCAAAATCATGTCCCATTGTTTATACAGAAGATGAAGATGATAGGCTTGTGTACTTTTACGATAAATTCCTTACACTTCTGAAGCTTGGCATCTTCTATGTTTGGTTAGTGTAAGGTTATGACGGATTTTATGAAAGTTATGATGGATTCCTCTTACGCATTATGACACATTTATGAGAGGAGTTACACATGCTTAGTAGGGTGCAACCCTTGAGGAGAGATCCTTCGTTACATGTGGTAGATGATTTCCTTTTATGAAGGATATTATTAGCCATTACTTTTGTAACCATTTGCCCCTCTCTTGTCAAGTTTGGCTAAGTAAGGGAGGCCACACTAGTTAGGCTTATATATACTGAGTATGAGTAGAGTTATTCTACCGAGAGAGGCCCAAGGCTTCTGAGAAGCCATTGTAGTCAAGGATAATATTGTATTTTTTCTTACGTGTTAATGAGAAGATAGTGATTGTTGTTACAAAATTTCAGCTTCTTGTTCCCTTCTTTCATGCTACTGTTTGTGTAGATTAGATTTCATCTTTTGCAAGGCTGACCTCATCTCTTGATATTTGGTGTTTGCACTTTTGAGGTTTCCATTAAGCACTTTTGTTTATGCAGAGCTGAAGCTTTGATTGGTGTCTAGTCTTTCTATTTTAGTTGCAGGACAAATTTGAGTGCATCTGTGGATCAAATGGATATAAAATTACAACGTGGTATTAGTGTTGTGCATCTGAGATTATCCAGAGCAGTGTATGAATGCATTACAACATATGATGGAGATTTCATTGGATCTTAGTGGGTCTGATGTCGAGAAGAATCTAGAGATTGGTGACTTGTGCTTGTGAGAGGCACCAAGACCTGTGTGAGGTTGTGGTAAGATGTTGTGTAGCTCCAATGATTGGAGTGAATTTGTTGCCCGAGATAGGGACAATGAACTTGTGATAGGTTGATTTCATTGGCTGATCTGTTTGTCGAAGTGTCTTCTAGGTTTGCGGGATCACTGCTTTTTGTCTTAGAGAGTGTGACCTTCTAGAGGGTGCTTCCAACTTTGCATCTTGGAAGAGCCCATTGTAGATGTTGGAGGTGTATATGTTGGAGATTGTAGAAGGGACTGGTGTTACTCCCATTGACGCTACTCCATTTTCTGCACATAAGAAGAGTGTTGTCAAAGTGAAGAGAATCCTTGTGGATTTGATGAAGGACCATTTGATTTCTCACACTGAAGGGAAGTTGGTTGATGAGAGTTATGCAATGCCGATCACTCTATATTAGAGTGGGAATGCATCCCCAAAATTTCGTATGAAGAATCAATTCACTCTTACACGAGTGGCACAAACACAATATCTAGTTATTTGATGAAGATTTCATGGATCGAATATTGGCTCGTGGCCATTGAGATGAACTTTGAGAACAAGGAGTTGGTGTCATGTAGAGTGTTTGTGACCTTCACATGACTACCTTTGAGCAACTTTGCGATGCCTTCATCTAAGAGGAGAGATAGAGAGCAACAATTGCAACCAAAGATAATGACATCTCGAACCAAGTCCTCATTGGTAAGGGAATAAAGGAGGAATGAAGGGAAGACCCAAGAAGGGTCACAAGGAACATTCATGTTCATTTGTGCATGGGAAGAAAGACTTGAGTCATGTGAATTGTTTGAAGTGCCACATAGTGGGCCACGATGCATTTCAATGTCTTGAGGAAGCAAACTACAAGTAACAAAAATAGTTTGTTTGGAGCACAAAAGCTTCCAGATTGGATGAATTAGCATCCAGGTTTGAGATCACCTTCTCCATGGTATTGTGCCTTTCCACTAACACCATCTCTGGTTGAAGGTGGTAGGCGGACAATTGAGTTTTCAAATACAGTACATTTAACAAGAAAATTTTCAATAGACTTAAAGATAAAGAAGCTAACATACAAGTGGAGTTGGGTGATGATGCAACATATCCAATCAAGACTGAGATCTATCTCTTTTCGCATGCCATCAAGTGATGTTCTTGAGTTGAATGATGTTTTGTATGTTCTCGACTTAACGAAGAATCTTCTTTTAGTTTTAGCCATGACAACCTTAAGTTTGTGGCCTAGTTTGATGACAATCAAGTCATCGTAAGAGATTGCAACAATAATGATGGTTGAGTTTGTGTGAGAAAGTAGCTTGTATAGGTGGCTTGCAAATTTGGTGAAACATGGTTCTTTAGTGCATCACTATGACATGCTGGGGGAGTTTTGACATAAGGGATTTGGTCACCTGCACTATGGAACACTGTCACTCTCGAAGGACATAGTACATGTGTTGTTGGACGACAAGATCTAGAAACCAAGAGTGTGCAAGTGTTGTGCACTTGAGAAGCATACAAATATTGCATAGATCACAAGAGATTCTTGATTTGATTCATTCAGATGTATGTGGACCTATGCCATCAACATCTTTGCCATGTGACATTTATTAGGTTTCATTTATTGATAATTCCTCTAGAAAGCCCCAGATTTACTTAATGAAGATCCATGATGAAGTCTTTAGTAAGTTTCAAGAGCTTAAAGCTATTGTGGAGAATCAAATATATAAAAACATCGAAGTGTCGAGGTCTAACAATGGAGGGGAGAGCACCTCTAGGGGATTTGATGCATTTTGTAGGGAAATAGGAATCAAGAGGGTGCTGACAATGCATTACAATATGCGACAAAATGGTGTTGCAGAGAGGAAGAACGAATCCATCATAGAAAACCAAGGCTATGATCAATGACTTGCATTTGTGCATGTGTCTTTGGGTATAAGTGTGCAATATAACTACATACACTCTAAATCGATGTTCTCATAGGGCGTTAAAGGATAAGACCCCAGAGTAAGCTTTTACATGTGAGAAACCATAGGTAACTCCCTTTTTTTGTATTTGGTTGCCTTGTTTATGTTCACGTGCATGATGAGAAGAGAACTAAGCTTGAGATCTCATGTGTCAATGATATTTTTGTTGGATACAATGAAACATCCAAGCCCTATCAAATCTACACTCCAATGTAAGAAGACAATGGTCAACAAGGTTGTAAAGTTTGTTGAGGATGGATGGTCCTCAAGTACTTAGGAGCCTCGAATAGAGATCATAGAAGGTGAGAAGTGTTGGAAATTTATGGAAATTGACACCTTAATGCAAAACAAAAATTACAGCTTCCTAGGTCTTAGCCCTAGAATTTTCTGCCCTAGGATTGGTGTAAATTAAAGTATTAAACAACAACAATAGAAGCGTAATAATTCACTTCCAAACAATTCTAGCATTTGAAGGAGAAAATATACCATACAATCCTGAGTTTTCAACGCCCTTAAGTAACTTCTTAGGCATAAACTAGATTTGAAAACTCATCATAAAGACATATATAACTACAAAGAAAACAATAGGAGATCCTTGTACTATAGTATTCAATATTTGTGTTAAGTCCCTTGACAATTTCCTTCTTATGTGTCAAATCAACAAGACAAATAAGTGCTGGAAATAACTATCCCAGGAAGACAAAATGATGAAAGCAAATCTACAATATAGACAAGATGTGGACAATTGAAAACTTCATATATATAAATCAATGATGAAGTCCAAGCACATACCCAAGCTCAAGATGAACTAGCATACACCCACCAAGTTCTCCAACTTCAAACTAGGGAAATAATAAAAATCGTAGTTCCACCAAGAAGCTCCACAAGCTAAGATCACCCTAGCAAGGCTTAACACAATACATTCCTCTCTTCTTCCCAAGTACACCCTAGGGTTTCACCAAACCCTAATTTCAATCCTGCAAGGGATAAACCCAAACCATAGTCTTCAAGATGTCTCCAAGAACCCTAGTGCCTTCGAGAGAGATCAAATGTACAAAGAAAAAATCCAAGAGAGAGGAAATCACCTTCTTGTTCACACGCTCCATTAGTCTCTCCTCATGAACCCTAGTGCATCACCCCAAGAGAATAAGAGCTAAGAAGAAGATACAAAAGATAATGTGAAGATATTGTTTGAAAGGACTCTCCTTTATTTATACGAGGTAATGGACGCCAACCATAAAGCACATGCAGGCTTGGCCCTACAAGCAAGCCTACTAATACACAAGTAAGACACACATGTGAGGTGCTCTACTTAAAGTGAACGCATGTTAAGCCTCTGGGTTGTGTCATACCGAATAAAGCCTCCAAAGGCCATGGTGCTCCTTAAGCAAGGTCTAACACTCTTCCCCTATGCTTCGTAAACTCCAATCTCCTCATAAGCCATGTGCTACTCTTCGAGGTCTAGTCACCCACAATAACCATTGTCACAACTCGAGGATCCCCTGGTCAACTGTAGGCCTCCGAGTAAGAAACCAAGTACTCCCACAGTGCCTAGGGCTCCAAGCCCTCTTCTAGGATGCAAAATACGCCATATCCATTGTAGGGCGTTCTCCCACCAATTGAATCCTCCATGTGGAGACAATGAAGTGCAACCACCATCCAAGCAAGAAATGTCCAGTCCTAAGGGAAGATCACCGAGCATGTACCATATTGAGGCTAATCATCCACTTAGCAAGCTATTTTAATTGTGCATATCCATCATGGATCATATCTTATGTTGTGATCCATTTGAGGCCATCTAGGGGCTGATCATACACCATGTGCCCCAAATTTCACGAAGCACCCCCAAACACGGTGTAATCATTTTCAAAGTAACCCAAAAACCTAACACTCCCTCTTTACTAGGAAAGTGTTTACACTGACACATGTTGAATCCCTCTGCATCTATACCACATTTGCTATTGAAATCAATACTGGATGTAGCCCCAAAATCAAATACTATCGTCTGCAACAACATTGTCAACCATGCTATCACAACATCTTTATCCTCAAAAGAATAATGACCACCTATGAATATTGGAAGGAACATATCCTTGGAACAAAAGCAACTTTCCAACCTCCATCATTCTCCAAATCAACATCACTAGCCAACATAAATGGACATCACATAATGAAGCCTCTAGGACATCCTGCAAAGATAGTCACATCTCCATAAAAGATCAAGTCAATAATAAAATACAAGGCTCGTGTTATAGTCATTGAACTAAGCAAGGTCATCATCAACTTGTCTACATGAGAATCTCTCTCATGTGCCTTAAACCTTTTGGTAGCTGAACCGACTGGTACTATGTCAACTCCCTCATCTCGAGAGAATCTTGAAGAAATAATTTCATCAAGGGAAACTCCCTCTGTTGGAGAGAATCCAAAATCCCTCTTGGCTCTATACTCCATATTACTCCCATCAATTACAATTTTGGAATCAATCTTGACATCCCCCATCAAGGTTTCACACCTCCTAAAATTGATAACTAGAAGTCTCACAAATGGAAGAAACCAACGTTATATGATTAGCATATCTCCTAGGCAATATGCTCACCCTCATTGAAGATTTGGGTGCACCTATTTTAGAGCCTCCTCCATTGTATGAGTAAGCCATCTTGGTTTCCTATGGGCTTGCGGTGAAGGTGAGGGAATCTCTAATCCTAGCCTAACCTTATCCTCACCTAAATCTGGCTCATCACTATCTTGAGGCTCAATATTTGGAACAACTTCCTCACTCTCTTAAATCACTAAAGGGAGGTTATGTGGATTGGAAGCTCTCTTATCAAACTTCACATCTTTGCTCACCACAATCTTCCTTTGAGATGGAGTATATACCTTGTAAGCTTTGGAAATGTTGCTCTATCCAACAAAGATACCCTTCATACTAGAGGGTTCCAACTTTGTCCTCTTCTCCTTAGTCACATGAATATAAATTGGACTACCAAACACATGAAGACAAGATAGATATGGTTTCACTAGTAAATGCGTTCTCTGGTGTTATGTTGAAATAAATGTAACTTCAGAAGATATTCTATTGTACTTTTATTGTTTTATTATTATTCCTCATTTGAGAGATGTTATTCCTCCATTCAAAGATGTCTTTGATGTACTTGGTCATGTAAGAGTATTGAGGTAAAACCTCAGTTGTAAGTCGGGTCAATAGTACCCACAAAAGTATTATTTAAATGCTGTTTTGAGTCTCCCAAGGCAAGTCGAGCTTGACTGAGAGGAGAAGGCGACCCTTTTAGGTTATTAGACTACTCAACTGATGAGGATAAATAGACGAGGCACCTCCTTCATTTGGACACACTCACAAATCAAGCAAGTTCGCTAGAGAGAGGAGCAATCCATCTAAGATAGAGGAAGCAATTAATCTTATTCTTGGGGTCTTACATTGTACTTGGTTGGATTCTATATTGAGGAAGTTTTGCTGGTTTTCTCCCCCATGACGGTTTCCCATGATAAATCTTTGTGTTCTCTTTGTGCTACTGTGCTTGTCATTCTTTCAGTGATCATTTTTTTCTTTTGGCATGAAACTTTTAAAAATCTATGGTAGCAGCGCCAACATGAAAGAAGTCATTGTGCAACAAATTTCCAGCAGTTCAACAAGCTAGGGCTTGCTATTCTGGGCAACTCTCTCCACATATCAGCTGAAAAAGAAGGGCCAACCAACTCGCCCTAGGAGGGCACATCTTTTTGTCGAAACAATTCTCAGTTCGGTGGATTTTCAATTTTTGACCTACCACTATTGTCGAGAGGAACTAGGGCATCAAAATTTTCAAAGTTCTATCCACATATTCAAGAAAAGGACACTAGTCAACTCACCTTGAGGAGGCACATCCTTTCCTCCAATCAGATTTGCAAGTGGGCACAGTTGGAAAATTAGGGTTTCCCTGTCAAACCCTTAGTCAGCCTATCGCAGGTTCCAGAAGCAGTCTTCAAATTGGTAAGTCCTACTTCCTATATTTCCATTTGAGGTTCTCATTCATTAAAGATGACACATATTACCAAACTTGATGAAAATCTTGAAGGAGCAAAGAATTTCAGAGCATGGAAGTATAGAGTCATGCTCCTCCTTAAAGAACATGACCTAGATGGCTACCTCAAAGAGGAAGTTCAAGGACCAGAAGGAGTTGAAGAAAAATCAAAGAACAAGAAGGATATGGTCAAGGCTAAGAGGATTATAGCCGAATCCATCAAGGATCATTTGATCCCTCAAGTATCTTCAAAGAAGACTCCAAAGGAAATGCTCGATGCATTGTCCGGTCTTTTTGAAGGAAATAACATCAACAAAAGAATGACCTTGAGAAATCAACTCAAGGGCATGAAGATTCAAAAGGTATAAACTATGCAGTCATACTTCACAAAAGTATCTCAGGTCAAAGAACAATTGGAAACTATTAGTGACATGGTAGAAGAAGCGAAAGTTGTAATGACTACCTTGAATGACCTCCCAAGGGATTGGGAATCTTTCATTACAGGAATATGTGATAGAATAAAGTTGACCAAGTTCAATAGACTATGGGAAAAATGCGTTCAAGAAGAAGGATGGATAGAAAATAGATATGAAAAACTAAATGATGATGAAGATCAAGCTTTGGTGGCTCATGCAAAGAAACGATAGAACAAGAGAAATGATCATGATCAATCTCCTAGAAGAACTCAACGGTTTCAAAGGAACATAAGACCCAAAAGAGATTTCTCATCCTCTGAATGTTTCAATTGTCACAAGATGGGACACACCTCAAGAAATTATCCCCTCAAAGAAGAACAATTTAAGAAGAGAAACAAGAAGTTCCATGCGCATGCAGTTGAAGATGATGACCTAGTTGAAGAGAAGACCAATGAAGATGAAGACTCCAGTAAAGAATACATCCTAATATTAGCTCTCACAGGTTCAGTCTCACATGGAAGTGATACTTGGCTCGTAGACAACGGTGCCTCCAAAGATATGATAGGTTACAAAGACTCCCTCTCATGTCTTATACAAAAAGACTCACCATACAAAGTGAAGTTTGGAGGTGATTATTAATATCCTATTAAAGGATTGGGAGAAGCCTCTTACAAGTTGGATTCCAGAGAATCCATGAAGATGAAAAAAATATTATATGTCCCAGTTTTGAAAAAGAATCTCCTTTCTATCTCAACCTTAGATAAGAAATGTTATCGAGTTGCTTTTGTAGATGGATAAGTCCTCATGTGACCAATAGGAAAGACAATAGATGATGCAGTTGCAATTGGAGTTGAAGAAGGAGGAATCTACAAGTTAAAGAGATATTCATATTCAACCCTAACAACTAGTACTATTAGTCCATGTGAACTATGGAATAGAAGACTTGCTCATGTGAACTACAAAGCATTACCAATTGTGAGCAAGATAGTAATGGGTTTACTATAAATTCATATCAATCATGAAGGAGTTTGCAAAGGATGTGCATAAGGAAAGAATACCAAGAACCCATTTCCAAGCAGCAACAATTAAACAAAAGGGATCTTGGACATTGTTCACTCATATGTCAACCACTTCTCTAAGAGGGTATGTTTACTATGTTTCCTTGATTGATGTCTATTCCTACAATACTTGGATTTACTTATTGAAAAGTAAAGATAAATTATTTGAAATATTCAAAGAATTCAAGGCCCTTGTAGAGAATCTATTTGAAAAGAAGATCAAGATCTTGAGATTAGATGAGGGAGAAGAATTCACTTCAAATGAATTCAATTATTTCTATAAAGAAGCTAGGATTAAGAGGGAACTCACTACACCCTATAATCCTCAACATAATGGAGTGGCGGAAAGAAAGAATAGATCTATCATGGAAGCAGTAAAAGCCATGATCCATGATCAGGATCTACCTATGCACTTATGGGCTGAAGTTGCTAGGACCACAGTTTATGTACATAATATAATCTTCCACAATGTTCTTGGGAACAAAATTCCAGAAGAAATGTTTACTGGTGAGAATCCTGAAGTCAGCCACCTGAAGATATTTGGATGTGTATATATACATGTTCCCAAGGAGAAAATATCAAAGTTGGACCCTTCAAGAAAGAAGTGGATATTTGTTGGTTGCAATGATTAGTCGAAAGATTATAGAGTCTACATCCCAGGTCACTGTTAGATTGAGATCAACATAGATGTTACATTTGATGAGAATGCAACTTTCAGCAACCCTAAGAAGAACCATGTATATGAGGATCATGAAGCTCCTAGAGTTGCAGAAACCAACCAATTACCAGTTCGAGATGTTGAAGAAGAGTATATACCAGAAGACCATGACACAGGAGATCCTCAAATACCTATGGAGACACCTCATGAGAGGATCTCATGGAAAAGAATACTAGCTTGGGCTCATGAAGTAATTCAGGATGCAGAAAAGTATGGTGCTCCAGAAGGAACTCTAAAAGAAAGCAAGAGATCAAGGCCATACTCCAACTATGTGGCCTTGATGTGCAACATTGTTGATGAAGATTGTTGATGAAGAACCCACTTATTTTGAAGAACCAACAAAGAAGAAGGAATGGTTGGATGCCATGGTCGAAGAATACCAATCTATTGTACAGAATGATGTTTGGGATGTGGTGCCAAGATCGAAAGATAAATCGGTAGTCTCCTCGAAGTAGATCTCCAAGACAAAGCATTCATGAGATGACAATATTGAAAAATAGAAGGCAAGATTTGCAGCCCAAGGGTTTTCTTAGAAGGAATTGATTATGAAGAGACCTTTGCCCCAGTAGAAAGATACACTTCGATCAGAACTATTCTTTCCTTGGCAGCCAAGATGAAATGGAAGTTACACTAGTTGGACGTAAAGACAACTTTCAAGAATGGTGTGATAGAAGACAAAGTGTACTTTGAACAACCACAAGGATTCGAAACACATGATAGAAAGACACATGTATGTAGATTGAAAAAAATAGTGTATGAGTTGAAGCAAGCACCCAAAGCATGGTATGGAATAATTGATGGATTTTTGATGAGTTTGGGCTTTAACAAAAGGAAAGAAGATTCCAACCTTTATTATAAGGTTGTAGATGATGGGCTTATGCTATTACTATGATATGTGGATGATCTATTTTTTCCTGGACAAGAGAATCTCATCAGTGATTGTAAGAATAAGTTTGCAGCAGAATTCAAGATGAAATATCTTGGTATGATGCATTATTTTCTAGGTCTCGAAGTATAGCAGTTCCTAGATGAGATTTTCCTAAATCAAGGAAAATATGTTGTTGAGATCCTAAAGAGATTTGGGATGATGGTTTGCAAGGAAATGAATGCTCCAATGATGACGAACTTGAAGATGCTGAATGATGATTCCTTAGAGATGGTAAATGTTACACTATACATACATATTATTGGTTCAGTCATGTATCTGACAAATACTAGACCAGATATATGCTTTGTTGTGAACACCTTGAGTTAGTATATGGTGGAGCCTTGACATGTTCACTTAGTAGCAAAAAAACATGTGACGAGGTACCTAAAAGGTACATTGGATTGTATCCTCAGATATGAAGCCGATGGTGAGATCATATTACATGGCTATACAAATTCAGATTGGGAAGGCAGTACTGATGACATAAAGAGTACTTTAGGATGTTGTTTTAGTTTGGGATAAGGTGTGATCTCATGACTTACCAGAAATCAAACCAGTATTGCTCTTAGTACAACAGAGGCTGAATATATTGTAGCATGTTCAATGGTATGGATTCTCAAGTTGTTGAATGGATTGTTCGATACCGATATGGATGTGACCAATATCTATTGCAATAACCAAAGATGCATCAAGCTGTTAGAAAACCCAATGTTCCAAGACAAGTCGAAGCATATAGAAATCAAGTACCACTACAGATGGGATATGGTGCAAAGGGGAGCTGTACAAATCCAATACTCTCCTACATAGTAACATGTTGATCAAGACCTTGAGATTAGATGAGGGAGGAGAGTTCACTTCAAATGAATTCAAGAATTTCTATAAAGAAAATAAATTAAGAGGGAGCTCACTACACCCTATAATCCTCAACATAATGGAGTGGCAGAAAGAAAGAATAGATCTATCATGGAAGCATTAAAAGCCATGATCTACCTATGCACTTATGGGATGAAGCTTCTAGGACCACAGTCTATGTACATAATAGAATCTCCCACAATGTTCTTGGGAATCCTGAGAATCCTGAAGTTAGCCACCTGAAGATATTTGGAAGTCCTCTATATATACATGTTCCCAAGGACAAAAGATCAAAGTTGGACCCTTCAAGAAAGAAGTGGATATTTGTTGGTTGCAATGATTAGTTGAAAGATTATAGAGACTACGTCCTAGGTTTCCTTCAGATCGAGATCAACATAGATGTTACATTTGATGAGAATGTAGCTTTCAGCAAGTCCAAGAAGAACCATGTAGATGAGGATCATGAAGCTCCTAGAGTTGCAGAAACCAACAGATTACTAGTTGGAGATGTTGAAGAAGAGTATATACCAAAAGACCATGACATGGGAGAGCCTGAAAGACCTATGGAGACACCTCATTAGAGGATCCCATGGAAAAGAAGACTAGCTTGGGCTCGTGAGGTAATTCAGGATGCAAAAAAGTATGGTGCTCCAGAAGGAACTCTAAAAGAAAGCAATAGACCAAGGTCATAGTCCAACTATGTGGCCTTGATGTGCAACATTGTTGATGAAGAATCCACTTCTTTTGAAGAAGAAACAAAGAAGAAATAATGGTTGGATGCCATGGTCAAAGAATACCAATCTATTGTATAGAATGATATTTGGGATGTGGTGCCAAGATCGAAAGATAAATTGGTAGTCTCCTCGAAGTGGATCTTTAAGACAAAGCATTCATGAGATGACAGTATTGAAAAATACAAGGCAATATTTGTAGCCTGAGGGTTCTCTTAGAAGGAAGGAATTGATTATGAAGTGACCTTTGCCCCAGTAGCAAGATACACTTTGATCAAAACTATTCTTGCCTTGGCAGCGAAGATGAAATGTAAGTTAAACATGATGGACGTACAGACGAATTTCTTGAATGGTGTGATAGAATAAGAAGTGCACATTGAACAACCACAAGGATTCGAAACACATGATAGAAAGACACATGTATGAAATTGAAGAAAACATTGTATGGGTTGAAGTAAGCACCCAGAGCGTGGTATGGAATAATTGATGGCTTTTTGACGAGTTTGGGATTTATCAAAAGGAAAGAAGATTCCAACCTTTACTATAAGGTTGTAGATGATGGGATTATGCTATTACTACAATATGTGGATGATCTATTTTTTCCAAGAGAAGAGAATCTCATCAATGATTGTAAGAATAAGCTTGCAGCAGAATTCAAGATGAAAGATCTTGGTATGATGCATTATTTTCTAGGTCTCGAAGTATAGCAGTTCCTAGATGAGATTTTCCTAAATCAAAGATAATATGTTGTCGAGATCCTAAAGAGATTTGGGATGATGGTTTGCAAGGAAATGAACGCTCCAATGATGACGAACTTGAAGCTGCTGAATGATGATTCCTTAGAGATGGTAGATGTTACACTATACATACATATTATTGGTTCATTGATGTATCTGACAAACACTAGACCAAATATATGTTTTGCTGTTAACAGCTTGAGTTAGTATATGGTGGAGCCCCGACATGTTCACTTAGTAGCAAAAAAACATGTGATGAGGTACCTAAAAGGTACATTGGATTGTGTCCTCAGATATGCAGCTGATGGTGAGATCAGATTACATGGATATACAAATTCAGATTGGGATGGCAATATTGATGACATAAAGAGTACCTCAGGATGTTGTTTCAGTTTGGGATAAGGTGTGATCTCATGGCTTAAGAAAGCAAACCATTATTGCTCTCAGTACGATAGGGGCTAAATATATTGTAGCATGTTCAATGGTATGGCTTCACAAGTTGTTGATAGGATTGTTCGATACCGATATGGATGGCCAATATCTACTGCAATAACCAAAGATGCATCAAGTTGTTAGAAAACCCGATGTTCCAAGACAAGTCGAAGCATATAGAAATCAAGTTCCACTCCATATGGGATATGGTGCAAAGGGGAGTTGTATAACTCCAATATGCCCCTACATAGGAACATGTTGTTGATGTATTTCCTAAGGCTGTGTCTCCTGTAAAGTTTGATTACTTTCGAGACAAGCTTGGTGTAGTCCGACAGGACCTCCCTCGTAAGAGGGAGTGATAATGATGTGGTTTCTTGTTGAGTGGTGTGGAAACTCCGTCTAGGATTGGTATGTTAGCTTAATAAGGCCTGGATGATCCCATTGGGATTGATATATCAATGCTGACAAGGCCTGGTTGATCCTAGGGAGATTGTATGTCTTGCTAGGCTTGGTTGGTCTGAAAGGATTAGTAAGCCAGGAAAGGCTTGTTTGGTCCCTAGGTAGATCGGTATGTTTGGATAGGATTGTTTAGTTCGAAAGTATTAGTAATCCAAATAAGGCCCGTTGGATCTACCAGAGTGCCCATCGTGATGCCACTTCAGATGATGATGATGATGATGTTGTTCCAACATTTCTATGCTGATGATACGTATGATGTTTCATCATTACATGTTGATGATGTTGTTTTAGCACTAACATGCTGATGATGTCGTTGTTCCAGTATTCACATATTGGTGATGTTCCGTGATGATGATGTTCCGTGATGATGATGATGTTCTGTGATGATGATGTTCCATGATGATGATGTTTTGTGATGATGATGTTCCATGATGATGATGTTTCACGATGATGATGTTTCGTGATGATAATGTTCCACGATGATGATGTTCTGTGATGATGATGTTCTATGATGATGCTCCACGATAATGATGATGTTCTAGACTTATGATGTTGTTCCAAAAATTCCTATGACATATAGATCCACCAATGAATTGTACAACTGTTGTTGTTGATGATGTTGTAGAATACCTTCCTTGTTAAGAGAGAGTGTTGAAAGAAATGTAACTTCGGAAGATATTCTATTGTACTTTTATTATTTTATTATTATTCCTCCTTTAAAAGATGTTATTACTCCATTTAGAGATGTCTTTGATGTTCTTGGTCATGTAAAAATATAGAGGTAGAACCTCCGTTGTAAGTTGGGTTAATAGTACCCACACAAGTATTATTTAAATGTTGTTTTAATTCTCCCAAGCAAGTCGGCCCTGGTTGAGAGGAGAAGTCGGCCTTGTTGGGTTATTAGACTACTCAAATGATGAGTATAAATATATGAGGTGCCTCCCTCATTTGCACACACTCACAACTCAAGCAAGTTTTCTAGAGAGAGAAGGAGCAGTCCATCTGAGAGAGAGAGAGGAAGCAATTAGCCTTATTCTTAGGGTCTTACACTATACTTGGTTGGATTTTATATCGAGGAAGTTTTGCTGGGTTTTCTCCCCCACGAGGGTTTCCTCAGATAAATCTTTGTGTTCTCTTTGTGCTACTATGCTTGTCATTCTTTCATTGATCCTTTTGTTTTTTGGCATAAGCCTTTTAAAAATCTAACATGTTACATACTTCAAGATCCTATGAGGACACCTGTTTGAGTTTTACATGATTGTATTAAAATAACCAATCCAATAAATCATTGGAAAACCCATGCCATGAATCATAGACTTAACAATCTCAATGATGGGCCAATTCTTCCTCTTAGCAACCTCATTTTTCTATGGGTTGGAAGGTATAGTCAACTCCCTTTTGACACCTTCTTCTTTGCATCAATAATCAAACTTCCTAGAGGTATACTCTCCTCCATTATCTAAGAAAAGTACTTTGATATTTCTTTTTGTTTTATTTTCAACCAAGGCTTTGAATTCTATGTACTTATGGAACACTTCACCGTTAGTCTTCAAAAAATAGGTCCAAGTTTTGCGAGAGAAATCATCAATACAAGTGATAAAATAACAACTACCTATCAAGGAGGTGGAAGACATAGGACCACAGACATGAATGGATTAGATCAAAAATCTGTCTTGATCTATGCTCACAGTTGGGAAAAACAATCTTAATTTGCTTGTCGAGAGCACATCTTTCCTAGACATCTTCCTTCTCTATCCTGAAGTCTGCTAATCCCTATACTAGTTTCTTTAAGATAGGTAACACCTCATAATGCAAACAACCAAGATGTATTTGCGATAACTAACACAAATTAATACTATAATGCATAAATACACCATGATTTACTAGATATCCTTGCATTAGAGGAAATTTGAGGTCTAAAATGGGCCTCCTAAGGAAAATAATAAAATAATAGTTATTAATTTTGGAGGAAGAATGCAAAAAACTACTTTTTGTGTTTGTATTTTCGACATATCTCCCTGTGTTTTTACTCAAATTCTGAGCGGGAGAGCTCATTGGATGCATAATTTAATTCCTCATCCAACGAGTACCCACACTGCATACGTTTGACGGACCCCTCTAGCCCAAAAACAAGAAATACTTGAAAAACGTGATGATGACATCATCATCACATTTTTTCAGGTATTTCTTGTTTTTGGGGTAGAGGGGTCCGTCAAATGTATGCAGTGTGGGTACTCGTTGGATGCGGAATTAAATAACGCATCCAGCGAGCTCTCTCGCTTGAAATTTGAGTAAAAACACAGGGAGATATGTCGAAAATATGAACAAAAAAAGGAGTTTTCTTTTATGACAAATATGTCAGTTCAACCATTATGGTTGACTCATTTTATTGAAATTTTATTGGTTCTTGAATTCCAACTCATAAAATTTATTGTTGGTGCGTTTTCTTATAAGGCCCATTTTAGACCCCAAATTTCCTCTAATGCAACCTGTAAAGAGCTCTAGCATGAACCCCTTTTGCCACAACTTGGGTTTTTCTTCCAAAGATTACCTATTGAGCATCAAATTTGGCCACACACTAAATATCTACCATATCAAATGCTGAAAGGATATTTTTCGTCAACCAAGGAACATAGAAAACATTACTCAACTCAAGAACTTCACCTAAGGGTGTCTGGAAGGAGATAGAGCCAACTCCTCTCACAGGATAAGCAACATCGTCACCAAGCTATACACTCATGTCTCCCTCTTGCTCCTAAATCCTGATGAATGGTGACATGTCATATGTCATATATCTTGAGGCTCTACTGTCCACATACCAATCAACATTGGATATGGTGTTAGAATATAAACAAGAGATCAAATGGCATATCCATCCTGGAAAATTTGCAACATGTAGAAGAAACAACCCTTCCAATGGTGAAAGTGCTTATCTCAAGCCACTTAGGGTTTCACATCCAATCACCTCAACTAGGTCAAGTACCTTTCCTAGGTAATATCCAATTGGAATACAGAACTCCCTCTTACTTGGGAGTGACTTCAATTACAATTGCTTTGATACCATGTTGGAAATTTATTGGAATCGACACTACATTGCAAAAGATAAATTCCACCTTCTTATTAGAAGGTTTTTTGTATCTTAGTCCTAAATTTTTTTCCCCTAGGATTGCTGTAAATTAAAGTACCAAATAACAACAAAATGAGTACAATAACTCACTTCCAAACGGTTGGAAACCTGATCCATTAGGGTTCACACGTGAATAACAAGTGTCATGAGGAGTCCAAGAGATAACTTGGATGATGAAACCAAGCGTCATATTTGTTGTATTTATATGCATCATCTAAATGAAAATGTAATTCACACCTATCTTTGCTTGTTTATTCTATTGAGGATTATAAGAGTGGTCTAAGAGCTTGGCATCTTCAACTCCATGATAGCCTATGGTCTCTATCCTCCTTTAGTTTTTTCCTGCCTTGTGACCAACTTAGATCTGCGTATTATCTCTACAGATCTAAACCACGGTTAGTTGTATTTGGTATTTCCCATTATGGTTGAGTTTAATGTCAAATAATCATTTAAAAGAAAAGGGATTAAGCAGTATATAGATTACTTGATTCACACATTGATCAAAAGAGTTCATCTAGTGGTTTCCTTTGGTTGCATTTTGGTCCACAATCTTTTAAGTTATATTTTCAAGAATTTCATTATATAGGAGCCTTCAACTATTATATTATTTTATTATAGTTATATTTTCAAGAATTTCATTATATAGGAGCTTTCAACTATTATATTATTTTATTATAGTAATAGTTGGGTCTTGTTGAAGTTGTGGTGTTGGTGTTTGTTGTGAGCCTTCCTAACCCATTCCGTGTCATCACCATTTGACAATGCATTCTCTTCACTGGAACGAATAATACATGTCTCTTTGATAAATTGCTTGCGTTTTTACTATATGGTGTTGTGTCTGCAAGCATATTACCATGAGCCTATGGAATTGCACCTGTTTCGAGCACAATCAGGTACAATTCTGTTCTGTCTTTTGGAGTAACTTGCCATTAATTCTCATATTCTTTCTGTAGTACTATTAAGTCAATATCTGCATCTCTGTGATCCTTGATTCTCCCAGTTGCATATCAAACATAAAAATACCGTTCCAGGTCAATCACAATTCCATTATTAAAATGCTACTCCATTAACCTTCACCACCTGTCAAGCTCCTTGTGACACCATTACTTTGTCATTCTTCTCTCATGTTATAACCTTCAAATCCTTGGACCACCTTGCTACTTTCACTATCTTGGTTTTTTAAGAAATCTCCCAAAGAGTCTTTCTCCATTCAGTAAACATTCTCATAACCTTTATACACTCCATGATGAAAGAGAAAATGCTTAATTTTCCAAAAATCTCATAAGAATCGTCAAATGTTTTAGTGTATTAAATGAGAACTAAGGCTTCTAGGTTATTTTCGACCTTCATACATAGCATCTGTATTTTCTCGTTGAATTACCGAGCGAATAATATTTTTTGAGGACCGTAGCCTCTCTATGGCATCGTTGAAGAGAATAATGCATCCTCAAATCCACATAGAATGTTACAACCGCATTTTGCAACATTTCTTGGACGTTTTTTCATGAGGGTTATTGCAAGTTGAAGACCACTTCATGCACAACCACCTGAAAATACTCCATGTGCGTGCTTTGGTGCTTCAGAGCTATTTCCTGCCTTTTCTACTGGTCGTTCACGCTTCATTGATTTAGAATCATCATAGCTTTGGTTGGAGGTGCAGTCGTTCAATAGAAGACTACGAGGGCCACAATTTATTTAAATTGAATTCTTATGTACATTTTATCCAAAATGAGGAGAGCTTGGGAATTGATTTAATATCTAAATATTTAGATATGAAATGATAGATTAAGTTATTGTTTTAATTTTTGACATGGGGCAATAAAAACAGTTCTTAACCTCTTCAATAGCCAAGAGAATAATTTTTTTGTTTAGAACAAAATTGTGCGATCCTGAAGAGGTTTCATTGTTGATGACTTGAGATTCATTCAATGATAATAGTTCAGGTTTCCAACTTTGCATATAACACATTTGAGTTCGATTTGTATTCAGTTTTAGTTTTTCACTATCGAACAAGCCAAGTGATCAAAGCTACGTGACCAACCTTATGGATCGCAATATTTGAAGTGTAACACATTTGAGTTCGATTTGTATTCAGTTTTAGTTTTTCACGATCGAACAAGCCAAGTGATCAAAGCTACGTGACCAACCTTATGGATCGCAATATTTGAAGTGAAAACAAGCAACTACAAGCCAACATGAAAACAAACAAGCACGACAAAAGCGACGACTACAAGCAGAGAAATTACAATAGTCTTTTTGTAGGTTTCAAATCAAGTTGAATTGAATTTGTAATCAATTACATTTTCGGTAGAGCCCAACACCTTCTAATTTCCGAGTCTAAATTGACAAATGTTGAGTCATATTGTCAAAGGGAAGAGTTCCAAGAAGTCCTCTTCTTTGTTGTCGGGTCAAATTTAATTTGGGAAGCATAAGATGCCTCATTTAGTCTTTAAAAATAGCTCAAATTGATGAATTGTTAGAGTTACTCTAATACACATTATTGATGATACACTCACGATCAACAAAGCAACTCTCTAATTTTCTCTAACTTGTTTGCAAGATTCACAAGAACAAATAGAACTCCTCTAGACTCAATCACAACTCCAACATGATGAAATACATTGAATGTTTCAACATTCTGAAATAGTTCTTGTTCAAAACAACCTTGTTTTTGAGTTTGATAACGATTCCTATTATATGTCAGCACATGACCAACTCAGTGAAACAAAATTAGATGCAAAAGGCGAAGCCTATCATGATCATGTTCAATTTAATCTTTCCAAGCCCATCATTAGATCTTGGGAAGAAATCAAGAACAATATACACAAAACAAGTATTAGATATGATAAGGAAGTGATCTTTCACATTCTGGATTATGCTAGACAAATCTAGTTTCAAAGTTCTAGATTCCTTCAAGAAGATTTATCTTCACCTATTCTAGTTCAACATCATCGCTAACATGGTCATCGGATTGGTCACATGGAGTGTAACACCCATCCCAGTGACGGGCGTTCGTAATATGCACATAACCAACTATAAATGGAAATAGAAAATTTAACTAGCAGCTCTAAGTAGTTTTAGAAGCTTTATTTTTATGAAGCAATCTACATGTATAATTTCTGTTCCAGTTCTTTGTACAAATTAGAAGCATAAAATACATGATTCCATAGCATATTCCTACCATTAATTCATGCAATAATAAACCCATTGTTCTCTCTCTCTCTCTCTCTCTCTCTCTCTCTCTCTCTCTCTCTATATATATATATATATATATATATATAATTGAGTAAAATGACTCAATAGAAACAAGAGAATACCTTAAAATATATTTGAGTGAGCACTCTTGTAGGTGTAGTTGTAGGCAGGTCCTTGGTCTAGTCCACGTAGTCCAGTTCCAGTGGTGCAGTCCAAACAGTCCATTCCATTTAGTCCAATCCAACAAATTAGCAGTTTTTAATCTTTCCCAAACTGGGATTAATCCTCCCAACTAACTAGATGCTAAGCTGCTAGTTTCTAGGAAACCTATGGGGTTTCCTAGCCCTTTGTGCCCACACACAACTCTGATAACCACAACATTAATCTTTTTCTCAATAACCAGTCTTCCAGTCCTAAGTATCCCAAAAGAAAAATAATCTCCCCCCTCTCTCAATCATACCACAAGTATATAGACACCCCCCCGCCTTTCCTTCAAGGGTCTTGGAAGGTCCAATCCTAGTATAATGCTAACCCACCTACCTCCTCAATGAATTGACATCCCAACTTAACAAGGCATGAACAATACATTTATTTCACGTAGGTCTCTTAAATATTAAATCTTATTATTTAATACTCCATTATCATTCAGATCTTTAGTTGTTAGATAAGCATTAAATGAGTCCACCTATAACATGATGCCAAATCAATAGTTTATGCATAATAACTACAATAACCAATGTACTGAGATTACTAAAATTAAACGTAACCGTTAACGACAAGAATTAAATATATGCATTTAATAAATTACACTTTAAATGATTACTACAAGCTAATGTATATGCAACAAGTACTAGTTTGATGTGACACCATAAGCTAATATAAATACAACAACTACTAGAATGAAAACACCATAAGCTAATGTGAATACAATAATTAACACCATATCTTAATTTTTTACACTTATTAACCACTATACATGATAACACAACAAGCACCAATATGTACCTAGTACTAGTGTACATGTGCAAGGTGTGCGTGCATGGCCAACATACAGATAAATTGCACATGTACTATATGCAACCCTCATCACCTCTAATGCATAGTTTCTAACTAAAACGTCAATAACAACCACACATACAAGACATAATAACCACACATGCAAGACAACAATCAAGTACCTTCAACATTAACCAATATTAATAACTAAGTCACAACACATCAACATTAACAACATTATACTTAGGTTTACCTTAATGAATTAAACAATGATTTACATGTGAAAGGTATCAAGTACAACTAGTTTGGTGTCTCAAATCAACAACCCGAAATAATATTAATATAATCATCCTTTCGCCCTAACCTACTACTGACTTCCACTTCCTATCATTTCCTTTGTTGGAATATCCTGGAGCATCAACTATATCGACCTAACCCCAAATATAACCCACAAGTGGAAGCGTCGACTAAATTGATCTAACCTCCCCAATAGGTAACCAATAGTCATCATCACATAATTTGGGGAGTGTGACTGAACATATCCCTCCCACGAATTTAGGTTTTGGAGGATACACAGTGGAAAATACCTCCACCCCTCTTAACATAAATAGGGTTAACACCCTATAGATAATCACAATATGCTTCTATTGTGGTTCTCAGAGTTGTGCCATCGAATGAACATTTTGGGAAACCTAGTTTCCTACATAAACCTAGTTTTCCCACACATCGTAACAAGTTCATGGCTACTGCTTAGCCCCTCTAACCTGTTGGTTAGTCTTATCCAAAAAATATGTTCATACATAATATTCTTTCAATTTTTCCATGTCAATTACCAATTGATCAACCATAAGTTAATTTAAACAATTACTGTATCTATCGTGTGCATGGCCATTAATTCATTCAATCATAACTTACAATGGTATACATGCACCTCATCATTTTATTTAAAGCTTGCATACTAATAGCAAAACACATATCTGTCAAGATTAATAAGAGGAACGATAAACTTAAAAATATAATTTCCACGTATAATTAGGTTCATAAATAAACACATAGTTTACTCAGTCAAGACGAGTCCAAGATGCAATAAGAAAATAAATATAATATATGTCAAAATGTGGTTTATTAGTCCAATCAAAATATTGGGCATTAAATACACCCACCCTTCAAGAAACTTTTCCTTGAAGTTATAGTAAAAAAATTTGAGCAATAAATATGTCAAAATGTGGTTTATTAGTCCAATCAAAATATTGGGCATTAAATACACCCACCCTTCAAGAAACTTTTCCTTGAAGTTATAGTAAAAAAATTTGAGCGATAATCACGATGCATGGTCTATGCGTCCTCCCATGTAGAAAATCTTGGGATATATTTGTCCCACTGTACCTTAACTTGATCCATAAGATGGTGCCTTATCCATCAAACCCTAAGATCCAATATGCATAATGGTTCGACCATAAAAGTTCCCTCGTCCAAGACCTGCAATTATTTCCAGTGAATTTTGTGAGTCTCATCGACCATTTAATTCCACAATACATATACATGAAATACATTATGAGTTTTATGCAAGTGAGATGGCAGTGCAAGATGATAGACAATTGGTCCAATTCTCTCTAGAATCTCAATGGCCATATAAATCGTGCTGCTAACTTAGTCCCATTTCCAAACCAAATAGTACATTTATTTTGTTTGATATGAATAAACACTCGATCTCCAACCTTGTAACTTCTATCCATTCTATGACCATCAACATAAGTCTTTTTCCTATTGTTGGCCCTAGGAAAATGCATACCAATATTTGTTAGAATTGTGAAGAATTCGGTGGCAAGGAAAGTAAGACAACGGCGAAAAAGGAGAAGAGTAAGTCGAATCCAGAAATTCGACATGTTCTGAGGAAACAATAAATGTAACGATGAGTTAAGTTAGACTAATAGTCTATTTTTGGGAATGGAAATGATTGTAAATTGGGTCATTAGCGCCTTTATTAATGTAACAAGATTCATTGGGGTAGTTAGAACAACCAGTCTGTAACCCACCTAGAATTGAAAACATTTTATATTTGAGGTAGACATTACTTTAAAAAATATTGTAAAGTTTTATGTTGTTGAACAAGGATGGTCAAAGATGATTGTAATTTAATTATTTAATTATTTAATAATTAAAAAGAAGAGACACCTATCCAAATAAGACCGTTGAAGAGTGTTCACTGACCCACTAGGAGGAATGATATGCTGTAGAAGGCCAAAATGACAAGTGGTAGCAACAACATTCACTTTCTAGATGTTGCAGGAGGCAACATCCCTATAATTGTGGTCATGTTCCCAAGGAAAGAGGAACTGAGCATGTGGCTCATTTAATTTCAAAACTGAGCCAAATACCTAGGAAATCTTATATATACCATCGAATGAACAGGAGGATCGAAGACATCTACCAAACACATTCACACTAGGAATCATTGGTACAACATTTCAAACCATAGAAATGTGGGGGGGAGGGGGGAAGACTTTGGGTTGATAGAGCCAAAACTTTGGATAAGGGGAAATTTTTAAAATCTATAGAAGTGTTTTTATATGATCCAAACCAATGGGGAATGATACACCTGCATAAGATAATGGAAATAAATTAGTACATATCTTATGGAATAATTAAAATTACTCAAAGAAAGCTTTATGATTGCATGGATCAGAGTTTTTATTTACCTATATTATGTTATACTCTCAAATCCTTAAAATCACATGTCATAATAGATTGAAAAGGGTTAGCCAGAGCTAAGTAAGAAAAATACAAATCTATGAAGTCTTCCTAGCTTATAAAAGAACTCTTAAAGTATTTTTTATAATTACAGTTAGAAATTTGTTTACTAAAGAATGTGATACACAACTATGAAGTATTATTTCAACGATATAAATCTTAAGCGTAATAGTCGAAATAAGAAAACATAGAAAAACATTCATGGGTATTTCACATATGGTATCAGAGCCACATGTTCAACCCTGACGCCTTTTGAGAACATCTAGTTTCCAGTGAAACATTGAAACACTATTCTAACAATAAAATTTTTGGGATGTTTGTATACATGCATAATTTTTTTGTTACAGGATACAACAATCACTTCACATAATGAAAACAAGGATCAACCTAAAGAAGATGTACCAGCACCACATACAACACAACCAGAAGAAGAACATTCTGAAGCTAGTCAAGTACTTGAAGCAATGAGGAATTTGATAGGACTAGAAATACAGAGTTTTAAAGCTGACAACATGAAGCTGAAGAAGGCTTGGGAAAAACATCAAAAAATTAATGAGATATTATTGCAGAGTTTACATGAAAATAATAATGGAAAAGAAAAACAAACAAATACTAAGAGGGACCTCCAATGAGACTCAAAAATATGAAAATCAATTCAAGGTTGTCGAGAAAATAAAATTGGACCACCTGGAAGGAGAATTCAAGAAAATTAAACCCACCAGTTTTGATGGGGAATCGAAGATCGGTGAGGAAGAAGAAGCTTGGCTGCTGAACATTAAGAAATATTTCCAAATTTACAACTATTCTGGCAACATGAAAGTGCAAATAATAGTTTACAATCTGAAAGGGAAAGCTAGCATTTGGTGGCAGGATCTCAAAATTTCACACGAGATGAAGGAATAGAATCTAGAATGGACAGAGTTCAAGAAATTATTTAACAATATATGTCGGAAAGTTATTACAAGAGGAAAACAAAGGATTTTTATGAGTTAAAACTTGGCTAAATGACCATGGAGGACCTCAGAAACAAATTTATAGAACTGCTACGGTTCATACCTTATATCAAAGAAGAAAAGGTGAAAGTAAATTGGTTCCCAAGCTGCTTGTCGCAGTATTATAGAGACCATATCGAATTTGATAATCCAAAAACATTGGATGAAGTACTAAGAAAGGTAGGGTTATGTTTTGAATAGTATAAACAGAGGAATGATCTCTCCAAAACATGGAAGGAAAAGAATCAAGAGAAATTTAATCAGCGAAAGAAAGGATTCATACCACCACCTTTCAGGAATATGCCAAGCACTTCTCAAGGAAACCCCTATAATAGAAATGAACAGGTGCAACAAAAAGGTATTAAACCCACTAACCTGGGACTAAAAGGGTTTTTTAGGACCCCTAAAGAACCTTTGAAGTGTTGGGAGTGTGGAGAACCCCATCTACAATGAAGCTTCCCATGCTTCAACGAAGCAAACCGAATTTTACATAACATACAAGAATCTTCTACCATTGGGGAAATTGGAAAAAAATACGACAAAATTAATGCATCCCTGCAAGATCGACAAGAATATCATCAATATGCAATTGTGGAAATTGAAGGTATTATTTCTAGTCACACCCTTGCTATATTAATTGATCCAGTAGCCACTTTAAGCTATATCACTCCAAAGATGATGGAGCTTTGCCAACTCACTATGTTAAAGAATTCGAAACCTTGGTTAGTTCAACTAGACACTAGAGCTAAAAAAAGGTGACTGACTTTATTGTTGATTGTGAAGTCAAGATAGAGGGTCGTAAGACCAAAATTAACTTGAATGTCTTACCTATAGGATCTTTTGATATTCTAATTGGCTTGGACTGGTTAGAAAATTATAAAGTAGTGTTAAATTGTTTTACAAAAACTTTTACTTATATTGTTGAAGATCAAATCCTTCAAACAATAAATGGAATACTCAAGCCTGTCTCTGTAAGACAAATTTCTTCTATGCAACTAAAGAAATGTATGAGAAAGGCTGCAAACTTTATGCGGTTCGGGTCACCCACCTACTTCTTAATGAGAATCAAACATCTGTAAATGAATATCATGTCTTAAGTGATTTTCTAGATGTATTTCCAGAAGAGATACTAGGGCTACCCCCTCAAAGAGAAATAGATTTCTGTATAGATATTTCACCAGTATTTGCACCAGTATCAAAAATGTCGTACACAATGAGCATTCCTGAATTGATTGAATTAAATATTCAAATACAAGAAATATTAGATAAAGGCTATATAATACCTAGTGTATCACCATAGGGAGCACCAGTTCTATTTGTTAAGAAGAAGGACAGGACTCTAATACCTTGTATTGATTATAGGAAGTTAAACAAAGTAACCATTAAAAATAAGTATCCGCTACCACGAATTAACGATCTATTCAATCGGGTATGGGGAGATAAATTATTCTCAAAACTGGATCTACAATCTGACTATCATCAGATTCGAATTAAAAATGAAGACATAAACAAAACGACCTTCTGAACTCGTTACAGACACTACGAATATGTAGTGATTCCTTTCGGTTTAACTAATGCTCCTGCCACATTTATGTGTCTAATGAATTGTATCTTTAACAAATATCTATATCAATTTGCATTGATATTCATCAACGATATCTTAATCTATTCCAAGACGAAAGAAGAACATCACCAAAATTTAAGAATTGTATTACAAAATTTAAGAGAGCATCAATTGTATGATAAATTGGAGAAGTGTGAATTTGTTAAGAAATAAATTCAGTATTTAGGTCACATTATCTCTGAGGAAGGAATTGCAGCAAATCTGCAGAAGATAAAGGTTATCTCTGACTATCATGTTACCAAGGATGTAACCGATATTCGATCCTTCATGGGACTCAGTGGTTATTACCGTATGTTTATTGAAGGATTCTCAAAAATTTCCTATCCTGTTAGCTCGTTACATAAGAAAGGAATAAATTTTGTTTGGTCTTCACAATGTCAATAAATTTTTGAAAAACTCAAAGATTTAGTAACCAAGGCACCTATTTTAAAAGTATTGTTCCCTTATAAAGACTATACAGTCTAAACAGATGATATTAAAGAGGGAGTAGGAGGAGTCTTGTCTCAGTATGGACACGTTATATGTTACGAGTCCCATAGAAGTAAAGAACATGAACGAAACTGTGTAGTTCATGACATGGAATTAACAACAGTAGTACATGCGTTGAAGATGTGATGCCATTACTTACTATGAAATAAATTTATTTTGCTAACTGATAATACTTACATGAAAAAATTATTTACACAGCGAGGAATGAATACCAGGAAAGCAAGATGGATGGATTTCATGAGCGAGTTTGACTTTGAGGTAAAGCATATTAAGGGTAAGGAAAATAAGGTAGCATATGCAATTAGCCGAAGAACTCATCAAGTTTATGAAATAATAATGAGTCTTCCCTAGATTGATCTCATAGGTAAAATAAAAGTAGCAAGTGTACAAGATGCTGAATATGTAAAATTGCTCAATGAAATACAAAACAATGACATAAATTTAAACGAGGAAGATTTCAAGATTGAACAAAAGGGCCTCATTTGGTTCAAAGACAGATTGTACATGCCTAATATTTTAGAAATCAAACTGTTTATCTTGAATGAGATGCATAAAACTCCTTTTGCAGGTCATCTCGGATGCCAGAAAATGATAACCACTCTCAAGAAGAAGTTCTTTTGTCCAGGCTTAAAAACATATTTAGCTGATTATTTATCTAAATGCTTGGAATTCCTGCAGGTAAAATCCGAACATTGACATCTGGCTGGATTGTTACAAACCCTACCAATTCCTGAGTGCAAATGGGAAGTTATATCTCTATAATTTATCATAGGTTTTCCAAAAACATAGAAGCAACATGATTCTGTTATGGTAGTAGTTGATAAGTTGAGAAAATATGTGCATTTCATTCCTATTAAATCGACTTATAAAGTAGTCAATATTGCAGAAATATTTTTAAAAGAAATCTTTACGGTTACACGGAGTGCCAAAAATGGTTATCTCGGATAGAGATGTCAAACTCACATCAAAATTCTGGAAATCCTTGTTTGCAGGTTTAGAAACCGGATTAAATTTTAGCACCATTTATCACCTTGAAAAATGATGGACAAATATAATGTACAATCCATGTTATCGAAGACACACTAAGGATGTACATCATGGAAAAACCCAGTAAGTGGGAGGATTATTTGCGTATAGTAGAGTTCGCATCTAACAACGGATATCAAGCGTCATAAAAAATGATCCCATTTGAGATCTTGTATGGGAAAAAGTGTACTCGCCTAGTTATTTGGGATAGCCCCTTGGATCGTCTACTAGTAGGATGATAGTTATTATAAGACATGGAAAAAATTGTTCAAAAAGTGCAGAAAAAACATGAAGGTGGCACAAGACTACCAAAAGAGTTGCATGGATTAAAAAATACAACATAAATAATTTTTAGTTGGAGACCATGTATATCTTTGGGTCATGTTGGCTTTCTTCCCTCTCTCTATCCCCAGACCCAGGTTCAGTCCCTCTTTATTAGCACAACAAATCCCAAGATATCGTCCTAACAGAGAGGAGCTCAGCCAGCAGCACCTGCGACACAAATGTCGTCTCATCCGAGATATCTTAGTTTTATGGGTAACTACTAGAACCACGTTTTCGCAGTTTGTGTGCAAGGGTGTTTTAGTACCTTGGCCTTGTGCCAAGTTTTTCCAATGAAAACTGGGAAGGTGGGTTACTTGCATGCACATTATTTCAATACCAATCTATGGTCCAACCCTTCTTTACATGACTTAAGTGAACTAACAGTCAATAGACATCATAATCATACTCATTAATATAATGCAACAGACATACATTTATCCAATTGCAACATAATAATCAGGAAATCATTTAACATGACATCTACGCATATAACTAAGATACGCAACATTCACGCATATACACAACATATAATGTGGAAACCCATCCGGGAAAAAAACACAAGGTTCTCTTCATCTCGCATGAGGAAATATATGCACCTTTTTTTTGTGCACAAAGTTGCCTACTCTGTTCAAGATCTTCTCTTATATATTTAAAAACTTTTCCTCCATCTCATGCTTGTTTCTCTTCTCTCTTTCTCGTTCTACTCTACTCCTACTAGAGATACGCACACAACCTGGATCGACACGGCCTTCTCTACTTGTCTACGCACTCAGTTGGAGAACCACTACTCTAATACACTTAGTGAGCGAGAGTCATTAACCAAAACTATCTATCTCAAGTCTAGCTCAAGCGTCTTTTCCAAGAGTCTAGAGATTACTCAAAATTGTTGTATCAACTAATCCACTAAAACCATCTAACCCATTTTCTTCTTGGGCTCCTTATTTTACATCCCTATTATAGACTCGATATAGGTCACATACATGCTTTTTATAGACTCAATACTAACTCGATATAGACTCTAACAGACTCATTAAAGAATCCTCTTCAGTCTCTATCCCAACCGACTTACTATCTTCAACCAACATGTTTTCTTTCATATTCTAGCAACACATAACAAAAATGAGTTATTGGCATGAATTACAAAGATTCCTTCATGCATGTGGTTTTTGTTGGCTCCAGTCGAGCTCGTACCCACGATCGCTAAGGACTGCCATTTTCCCAGCGTTATGCCTTACTGGTCTTATTATAATGTACATAGAAATACTACCCTGTAACTATTTGATATCAAATTTTTTGTAAAAGATCCAATACCCAAAACCAAATGGAGGAAGGGTGAGGTGTGATGCAAAAGCATTCTGCTCTCTTTAACAAAGTTCTAAATTGGTTAGACCATGGGGTCTTAAATTAACCCATAGAGGGGTTTCACTTGTAAATTCATTGTAAATGATATAGTTTATGAGTTAATTTAGAATGATTCTAGAAGTGATGAGGTGTGAGTTAGTTAACAAGTCATAGAGTTAGGTGTCCATGAATTATGTAAAAATGTCCACAATTAGTGGAATCATTCAAAGTGGTATCAAAAGATTTAGGAGTGTTTCATTAAAAGAGATAGAGGATGATTTCTATTCTTAGAATCAGTTGCTTAAATCTAGGAATCAAGTGCAGGTTTGTAGGGATTTGTTAAGGAGATGGAGAAGCTCAGTTTTCTAACTACTTGTAAGCCTACGAGCCAGTAGTGAATAGGGAAGAAGATAATGGCCAAGTTGTGATAATCAGGCCAATAGACATAGTAGGTCATGATCTTTGAAGTTTTTGTACAATTTACTTTCTCAATGATAAGGAGATTCATCAGTGTTGGGCGTAATGTTGTCTCTTTTGCTATCTGCATTAGAGGAAATTTCAACTCAAAATGGGACTTTTAACCATAATTCAAATTCCATGCCATCATGTGTTAGCCAATGAAATTGCTTTAAATTTGAAATACCATATAGGAATTAAAAAAAAATTAATATAAATTTGGGGATAGGTATCATAAAAAAACTACTTTTTTTGTTCGTATTTTTGACATATCTTCCTGTGTTTTTACTCAAATTTTGATCGGGAAAGCTTGTTGGATGCGAAATTGAATTCTGCATCCAACAAGTACCCACTCAACATACTTTTGACGGACCCCTCTACCCCAAAAACTAGAAATACTCGAAAACACATTTTTTCAGGTATTTCTTGTTTTTGGGGTAGCGGGGTCCATCAAAAGTATGTCGAGTGGGTACTCGTTGGATGCGAAATTAATTTCACATCCAACAAGCTCCCCCGATCGAAATTTGAGTAAAATCACAGGGAAATATGTCGAAAATACGAATAAAAAAAGTAGTTTTTTTCTTTTCTTCCTCCAAAATTAATAAATATTATTTAATTATTTTAACTATTATTTAATTATTTTTATTAGGTGGCCCATTTTGAGTTTAAATTTCCTTTAATGTATATAATATGATTGAGAAATTTATGATGGACTAGTGAATAGAGTCATTTTCTGTGTGAGGAATTCTTGCAAGGTTTCAGTGCCTGTATGAGCCTGAAACTAATATTGGAATTGGGTAGAATCATTGTGTGATTCCAATTCATGGGTAAATGGCTGGGTAGAATTATTATATTTGGTTCCACTATATACTGGTTCGAGAATGAATTATAGGAAATTCATTCTCTGTAGAAATACAAAGAATTCATAGTGGGCGTTCGATTGTGTGATGATGATGCTAATGATAGAGGGAAAGAACAAAATATCATTCATAGTTTGGGAAGATGGTGAACAAAGTTTTTTTCCATACATGCAAGGTAGAAACTAATGAGAAGGAGATTGAAGAAGTTCTATTGTTCTATTGTTAAGAGAAGCAACGTGTTTTGAGTTTAGTACGCAAAGATGGAAAATGGATATGTTAATATTCTGCGTTATGTGGTAAATCTCTGAAGAGCATATATTAAGATACATTTGAGGTATATTGGAGGAGTACTTTGTGTGGATAACAAATCCATAAATCATTCTGTTGGAGAAATGCAGAGAATATTAGAAGGCAATTTCCTGAAACCGTCATTGAACTTTTGGTTAACTTTCTGAAGCAACAAATATGAATTTGAAAATTCTGCAACTTGGGTTTTGTGCAGAACTGAGTTTTTTACGTGACACACGAGCATTTTCCAAAGAAATTGTTTGGTTGATGAGTTACAGGTGGTTTTCCAAACTGTGTTTTACAAAGTGTGTGAATGGTTGATAGTGAACTAAATGAAATTGACAGAGAGTGAGAATTGATTACATTGAAGAGTGTCGAAGAATGTGTATGAGACCCGTCATATGAGTAATTTGGGATAACTATGAGAACAATCCCTTATGGGAGGGATTGAAATCCCATAGTGAGTATGAAAGGGTTGTGAGTCTATTGAATGAGACAAAACACCTAGATAAGTCTTCAAATAAGTATCTGGAGTCATACTGAGTGTCTGAGAAGACTGGTTAAGCACCCTATTGATAGAAAAGATTGGAGTAGTAGATGTTGTGAATAGTTATGTGTTACCCTGCCTAAGATAGAGCTGGATTGGGATTGTGCTTGGCATGGGTGGTCATCAATTTTTGGTATTAGAGCAGTAAAGGTTCTTTGGGAAGAAAAAAGGAGAACTCTGCAAGTACTATTTGTGGACAGTGGCTTGTGAATAATTCACAACATAACAAATTGCACATAGAAAAAGGGTTTCAGCTAGACAAGATTGAGGAAGTTTGGTAAGTGATTATGGTTTTGTCATTTGATTGTATAAGATACTATGCATGTGTTCTTGGTAGGAATATGCATGTGTGTGAAGAGTCAAGAAGAAGCAGAGTCACCAAGAGATGCCTTGGGATTGAGAACAAGTGTTGTACTTGTCTCAAAGATAAAAGAGGCTTGTAGCCTGAACAATACGTTTATTGAAAAAAATAATTAATTTGGGAGGAGTGTATGTATGCAAGCGGTAGTAGTAGTTAGTAAGGACATCTCAGCAGGAAGATCGTGATCTTTGAAGATAGTGATGAAGGAAACTAGTGAGGGTTTCTAGGAGGGAGTGAAGTGTGGTTAGGGACCTAGTATTTCAACTAAGGATTGAAGTACAAGAGGACAGTTATGTTCTCATGCAGATGAGTTGTGGGAGAAATCCTATAAGAAGAATAGAAAAGTGCTCAGAAGGGTTCCAGAAAGAGGACCAATACTTTCCAAAAGACCAAGAACAAAGAAGGTTTGGTGAGGTAGGTTGTAGCAGGGAGGTCTGTTACTGTAGAGGTTAGTGCAACTCATAGAAGGGTGAAATAAACTCAAGAACATGACTATTAAGAGTCATAGAAGAGGTTCAGAAGGAAGCCACAAAAGGAAGACAGAAGATGCCGAGGAAAATGACATATGTAGAGTAATGACTGATAAAGAGTATCAGAGGGAGAAGGTTGAGATAGAAGTCCATCTGGAAGTAATGATGGAGTTGTTACAGAAGAAAGGGGAAGAACAAAGGTGTGGTTTTCTTGTGAAAAGAATGTTGAAGAAGCATAAGCTACATAAAAGAAAAGAGAAACTAGTGAATGCTCAGTGGGAGGAAGAGGTACTCAAGACAAGTGAGTGTCTGGGAGAAGTATTGAAGATTGAAGCTTCAATAGGTCTCAATGTTTTGAAATTGATATTTTGTGTGTGCTTGCAAGTACAATGAATGAGGAAATACAATTTGATAACATTGTCATAAAGAATGAAGGAGGAGGATAGAACCTGAATTTTGTTTTAGAAGAAAATGGGACAGCTGAGTCTCATGTACATGCACATACACAGTTTAGTGAAAGTAATGGTTTTCAGCCTACTGTGAAAGCTAAAAACAAGGATGACTTGGATTATGATGATGGCCAATAAATGAAAGAATAAAAGGAGGATATCAAGCATTCAAGAGCTATGCTTGAGGAATCTAAGAAGAAGACCATTGGGGATTTTTTGAGTCTTATAGAAGACTTGGAACAACTAGAGAAAGATTTGGTGATTCAGTCATCAAATAAGACCATTGGGTCTTATGAGTTTAATGCTGACAATTTGAATGTGTTTGTAGGTTGTATAGGAGACAATCCATCTTTTGGAGTTGTCTCAAGTAAAGTTGAAGTTTGTCTAGCAAGGCATAATGAAGAGGAAGATGTCAAGCATGAAGATACAATGCTTAAAGAAGTTGATAGGAAAATTTTATTACTGAAGAACCTATTGTAAGAATATGAGTCTAATTAGTGAATGGAAGCCTCATGTAAATAAGCTATGGTTTAATAGTTTTGATGAAGAGGTGAAGTACCTTGAGGAGTGCATAGGAAAATATTAAAGTGTGAAGGACTTAGTCAGTCTAGATAGACAGATGAAATTGTTGTCAAGCAATGACAAAGGAAAAGATAAGTTATTGCAGTAGAAGGGGTTTGTAAAATCCTTAATTAATGAAGAAATTTTTTTATTGGGAGTGATTCAATCATGTTTTGTATGAGGGAATTTGTTCTTGATGAGGACAAAGAAGATTTGGTTTGTTTAGATGGCCAATGTATGAGTGATGGACATACCTTTGGACTGTCACAAAAGTAGAGAATCAGAATTTTGTTCTGACAGAGAGAGATAAAACAATGTCTCAAGGAATTTTATTTAGGGACCAGGAAGAAGGAAATCATAAGAATGAAGATGAGGTTATTGTGTCTCAAATTGAAGATGAAACAGTCCCGGGACTGAGGAGAATTAAATTGACTGATGGAGATAGTCAAAGAATTGAATGGCAAATATTGAAGATTGTTAAGACAAAAGCAGAGAAGACTTTTGCTGATATTGAAATGCAACATACTGATGGAATACTTAAAGGGAATCAAGTAGAGAATAAATGTTTGAAGTACTGAATAAAGTATTTGAACAAGTGGAAGAATTTGTAGTTTATGAGGGAGAAATTTCTCATGTTATGGAAGAGACAGGAGCATATACTAGTTTTCTCACCTTGATTAAGTTTACTAGTATACAACGAGGACTAATTGATTATATTATTGCAATAAGAAAATGGGAAAAAAAATTACTTTTTGGAGGAGAATTTGCAAGCAGAGAGTATGAGAAGGATACTGTAGAGGGAGATGATTACAAGAGCATAAAGGAAGTAAGGGTGGAAGCAATATCCGAGACAGCATTTGGAGCAACGTCTAGCACAATGTTTGTAGCAATATCTACAACTGTGTTTGCAACAATGTCTACAGCAGTAAATGGAGCAAATTTAAGGGTAAAAGTAGAAGAAAAGGCCAAAGAAGCTAAATAAAACAATCAACAATTTAGTGATGAATGGATAAAGAACAACAAAATGTTGTGGCAAAGTAAGGAAAATAAAATTAGTTTGCATCAGAAAACTGAACTAGAGAAGGCCATAAATGAACTATGGGAACTAATGCAAGTACTTAAGAAGATCTACAGCAGAATGAAAAAGACAGTCCACTGTGGAGTTGATTGGGAAGTGAAGAATAGTGAAGGAAAATACATTGGAGCTTTACAACACAAAGTTTGGAAGCCTAGAAGATTACAGTCAGCAAGAAATGATGATAGTGAAGCTAATGAACAGTTGCAAACAAAAGTTTGGGATCAAGGGAGACAAAGACTGAAAGCACATGACCAGGTGGTCATGATTTTTTTCCTACCTTGGGAGTTTGATGCAGGAGCATTCTGATCTCTTTAACAAAGTTATAACTGGTTAGACCATGGGGCCTTGAACTAACCCAAAGAGGGGTTTCACTTGTAAATTCATTGTAAATGATATAGTTTGTGAGTTAATTTAGAATATTCTAGAAGTGATGAGGTGTGAGTTAGTTAACAAGTCATAGAGTTAGGTGTCCATGAATTATGTAAACATTTCAACAATTAGTGGCATCATTTGAAGTGGGCTCAAAATATTTAGGAGTGTTTCATTAAAATAAATACAGGATGATTTCTATTCTTAGAATCAGTTGCTTAAATCTAGGAATCGAGTGCAGGTTGTAGGGATTTGTTAAGGAGCTGGAGAAGCTCTGTTTTCTAACTATTTGTAATCCTACATGCCAGTAGTGAATAGGGCAACAAAGAATGGACAAGTGATGATAAGCAGGCCAATAGACAGAGTAGGTCATGATCTTTAAAGTTTTTGTACAGTTTACTTTCTTAATGGTAAGGAGATTCATCAGTGTTGGGCGTATTGTTGTCTCTTTTGCAATCTGTATGTAATATGATTAAGAAATTTAGTGTATTGTTGTCTCTTTCGCAATCTGTATGTAATATGATTAAGAAATTTATGATGAACCGGTGAATAGAATCCTTTTCTGTGTGAGGAATGCTTGTAGGGTTTCAGTGCATGTATGAGCCTGAAACTAATATTGGAATTGGGTAGAACCAGTGTGTGATTCCAATTCATGGGTAAATGGCTGGGTATAATTATTATATTTGGTTCCAGTTTATATTGGTTTGAGAATGACTTATAGGAAGCTCATTCTTTGTAGAAATCCAAAGAATTCATAGTGGGTGTTCGACTGTGTGATGATGATGCTAGAGATAGAGGGAAAGACGAAAACATCGTTCAGAGTTTGGGAAGATGGCGAACAGAGTGTTTTTCCATACATGCAAGGTCGAAACTAATGAGAAGGCGAGTGAAGAAGTTCTTTTGTTCTATTGTTAAGAGAAGCAGAGTGTTTTGAGTTTAGTACGCAGAGTTGGAAAATGGATATGTTAAATCTCTGAAGAGCATAGATGAAGACACATTTGGAGTATTTTGGAGCACTTTGTGTGGATAACAAATCCATAAATCGTTATGTTGGAGAAATGTAGAGAAGATTAGAA
This sequence comes from Pseudotsuga menziesii, assembly GCA_001517045.1. Lineage (NCBI taxonomy): Eukaryota > Viridiplantae > Streptophyta > Pinopsida > Pinales > Pinaceae > Pseudotsuga > Pseudotsuga menziesii. The sequence continues at coordinate 237,555 of LPNX010633363.1, forward strand.
GGTGTTTTCCTGAAACCATCATTAACCGTCTGGTTAACTTTCTGAAGGAATGAAGACGGATTTGAAAATTCTACGACATGGGTTTTGTGCATAACTCAGTTTGTTTTGGGAAACAAGAGCATTTTTCCAAGAAATTGTTTGGTTGAAGAGTTGAGGGTGGTTTTCCAAATTGCTCGTTTGACAGAGAGTGAGAATTGATTACATTGAAGAGTGTTGAAGAATGTGTATGAGGCTTGTTGTATGAGTGATTTGGGATAACCATGTGAACAATCCCTTATGGGAGGGATTGAAATCCCATTATGAGTATAAAAGGGTTGTGAGTTTATTGAATGAGACACAACACGCAGATAAATCTTCAAATAAGTATGTGGAGTCATACTGAGTGTGTGAGAAGACTCTTTAATGTGAAAGAAAAGAGCATAATAGAGCAACAGAAAACACACGGGAAAATGATTGCCTTCTCATTATTCAGAGGAGTTTAAATAGGAAATACAAAACAATATTACTGTGGGTGAATACCACAGTTAGGTAAATACCGATGTGGGTTACCTAACTCTCTAACCTAACTACGGGTGAGATTACTTTCTTCAACATACCCCCTTAATCTCAACTGGTAATACATTATCAGCATTGTTTATGCCTAAAGATGCCTGCTGGTCTATGTCTCATCTAGGCTTACATTTCATTCAAAAAACTTAAACTTGACTTTCTTCTTTGAAGTGTACTTGGAATTCTTTTTCTTTGTCTTCTGGATCTTGATGCTAAGTAGTTGATCTTCTTCTTCTTTTGGAACATAGTGAAAGTCTTCATCATCTGTTTCAACATGATTCTTCTGGTTGTCATCTTTACCTGCACACTCAACATTTTTGTTAGAAAAAATATGAATATATTTCATCTTTTCTTGGAGAGCATTCACATCTTGGTGTTGCTCATCAATGACAACTGCTTCATTTGCTTGATTCCACTGTGCATCATTCAGTGCTTCTTCAAAAATTGTGGGATCAGAAGAAAATAGAGCATACTATAGATGCTCATCAGTATAAGAATCCTGCTCATAGATCTCTCTCAAACTTCTGGTTTTCTGGTTTTGGGGTGGACTGCATAATGCTGTTTCTTTTGTGATGCTATCAGCTGGTTGTTTCTCATCCTCAGCAATTATTGCAGCTTCTATGCTGCCATCAACATCCTTTACTGGGATTACATGATCACTATCTGCCTCATAGACACAGTCATATTGACTGTCTTCCACTTCAGTGTGGGATTCCAGGTGCTCTGCCTGACTTACAACATCATCTTCCTCTACCGTTGGTTCCTCACTAAAGACTTCTTTCAGTGTATCCCATGCTTTCTTTGGAGTATCAGCTTCTACAATGTAATGAAATAGAGAATAGTCTATACTGTCTTGTATGAGACATAAGGCAACAACTTACTTTCTTTCTTTTTCAAATTCTGTCAAGGCATTAAACTTTTCTGGATCAATGGGATCCTCTTTAGCTATGAAGTGCCACAAATCTTGTAATTTTAACACATTAATTACTTTGACTGCCCATACATCATACTCATCTCCATTAAAACTCTTCCATAAACCTTGTGGTGTTAATATATTTATTACTTGTTCATATTCTTCTGGGACTGCATCTGGTAGCACCATCTTCAAGAATAGATCTAGATCACAACCGTGCCAGCTTTGAGCAATTGTGAGAAATGGAGAGAAGACAACAGATCTGAAATGAAAGGATGATTTGGTGGGCGCTCCAGCAATGTGCTTCTTGTAAGCAAATTTGAATAACGTAGATCTGGGTTGATTTTTTTTTTTATTAAAAAAAAATAATGATACCTCTGATATCAAATGCACTCTTGCGATTTCTGCTGAGTGGAATAGGACCGGCTACTCCAGCGTCCTCCAATCGGAGCCTGCGATCTATACCAGATCAAGGATCGAGTCCCTCTAATATACAAAAGAATATAATGAACCACGCTGCCCAATGGAAGGTGACCCGCAATTCCAGAATTCGGATCAAGTTACAGAGATAACGGAGCTCTTGGGAATTGGATTTCCCTTTCCCACAATGAAAAGATAATGCCTACTAAGAGGAGCGAAATCGGATTTAGGAGGGTTAAAGAGAGCGCTACAACAAGCCCAAAACTCAGATATGGGAAAACATCTCCCATAGGTTTCCATGCAACAATGGAGTTCTCATTTTGTAGACTTTTTTTAACAAAACTCAATCTACAATTACACACAAACTTTGGCGATCTGTAGATTAAAAATAAAAATCAAGAAATCGATCCAAACACTCAATACATTCTGAAATCGCAGCCCCAAACTTACTGATCTCTAGTTCAGTAGCTAAGATCCACAACGTCGATATAGATGCACGCAAGGGAAAAAATCAACTAGATTCCAGGACACGACGATGGAGGCTTTCGCAAGCGGATGGATCTGTGATGAACGGATGGACCGGATCTGCTCTGTACGGATCTGCTGAGTCTTCTTGTCGAATAGATCTGGGAGAATCGGTAAAATTGCCGAATAGATCTATGTTCAAATTGTGCAAATCTGGGAGAAATGGAAATAGATCTGCGACTATTCCATGGAGCGGATCTGCTGTGTCCTGCCGCTTGGAGAATGCATAGGCCGGAGGCTTTTAAGCTCCATAGAGTGCTTTCCACTCTGTGAAAAGGCTTACCCCAACAATGGAAGGATCAGGTCGTAAGCTCTGATACTATGTGAAAGAAAAGAGCAGAATAGAGCAATAGAAAACACACGGGGAGATGATTGCCTTCTCATTATTCAAAGGAGTTTAAATAGGAAATACAAAACAATATTACTGTGGGTGAATACCACAGTTAGGTAAATACCGCTGTGGGTTACCGAACTCTCTAACCTAACTACGGGTGAGATTACTCTCTTCAACATTTAAGGACCGTGTTGAAAGAAAATATTGAAGCAACAGATGTTGTGAGTAGTTATGTGTTACGCTGTATGTTGTGAGTAGTTATGTGTTACGCTGCCTAGGATAGAGCTGGATTGGAAATGTGCTTGGCCTGGGGGTCATCAAGGTGTCACCAGTCTACATTTAAGAGGTTTTTAAAGAGATTTTCGATAGCCTTTTCACTCCATGTACTGGGTTGACCCTTGGCTCTGCGAACAGGGCTTTTCATACTGTACTGTCAGCCTAGCGAATTAATTCTATTCAATTTATGGTACCCTTTTCAAGTCCAATGCCTCGGTGAAGGTTTTAGGGTTTGCACTGGTTCATAATTTCATTTTGTTATTCCAGTTCTCGGCTTTAGCAGGTGGTGTGATCTTTGTTTTGGTTGAGAGTGGTTACGACCTTATCAATGTTATCACACTAGTTCCTCCTCTAGTGACTGAGAGGTTCACTGGGAATGCCCACAACTTGGGTTCGAGACTCCACTTAAACTAGGTGACGCAACTAGTTATTAGTAAACTCTTGGCCTCTTTCTTGACAAGTAAATTTTCATGTTCTTTATCCGTTTTTCTCTAGGGTGGAATAATGTTATTGTTGAAAAGTAAAATGTCACAACCACATTAACTTAGTTTTCTTTTGACAGGCATGCACAGGATCTCCACTACCGTGTGCAGGATGGCTCCACGCCTCGGTTAGCAAACTATCGACCTTGGACTGAATCTTTTGCTAGTCGAAAGAACTCGGCTGAGGAAAAGACCTTTTGTTTAGGTCTGCGAAAGGAATCTGAAACCTCTATTGGTCATCTGGAAAGCATGAAGATGGTATTTACTCTGGATTTTAAAAATATCTTCTATGGCATCATAGTGGGTCGTAGAGATTGGTTAAGAAAAAATATTGAACCCTTTTTCATTCTAGGGGATGTTGTAGTAGTTGGTAGATTTTGTATGCGGTCGTTCCAATGTTTGAACTGGGTGTAGCCTATTTAGTAACTCATGTATAACATTTTTATCGTCAGTTTACCATATGACTGTTTATTCCTCTTTTCCTGTGGAATACATATGTAGGTATTGAAAGATACAATTCGACAATATTTTGATGGTTCTGTACAGTTTTCTTTTCTGAAATAAATACTTTTAAAATCTGAAGGATCACATTCCACTTCTTATGTTCTTCATAGTGTATGCTGTAATTATCTGTAGGTTCTTTGCTTGCGAACATTTTGGGGTTCGGGTGTCCTGATTTGCCGGATGAAATTCCGTGATTTGTATTTAAGTGATATTTCAAATTTAATCCTGAACCTATGCAGTGCGCTTGTGGTTGTTTTACTGCACTCTTGTATACTTGTGATTATTGATATCATATACAATACTTTGTAGTTTTTTTTAATTACTACGTGATATAGTTGGACCTATATCTGTCCAGATAACTCGTGGTTGGTTTATTTCACTCTGTGCTTCTTATTACTTTATACATTATCTGTACTTCCTGAACTATGTGTTATAGATACACTATGAAGTTAGTAGGACATCCTCGATCCTACATATATTAATTCTAGTTTATAATAAAAGAAACTCGGCCTATCTTGGATCGTAACCTAGGGTTAAAAAAACTTCATACCACTGCTAACACCTATGTGAAAACAACTGAGTTGAGTCGTAGCGCTTGCTATTTTATTTGTAAAAGGAAATATAAAGATAAATCTTTTACTTCAATATAGTAAAAAATAAGAAGTTCGTGAGGAAAGGCTTCAATGCATTTCTCTGATACTCATTTGGCATAAATAGCCGCTGTATACAGTTTTAGATCCTATAGTTTAGGACTGTAATTGACTAGTATATAGGAAAACTATAACTACAGAGATAAAATCAAATATTTACCAGGATTCTAGTGATTCTAGTCTATCTGTACAGCTAGCGGTAGAGACAAATCAGGAGCATGAATGTCGGAGAACCAACTTGGAAATAATTGCTCCCAATCGTCAACACTCCCCCTCAAGTTGGTGCGTAGAGATCACTCATGCCAAGTTTGTCGAGACAGCCATTAAATGCTTGGTTTGACACTGTTTTGGTCAGCACATCAGCAAGTTGGTCTTGAGATTGAACATGAGGAACTTCAATCAACTTTGCTTCTAGTTTCTCCTTGATAAAATGCCTAGCAACCTAAACATACTTAGTTCGATCATGTTGAACTGGATTATGGGCAATATCACATGCTGCCTTGTTATCACAGTATAACTTCATGGGACTGACTTGCTTCATATGTAAATCTTGCAACAGATTTCTGATCCACAACAATTCACATATTACCTTAGCCATTCCTTTGTATTCGGCCTCAGCACTAGATCTAGCAACTACCTCTTGTTTTTTACTTCGCCAAGTAATCAGATTTCCTCCTACAAACGTGAAGTAGCCCGATGTAGAACATCTATCATCAATTAACCCAGCCCAATCAACATCTGTATGACCTTTAACATCCAAGCTATCACCTTTTGTGAATAAAATTCCCTTTCCTGGAGATGACTTCAAGTAGCGTAAGATCCGGATGACACCATTCATATGTTCTTCGCTTGGGGAGTGCATGAATTGACTGACAACACTTAGTGCATAAGCTAAATCCGGCCGAGTATGTGCAAGATACATTAATCTTCCCCGTTCCTTGTTAGCAGGAACTTGGTTTGGGCGCACACCTAGCTTCATATTTACTTCCATAGGGGTGCTATCCGGACTACATTCTATCATACTAGTTTCCTTCAATAAGTCTAAGGCATATTTTCGTTGTGACAGAAAAATATCTTTCTTTGATCTTGACACTTCAATTCCAAGGAAATACTTCAATTCACCAAGATCCTTCATTTCAAACTCACGGGCAAGCTGCTCCTGCAGTGCTTTTCTTTCTTCAGGATCATCTCCGGTTACTATCATATTATCAACGTACACAATAAGAGCTGTGATTCGCTCTCCATTATGTTTCAAGAAGAGAGTGTGATCTGAGTTACTTTGCTGGTAACCAATAGACCTCATAAAGCTCGTGAACCTTCCAAACCACGCTCTAGGAGACTGCTTCAAGCCATATAGATATTTTTTCAATCTATAGACCTGTTTATTGCCTTTAGTTTGCAGATTACAGCCAGGGGAAACTCCATATATACTTCTTCTTGGATATCTCCATGCAGAAATGCATTCTTTACATTGAACTAGTGCAAAGGCCAGTCAGAATTCACTACTAGAGATAGTAGAATACAAAATGTATTAATTTTGGCCATTGGTGTGAATGTATCCATATAATCGGTTCCGTATGTTTGAGTATATATCCCTTGGCGACAAGTCTTTCTTTGAACCGTTTGATGGTTCCATCAGCTTTGTATTTAATGGTGAAGACCCACCTACATCCAACAGGTATCTTCCCTTCAGGTAAGTCAACAACTTCCCACGTTGAATTCTTTTGAAGAGACTTCATTTCTTCATTCATCACCTACCTCCATCTAGGATCTTTCAAAGCTTCCCGCACACTGTTAGGAATAGCTACAATAGATAATTGATTCACAAATGCCTTACTTTCATTTAGCAGTCTATGGTAGGATACATAATTGCTTATGGGATACTTAGATTTTGCGTTGAGAACAGGTTCATAGCTAACTTTGGGTTTCCCTCTTGTGACTCGATCGGGTAACATTTTTAAGTGAGGTTCAGATTCAGAATTTACCTGAGGCTCTGGCATGGAATCGGCTGGAGAAGACAATTGGTTAGCTGGTACATCATGAGAGGAGGAAGACACTGACGGCACTTCCATTTGATCCTGAACGTCATTCTCCAAAATTGCTGCCCATCTGGACAACCACCCTTGTTAGTTACGGTGTCACCATCACTCGGACATTCATCACTAGTTTCCAAATGGTCACATTCACCACTAGTGTCCAAATTATCACCACTTATAAGCTCTAAGTCCAAAGGATGATGCAAAGTCTGCACTTCATCTCTATTCTCCCCCTGAAGTGGAGACTCGGAGGTAGAATAATACATATTATTTTCATGAAAGACCACATCAAGGGAAACATAAATTTTACGAGAAGGGGGGTGATAACACCGATAACCTTTTTGATGCAAGACATAGCCAACAAATACACACCGAAGGGCACGGGGTTCCAGCTTATTTCTCAAGGGTTTGTGAAGGTGCACAAAGGTTACACATCGAAAAACTTTAGGGGACAGATTCGGTATGGTAGGGGCACTTACAGTATTATGGAGGACATCAAAGGGAGTCTGAAATTGTAGGGAACTAGAAGGTACATGGTTGATGAGATAGGCTACAACAGTAATGGCTTCTCCCCAATAACTGATAGGCATATGAGCCCCAAACAAGGAAGCATGAACAACTTCAAGAAGAAGACGATTTTTTCGCTCTGCTACCCCGCTTTGTTGAGGGGAGTAAGGGCAAGTCATCTGATGAACAATGCCATGTAAATTCAGGTACTATTTCAAGTCGTGATTAACAAACTCTCCACCATTATCAGTACGAAGAACCTGGATATTAGATTGATATTGAGTGGCTATTATTTTGTGAAATTGCTGAAACAGGGAACTAACTTCATTCTTTGATTTCATTAAACAAACCCAAGTCATGCGAGTATGATCATCAATAAATGAAACAAACCAACGTGCTCCACTCAAAGAAGAAGTATTTGCAGGTCCCCATACATCAGAGTGAATAACCATAAAAGGTGCATGACTCTTATTCATACTAATGGGAAATGGGACATGATGACTTTTAGCCAGTTCACAAATGTCACACTTAAAATCCGAAACATTTAATTGAGAAAAGAGCTTTGGAAACAATTTCTATAAATATCCAAAAGATACATGACCTAAACGCCTATGCCACAACAAGATTTCTGAATTCTGATGTTTGTCAGACATATCAGTTGAAAAAACTTGAGCCAACTGATTTGAGCTTATTGGCAGTAGATCAAGATAGTAGAGCTTCCCTCTCCTAGTACCATAACTAATTGTCTTCCGAGTCTGGATGTCCTTAAAAACACAAAAGTTAGGCCAAAATATCACAATACAGTTTAAAGTGAGGGTTATTTGAGCGACAGACAATAAGTTATGATTAAGAGAAGGAACAACCAGAACAAACTCCAAATTCAAATTTTGGGTAAGAGAAACTGAGACTTCTCCAACCATGGGAGAGGGAGTACCATTGGCTGTGGACACTATATGTTGGTCTGAGGATTTCATGGATTGAATATGGTTGCTGTCAAAGGTCATGTGGTCTATGGCACCAGAATCAATTATCCATTCACTATGACTAACAGAAGTGGAAGTATGAAGAGCCTTACCAACGTTCCTACAAGTAGCAATGAAAGAAGAGGCTTCCTCAAGAGTGCTGGTGTTGGTGGAGGGCTCAACCACAGCAACATAAGCATGATGAGTTGACTTTGAATTTCCTTTGTGAGATGCCTTGGCAGGATCCCACCATTCTGGATACCCAATTAAGTCATAGCAACGTGACTTTGTATGCCCGGTTTCTCCACAGTGGGTACACACACATTTTGATTTTGCAGCTCCTATTTCATAGCTATGATTTTGTGATCCAGATGACTGATTTTGGTCAGTTGTATGATTCAGCGGACCAAACGTTCGATCTGGTTTTGGATGTGTTTGTGATTGGTGAGGCTTGCCTTGACGAGCCACCATAGCAGCTGACTCGGAGTGTTTAGGTTCACCATTAAGTGCAGCTCAACGATCAACATCATGATGAACATATCTAGAAGTTTCTTCAAGATCGTGTGCATGATCCTTCGTGAGAATCTCACCTCGAATTTGTTCAAAGTCTGCATCTAGTCCATTCAAGAAGATATGCACCCGCAGTCTCTCAAATGATTTTTTATAGGCAACAACATCTTCAGGATCCTTCGTGACAATCCTATCACGATGATCTAGTTCTTGGAAGATTTCTACCAGATCACCATAATAGGTGGAAAGAGGACGACCAACCTGTTTGGTGGAAAATGCCTGTTGATTCAGTGCAAAGAGTTGCGTTTCGTCTGACCCATCATAGAAAGCTTTGGCAAGAGCAGTCCAGATTTCACGTGCAGTAGACAGTCTAAGATAGCGCTTCATAATCTCTGGTGACATAGAAGTCAACAACCATCCTTTGACCTTTTAATTTTCAGCATACCACTTCGCATAGGAAGCATCATTAACCTACGGAGGAGGTGTTTTACCCGTGAGGTATTCAAGCTTCTCATGCCCTGCGATCTGCATTTCCATGATTTGGGACCAGACATCATAATTAACTTCGGTAAGAATGATATTGGTTGTGAAACCGGGGTTTTCTGATTGAACATGGATAACTAGTACAGAAGATGATTCGGGTTGATCTTTAGTCATGATGCGAGGGGTATATGAGAATTCAGGCTATGAGGTTATGATGATATAGAACGGATGATAAGAGGGTTCTGATACCAAGTCAAAAATAAGAAGTTTGTGAGGAAAGGCTTCGATGCATTTCTCTGATACTCATTTGGCATAAATAGCCGCTGTATACAGTTTTAGATCCTATAGTTTAGGACCGTAATTGACTAGTATATAGGAAAACTATAACTACTAAGATACAATCAAATATTTACCGGGATTCTAGTGATTCTAGTCTATCTGTACAGCTAGCGGTAGAGACAAATCAGGAGCATGAATGTCGGAGAACCAACTTGGAAATAATTGCTCCCAATCGTCAACAATAATGATGCTACAGGGTCCTCGGTTCAACTCTTACTTGTAGAATACCCATCTAACCTTAAGTGTAGAGTTGGTTGGGTATGCTCCTAGGAGAAATTTTTTTGGAACTTTAAATTTCTAGGGTTTCAGTCATCCCTAACCATACCCCATGAGCGTAGAAGTAAATATGCCCAAATCAGTTCACCATTGCAGAATTTTATTAACCCTATGCTTCTGTTTTTATAAAAGAAGAACACATCATGGCTATGATATGACTTAGTTATTTTATGATTTATGGTGCCATAACTTGAAGTAACATTGAAAATTTATAGTAACGTTCTTTGAAAGATTAGAGTTAATAAAATAAGCAGCATGCTACTCTGGTGGGCATACAAATTCTAAAAGTGATTAGTAAAAGCCGACCTTAGATATGGTAGTTTTTAAATATAACAGTCTTGGATAAATAAACCATAATACTTTCATAACTAAAGAGAAGAAGGTTAGATTGAATCTAAAAACCAAAAATATGTAAAAAGTCCTTCACTTAGCTATGGGAAATTGATATTTTAGATCCCATGAAGGCAACTTAATATGAGTATAATAAAAGTACATTTTGGTTGCACATTGGAAATAGAATGAAAAATACTTTTATCTAACGCCTCTATTAATTAATTCTCTATTTACATCCAATACAAATATAATGGAAATTCTTTCATAATTGCATCTGGCTTAGTATAAAACATCAAAAGACATGCACTTTTGATCTCCAACTATGTTCTTTCCTAGAAAACATTTATAACCATTCTACAATGGAAAACTCTATGAATATAGATGTATAAATAATAAACATAAATATGTACAAATAAATAAATATGTACAAATAAAATAAATTCCAAAGAAACCTGGAAGCATGGAATTTGAATGTAGTAGGTTCAACTCTACTTCCTTCCCTTAATCGCCCCCGAGCTAAACTATGCATGCCAATAGTAATCAACCTGAGTTTCAGATCTCAGTTTTTACTCGAAAATATCTTTCCTAACACAATGTGCTCACATAGCAAGAGTGTCTTCCAAGCATACTAAGCAAAGTCATGCCTCCCTCATATGCTTTCATTTTATAGTTTATTTTTCCTAGGTCTTTCCAACTGCAGCCAATTCGTCATGGAATTTTCACACTTAACAAAATCCCCGATCCCTATTTTCAAGGCCTGCCTAGTGCCAAAGATGCACTTCTCAAACTTGTTTCAGCTTCCCTAGGTCAACCCTTACTTGTCCTTTACTGTTTCAAGCATGATCTCCTCATTTAACATGGTTTTTCCCCTTCATTCTTATTAAGGTTAAACCATAAAGTTTTGTTACATCAGTCCTTCTAGGACTTATTGGCATATTTCTCATCTAGCCAATTTTATTAAACAATAAAATAAACAAAATTACTAATTAAATGTTTGTAGATGTTACAATAGATGATTGCATGAGTGCCCTATTCTTCACAGCTTAAGCTTGCTCGGTGTGTAGAGGCCACATTAATCTTTTATTTCTATTCCTTCTTCCATATCTGAGAGTTATGTGGAGGTCGAAGAGCATAGGCTCAGAACGAGCATCTCGAACAACACAAGTGCTTATAGGATAAGCCCATAGAATGAATAAGATGATATGGGATATGGATCATGCAAATAATGAGGGAGCAATAGATATCGTAGGTATTCCTTTTGTCGTTGCTTCCATATCTAATAGTTATATGGAGATCAAAGTTCATAGGATCACAACATCTAGCCTTTTTTCTAATTTTTCGCTTGCTAAGATAATAGCAGTTTTTACTTCTTCTTGTCCTGCAAGCAAGTGATCAATTTTAGCTTCGAGCAAGGAAATGTGCTCTTTTTCTGTCTGAGCTTTTTGTTTGAGAATTAAAATATCAAAGGCTATGTCATCGATGTTTTGGCCAGTCAGTTGTTGCTGATAATTGCTGTAATTAAGCAACTTTATTTCATCAGAGACACTTTCGTGTGGGTTTGATGATCTATGTGGCATGAACTCTCTTTTAGAAAGACCATCATGAGCAAACTGTCGAAATGGGGTATCAGGAAGATTTCTTCCTGGATGGAACGAGGCTTACACAATAGGCCTATAGAGTGAATAAGCTAATATGGGATATGGAGCTTGCAGATAATGAACAAGCAATAGATATCGTAGGTAACCAATAAGTACGAAGCTCCTTTTTATTTTACTACTGGCTTTTGCATTTACATAGCTTCATAAGTTTGTTCAATCAATACAACATTTACATAGCTTCACAAGTGCCTTCAATCAATACCCACCATGAATCCCCTATTTCTTTCAGTACTAGCCTTATCATCTACACACCTTCATAAGTCCGTTCAATCAATGCGGCATTTAGACAGCTTCATAAGTGTCATAATACTCTCATTGAATACTACACAATCTTTGTAATGGAATCGTCACAGTAATTCTAAAATATTCTGCAGGATCGTGAAAGATATCATACGTCGAAGCCCCTCTTACTACTAGCCCCTGCACTTAAAAATGAGAAGTATTATTTGTTGTTCATTTAACAAAATGAGAAGTCATGAATTTTGTTAGGGTCTTAATTGAAATCATTTAAGAGGAATTAACATGGCAGGATAATAAGAGATGTCATATATAAGCAGTGAGTGGGAAGCCCCTCTCTCAAACATATTCCATTTCAATCAATACCCACCTTAATACTCTCATTGAATACTGAAACATATTTTTGACAAGATCGTCACTCATTGAATTCTGCACAATCTCTCTGACAAGATCATCTCTAGGTCTGATTGAATTTGGTTAGGGTCTTAATTGAGAGCATTTAAGAGAATTAACTTGGAAAGATCATGAGAGATATCATAGATAAGCAATGAGTAAGGAAGCTCCTCTGATGATAAAGAAATAGATATTGTAGGTAAGCACTATTTAAACTATATACTTTTAATAATAACATTTTTAAACTTATATCAACCACATTTTTTTGTACCACTGTACATGTTAAAATATATATATTTTATATTATTTAATATATATATATATATATATATATATATATATATAACTTATTATTATAACACATTAAACTTATAAACATTACACTATTTGGCTAGGTTCTTAATTGAAAGCATTTAAGACGAACTAACATAGCATGATAATAAGAGATATACTATAATAGATAAGCAGTGAGTAGGTAGCCCCGAATAATGAGCGAGCAATAGAGATCATAGAGTGAGTATAAAGATTGAGTGGTTAGATATTATTTTTAGATAAAAAATTAGGCCATAATTTTTTTTTATTTTAATGGAAGTAAATAAATAAAAAATAAAAAATAACTTTTAATTCTTAAATTTATATTAATTATTTTTAATTCCTAAATTGATTTTATGGTACATGTATTTCTTGAATAAGGATTCATATAGTTATTATCCATAGATTTAAAAACAATGGGTGACTTTTGGATAGTAAAATATTACTTTGAATATCCAATTTATTGGATTTATTTAAGAAATATTACTTTGAATTTCCAATTTATTGGATTTATTTAAGTTTATAAGGGTAACTTTTGGATAGTAACTTACCTTTTAAAGTGCTTAATTAAATGTAGGTTATATTGTATTAAATTAATTATTTTAATGAAACATAAATAATGATTATAACAATGAAGTGACTTACATTAAAATGTGTATGATTATATAAATAAATGTGAATTGAATTACACTTCAAACTCAAATAAACATAGACCTTCCTCTTCTCTTATTATCGGAAATGGATGGATGGTTCGTGTTAGATTAGACCACCTAGAGAGACACATTTATCAATCAAATCAAATTATATTCCATCAATACCTACCTTATGGTATTTGCATTGGTTAAGGTCTTAATTGAAGCATTTAAAGCATTTAAGAGGAATCATTGTGTATTCTTATTAATTAAATGAAAATATTTTTTATTATATAAATCTTCTGCATGAAAAACTCTCACTTCACTTATTTTTGATAACCAGTTGTGTTATCACACTTTCTTTATATAATATGGACTTACAAAGTAAAATCACGTGTTTAAAAGAAATATTGGCGTTAACTTCTCCCCTCTAACCGCCTATATCGGCATCTATTTAGGTGCCAACCGGAAGGCGTATTTAATGGGTAAAGGACCGCCTGGCACTAGGGTGGTTGATATCCGTTCGATTCCGGGCGTCTTCATTAGAAAAAAAAATATTGGCTTTAACTTTGTGATGTGTTCGAATTAAAAATTTCATTGTTCCAAAACAAAAAATGGAAAGTAAAAGATTACTTTTAATCTCCAATTTATTGTATTTATTTGCATTTATAAAGAATCATGGATAATGATAGATAGAAGTCTTTTATATACATAAATAATGATAAATGTCATATCATATTAATGTGCAATACCCCTTTAAAAATATAGGAGCATATAGAAACTTGTTGACCAACCATATATAAAATGTATTATTTTTATTATAACACTAAAGTGATTATTGTAACATACCCCAAATAACTTAATAGATTCTCCACGTGGGAAGTATAAAATTAAAATTGCTTCTTCTATATACATTTAATTACATCAATTAAATTTAGAATCATTGTTTACTTAACCATAACCATTATTTTAAGATTAAGAATCTAAAATACAATCACTTTAATGCTAATTTACATAATCTACATAAGCAAATCTCATTAAAAATTTAATAAGGTACAACCGTTACGTTAGTCCCAAGACTATCTTTTGGATAAGATAACAATTTACACATTAACCCTGTATTTTAATTATGGTTAACACCCTCCATAAGAAGGTACCATACGTTGTTTTTGATCTCTTGGATGCAACCATTAGAGATGAGACATGAGTCTCCTAAGTGAAGAAAACAGCAAGGTTAGATATGCTTTAGATGATAAAAAGAAGCTAATTAAAAAGCATGCACATATACAACTGATATACTCTACATTATCTTCCGAGAGTTATCCCAATGCCTTTCTACCATTAGGACACAACTTCTGCAGCCACCACTTGAAGTAATGTAACTAAACATGTATATTAGTACTAGATATCAACTTATAAATCCAAGAACACAAGTTTCATAATAAACTTAAAAACAAGATAAATTAAATCCATAACAAAGCTAAGCATTACAGATACTTCTTTAATCTGACTTTAGCTTGGGTGACTGAAAGCATGTCTACGACTTTTCTACCAACCATAGGCTTCATTTGACGTATGTTTTTTCGTCTAAATCCACACCTAAGTTGGGAGACAAATCCATTAAGGTTCGAGGTTAAAAACATATCCAAGTTTAAAGTTAAGATAGTTTTGTAATCAAAGGGATACTTTGTCTATGAGTATGAGACATAAAACGCTTAGTCGTCATAACATTTTTAAAACCATTAATCATGACTCATCCATCATCATGTTTTGTTCATAAACACAATGGCATGTCAACATTCAAATACACCATTATAGAGTAGTACTCAAGCAACCCTATTTATTTATAGTTCTCATATTGCTTAATTCCAAAATTCCATAGTGCAATCTCATTAGTAAGCAATATAATTACCCTACCATTTGCTTACACCACAAATTATAAAATAGATTCGTAACAATCTAGTAGGCTATGCATGTACTAATATAAGGATCTTCCTTAACTAGTCTATATATATATATATAACATTTTTCTACTATTTCCTATTTAATATAAAATTCTTTCCTATTTATTCTAAGGCATAAATTTTTTTCCAATAAAGAGTGTATTTGGAATCCACAAAGACATTGAATTTTCCATCCCAATTGCCAGTACATTTAACTTATAACTACTTTAGAATAAAGACATTGGATACCACTCCAATTGAAGTTACGTTTAACATTTAAATACTTCAAGAAAATACATTGGGTTCAAGAAAACATAGGTATTTTTAACATGCAAACTACTTCATTGCAAGTCATTGGATACCATTCCAAATTGCAGATACATTTAACATGTGACTGATCTTTTCCAAAACGCAGAAAACCAAATTCTACAAGAATGAATTGAAATTGTAGGCATAAATGTATACATTCAGATCCAAAAAGGAATTGCATGACATACATTCCTATAAAAAGTATCAAAAGGAATTTGCAGGAATCCATGACTTATTCTGAAATCACAGACATACATAAATCGTATGCATGATATATTCATACCACAATGCAATGAAATCGTATGCATAATATATTCATATCACAATGCACTGAAATCACAGGAATAATATATATTCAGATCAGAATGCAATGAAATCGCAGGAATTATATATTAAGATCACAATGCAATGAAATCGCATGCATGATATATTCATATCACAATGCAATGAAATCACAGGCATACATATATTTAGATCACAATATAATGAAATTGCAGGAATACCGTTACAATATCAAACTTGATCCCATATCACAAATCGTTGGAAGTCAATATAATATTCAAATGAAGGAAATATATAGAAATATCAATCACAGATCCTAATCCATAAACAAAGGCAGTCAATGTAATATCAATTTGCTCTCTCATCCACAAATCACGGGCAATCAATACAATATCAAAAATGCATACACTTACATTCAGATATCACAGGTAGATTTTTATATCCAGGTCGACAAAATATATTACAATTTGGATTTGCAAGCATCAATACAATATCCAAAACGCATACACTTACATTCATATCCATAAAATCTACGACAAACTGGATTCACATGCATCAAAACAATATTAAAAAATGCATACACTTACTTTCAAATCCACACCTATTCAGAAATCGCAGGTAGATTCAGATCCACAAAATCTATTGCAAACTCGATTCGTAGGTGTCAATATAATATCTAAAACACATACACTTCATTCAGATCCACAAACCTTTTCAAAAATCGCAGGTAAATTGAGATCCACAAAATATATTGCAAAATGGATTTGTAGGCATCAATACAATATAAAAACATGCATACACTTGCACCTATTCAGAAATCACAGGAAGATTCAGATCCACAAAAGATATTGCAAACTAGAATCACAGACATCAATACAATATAAAAAAATGCATACACTTGCACCTATTCAGAAATCGCGGGTAGATTTTGATCCACAAAATCTATTGCAAACTGGATTTGTAGGCATCAATACAATATCAAAAAGGAATACACTTACACCTATTCATATCTGTTAGTTTTTCAACATTTAAGCTAGCATTATGTTAGGATCTTTTCACTGAGAGAATAACAAGTACAGTAATAACATAAGCACATCACAAGAGACAAGAGACACAAAGAGTTTTGATTGGGGAAACCATAAATGGAGAAAACCCCGCAACTTCCTCTAAGATAGTATCACCACAAGATGTAAAACCCCAAAACAGAAAGATGCACTCCAACAGCAGTAGTCTTCTTGTCCCAGTATATTTCCTTCTCCACTAGTGCGCCACACTTGAGAGAGCAAGTGATGTGTTGTACAAGTGATAAATAGAGAGACTCTCACTCTCTATTTATATTCTTCCGTTCACTTGAATTGCACTTTCACACGTAGGCTCAACTTACAATTACTTACCTGAGCCTACACCTTAATTAGTGTATAATAACTCAAGTGCCCCGAAACTGTGGGGACTTACCTAATGACTTGACAAGACTTGTTTACATTATTAATCCTCCCGATCGGAACATCGGGGCATGATAACATGACTCAAATACATAATAGAAACATCCCGGAATAAACATTGGGTTACAATACATAATATACATAGAAGAATACATTCCAAAGTTACATATACATCAACACTCCCTCTTAACTAGGAAGGTATTCTTTCGACACGATTTTCAGCACTGGTCTTCTTCTCTGTATCAACTGGATCATCTTCGTCTTCAAGTCATCTTCATCTTCAAGTCATCTGGATCTGGATCTTCTCTCGATCTGGATCGTCATAGAACTGGATCTGGATCATCACTCGATCCGGATCATCATAGAACATCATCACTCGATCCGGATCATCACTCGATTCGGATCAACATAGAACATCATCACTCGATCTGGATCATCATCATTGGACTGGATCTGGATCATCACTCGATCTAGATCTGGATCATCACTGCTGGATTTGGATCATCTCTCGATCTGGATCTCTCAGAGTCATCATAATTGGATCTGGATCATAGCTCGATCTGGATCTCCTCTGGTCATCATCATGTTTGTACTATCTCGTCATAGGAAGTTCTACAGAGCCAGCCCTTTTTCATGCTGGTTGTAGGCCTAGCCACCAGGTAGGTCTTCGCCCAGCACTTACATCTGACCTGCTCGTCAGAAAGGCACGCCCAGCACTTACATCTGACCTACTCGTCAGAAAGGCACGCCCAGCACTCACATCTGATCATGTAGTAAACTACAATCACATCAGAAAGGCCCCGCACTAACATCTATCATGGAAGGAACTGAATCCTCTCACCAAGATAGAATGGCCTGCCCTTACATCTGACATGGAAGGAACTTAATCCTCTCACCATGAAAGAATGGCCCGCACTTACATCGGCCATGGAAGGAACTTAATCCTCTCACCATGACGGAATGGCCCGCACTTACATCGGCCATGGAAGGAACTTAATCCTCTCACCATGACGGAATGGCATGCACTCACATCTGAACTAGAAGGAACCAAATCCTCCACCCTCGCCAAAAGGCCCCCAGTCCCAGACTGAGCTACCTAATAACTGACTAGGCACCTCCACTCTCCCAGAGAGTGGCAATTGCCCTTACATCTTTCCTACTCGACAGAATGGCCAACACTTACATCTGACATGGGAGGAACCTAATCCTTTAGCCATGAACAGAATGGTTCATCCCTTACATCTGACCTGGTCATCAGAATGGCTATGCATCTCAGCACTCATATCTGACATGGAAGGAACTGAATCCTCTCACCATGACAGAATGGCTCAGCCCTTACATCTGACCATGGAAGGAACCAATCCTCTCACCATGTCAGAATGGCTATGGGTCTCATCACTTTCTCTTGGAAGTAACCTCGATCTGGAGAACACCAAGTCTCTCTCTGAAGTACTCGAACTTCAGCCTAGCCAATGGCTTCGTCAGTACATTAGCTATTTGTTCCTTCGTTGCAACATACAGGAGCTTCACTGCTCCTCTCTGCACCATATCCCTGATATAGTGATACTTGATCTCGATATGCTTCGACTTGTCATGGAACACTGGATTCTCTGACAACTTCACGCAACTCTGGTTGTCACAATGTATACAAGTAGCATCCAACTGGAGATCAAATATATCAGACAGTAGCTTTCGCAGCCATACTGCCTCACAACTAGCTAAACAAGCTGCGACATACTCTACTTCAGCTGTACTCAGTGCCACACAGGATTGCTTCCTGCTAAACCAAGAGATCACACCTGATCCCATACTGAAGCAACATCCTGAAGTACTCTTCCTATCGATGGCACTGCCTGCCCAATATGAATCAACGTAACGCTCTAGGTTAATCTTTTGATTCGCATCGTACTTGAGTCCATAATCAATTGTACCCCTGCATGCTTTTCAACCATCAGCTGAACATGTCTCAATGTGTTCACAGCAAGGCAAGTATCTAGTCTCGGGTACATCAAGGACCCAATCATATGACGATACATCGTAGCATCAACTGTCTCTGATGAAGCATCACTTAATAGCTTCATGTTCGATGTCATAGGTGTGGTCATGCAGTCCATCATCCTGAACCTCTTCAGGATCTCTACTGCATACTTCCTTTGTCCAAGGAAGATTCCATCTGCACTCTGCGACACCTCCATACCTAGAACAATAGTGCATCAACACATAACAGGAGTATCACTGGTCTTCCGTCTTCAACCTTGAAGAAAAGGTTGGAATCCTCTTTACTCTTAGTAAAGCCTAGAGTCATCAGTAATCTTCCCATCCTGTCGTACCATGTCGAACCTTAATATATTCTATAGTCACTCCCTCTGAAGCTGAGCATCATACTCCCTCTGTCTTCTGTGCTCTATGCACTGAAAAACATTCTGTACTAGAGTGACAAGTAGCTTCCTATGCTACTAATATTCTATGTGACCATCTAGTGTATAGACTTACATCTTCAACCTTGTAGCAAAGGTTAAGATCTTCATCAGGCTCATCATGTATGTGTTTAAACTTTTACTGGCTGCAAATGTCTCTTCGTATTCTAGGCCTTCTTTTCGTGAGAAGCCTTGTGCTATGAATTTTGCTTTGTATCCCATGATGTTTCCATCTACTGCATGATGGAACTATGAACTTCTCTTCAGTTCTCAATACTGCACCCTGGCATCATTCTTCTTGAACTGGTCTTCCCTTTCTTCTTGGTGGCTGGAAGGTCTTGCATCAATGATGTCACTGCACTCGTCATATTATTCTTTGTCTTTGAACTGTCGTCACTTGTTCTTCGGAACAAGTCTTCATTCTTCTTTGCTTGTAGG
>LPNX010633363.1:273679-336154 GCA_001517045.1 Pseudotsuga menziesii
AAACTCAAATAAATATAGACCTTACTCTTCTCTTATTATTAGGAATGGATGGTTATGGTTATATCCATCCACATAGGGAGACACATTTATTAATCAAATCAAATTATATTTAATCAATACCCAAACAAAACTGGATATAGGACTCTAATTTATAAATGAATATTTTAGTAAATGAAGGAGATGTGCTAAAACCAAACAAAACTGGATGTAGGACTCTAATTTATAAATTAATTGTTCATTCTTCCTTTTGAATTGATTTAATCTAAAAGAGTTTGAATTTTTTTTGCATGTGATAAATCAATTGGTGAGGCCTCCCATTTTGCAATCGATTATTGGAGGCTAGACATAGAGAATACATATCATTGAATTCGACAATTGAAATATTCATTCATGAATTTTTTCAGTTATTTTATCGGAATGACACATATATTGTTTTCAGATTAATTTTTTTTATTGCATTATATTGTATTATGTGAGAACTGTTTAACTTCTATATAGTCATCTATTTTTGATGATGTTCTTTGTTACTTGCAACTAAATCCATAAATGGCATTTAAATTCAAATTTCATTCTTTAAATTTGTTTTGTTGTTGTTGATAATCATCAGTCTTTCATTGTTTTTTTATATAGCTGCAAATGGATATTGCTATCTGGAGTTTATTGCCAATGGAGACATTGGAAATGATCCTTTTGTGGGTTTCTTTTTCGACATTGATCCAGTTAGGATCAATTTCTAAACATCGTTATGAACTATATGGCAACAAACATTTACAACTTCCTCGTTAAACAAGCACTTAACCGAAGTTGGGTTTTTAGTTGAACTATCGAGACGATACCATATGGAAATCCTATATAAATTTATTAATCGTATAGGACACATGTATTTTCCACATGTTACCAGTCTAGAAAATAGATATTCAATTGAATGCACGATTTTTTCAATTATTCTACTATCGTTGTATTGTCCATTACCAAGTCATAAAAATCATTACATTATGAACATAATCAGAAGACATTTTTCATATATAGGCGTGATCAAAATATCATTGCATGGTTTCTTCATAGTCATATGCAACACCAACGATCATAAACATGGATGTATAGTTTTTTGTCATGAAGAGAACGTGCATGGTTCAAAATTCTTTGTGTACAACAATATGAATAGAGATTGTAGATAAATTGATGTAGTTGATTTCACCCCAAGACCTCCTAAAGATGCCATTTTTTATAACGACAAAATATATTGGTTGCATATGAGGGTCATTTCAGAGGAAGAAGCTCTATATGTCTATACTATGTGTTCACTTGACATTGGATTGAAAAAATGGGTTGGTCATTCAATCCATATAGGATGCATAAATTGATCCATGTGTTTGACCATACATCAAAACCAATTGATATGTCTTGTAAATAATGGTAGGAAAACTATATGGTCTATTAGTGAAATGGAAAATTTGAGGCATGATGAATGTCTAGTTCAATATGTGCATGGATTTAATATATTTGACATAGATTTAAGATGGATCCTTTTAGAAGAAATGATAGCTGATATAAATACGCATTGTCTAGGGTACCTTCCATTTCAAGTCGTGGGGAGTTTTATTCTAATGTGTATGTGTGCTCAAATTCCATTCTTATATAACGACCTAAACACTTGTGAGGTTACTCGTATATGAAATCATGAAGGATCACTACTCCTGAGTCTTCATTTGCCTATTGCAATAGATAACCAGTGCACCATTATTATCATGTCTAAAAACATTTCCCACTCACTCCAAGCATGGAAGGGAGTAAGTGATTTTCTCACTCTACCTACAAAATGGCTCAAACCGTAAGAGCATTATGGAATGTAAATGATATGCACAAAGATGTTTTCTTTTGCATCTTATGTTAATTTCGGTGATCTTTTTATATTATATGTTTCCATGTAATTCTTATCTATATGTAAATTCAATAGCACAAAAAATATGCCGAAAGGATGTTTTCTTTTTTGGATTGTATGCAAACTTTTGCGATCTTCTTGATATATTGTAATTCAATTTTTTACTTCAACGGTACAAATAATATGCAAAAAATATGTTTCGTTTATTGTACAAAATTGTAATCATCTTTATCACTACAAAAAAAAAGAAATAAACAAAGTGTGTTTTATCACATATTAAAAATAAATGAATATTTACATTCATCAGTGTGCTAACACATTATTTTATGTTGTATTATAGAAATGGATATGTTCCATGTGATTTGGAGCTCATTTCCCATAGAAATACTTGAAATGATTTTTCTTTGGTTGCCTTTATCAATGATTATTTGTTTAAAATTGGTTTGCAAAGGCAAGAGTCGAAAGTTGTTTGATAACAATTTCATCTCACAAGGGAAACGTCATCAAACCAAAGAATATGGATTTTTCGTTAATTTAGGCCCTTTATCTAGACAACGATTCAATGGTCGTTACATTAACCAACTAGGAAATTGTTCATCTCTATCTATGCCACTTCTAAACAACGAATACAAAATTGAGTACATGTGTGGTTCATTTCTTTCAGTTTTATCATCTAGTAAACTATATCCCAAAAGAAGCTACTACATCATCAATCCTTTCACAAATATTTGTACATTTATAGGGTCTCTTGATCTTGGTGATTGGGGTTTCTTTGCATTGTTAAGAAATGTTCAAAAAAAAAATACCATTGGTAAGCTCAAACATGTTTATGCATAATTTCAAGAAAGATTTTATATTTCTACCAGTCTTCACATGCAAT
The DNA here is from genome assembly GCA_001517045.1 of Pseudotsuga menziesii. Taxonomy (NCBI): domain Eukaryota; kingdom Viridiplantae; phylum Streptophyta; class Pinopsida; order Pinales; family Pinaceae; genus Pseudotsuga; species Pseudotsuga menziesii. The sequence goes on from LPNX010633363.1 coordinate 276,442, forward strand.
GGAGACAAACATGTCCTCTAGATGTTGATGGTCATACGCCTAAAAATCCCATATTGCATAAGGGAACAATGTATTGGGTGCATAGTCATATTATTTATTGAGCTAATCATATATGTCTATACAAGTAATGTTGGATAGATCTTGAGAATAAAAAATGGGGCTTCCAGTACACTCAAATTCAACAATATCTATTAGCTTAGAAAGTCATCGCAATGAAATTATTTGTTTTATCAACGATGGAATAACTATAGCGTGGCTTGTAGAAGAAACAACCAATCAAATTGATTCAATAATTCCAACAAATTCATCTAGAATCAATGGATGTGTTGAAGATGGAGTACGATGGAGTTTCATGTCTAATTTTACCTCAGACATCAATGTCAAATGTAATGAATATTTTTCTGTCGCAACAATTGATAACTACATGCTCATGCACAAATACAATCGACTTGATTCGTCCTGTATGACTTCACCAATGCACTTTCTAATGGTGTAAGTGGAGATGGAATGTTGGAATCTGTATATTCCAAACTTGACATTCCAACACAACTAAGTGTTGTTGATATTGTAAACGACATTTCGATCATTCTAAGTTACCCAAACATGGAATCAATTGATGATGTGTTTTGAATGGGAGAATATAAACATATATGGAATGTTAATTTCTTCTACCTTATGCAAATTGACATCTCACATTACTGCTTCATTATCATATTTATTGGATCCATTTATTTGCAAAGGACTTTTTAAAAGTTTTGCAGTGTACATTCTCTTTGAAATAGAAATATATCATACATGCCATTTGGTTTTGATATGTCTTGGATAAAAATTTGAGTAGCCTATTAGTTCATATATTAGCGTGCTTGGAATATTAAAAGACTATAACATATTATTTGAAAAATCATTCAACAATTTATGTTTTTGTTTCTTCTTACTATACCTATAACATGTCTTCCTTCACTAATATGGTTTCAATATAGCTAATTTTTATATGTTCATGTAGATATGTCATTAGAGAAAAATAATAATTGTAGCAATGAGAAGAACTTGATGCAAACATTGTCTCACACAAAAAATCAATCCCAACGAAAATACTATCAAGGAAAAAAAGAAGATATTAATAGGAAACACTGTTTAAACTACGAAAAGAATAACGAGAAAATCAACAAACGAAGAAGAGAACGTCGTGGTCATCTCTTTGCTAACGTCATTGATTCTCAAAACGAGCCCACTAAATTCTAGAGCATATCTTATATAATGAGGAGATCAAACATCAAATTCAAATTCTCGCATCAACACCTAAGCATAATGACAATTGTAACAAAATGTTGAACGGGATTATTGAACCATCCATAGATCATATTTCTAGCAAAAATATTTCTAATCATGGCACAGAGGTATAAGGATTACATGACATTGTATATATTTGAATAAGTATTTATGTGTAGAATATAGATATACTCACAAACATGTTAAATATTTAGGTATATACTTACACTAATTGTACAAATCGAGCATTTGATGAGGGAAACGATGCTATCCAGACAAATAAAAATGAAACAATACATAATGATAACACAAATACAGCAGAAAGAAGCAGTGTAATAAGAGAAATTTATCTTGTCACAATAAAGGACATGAATGTCAAGTCTACTAGGAATGACTCATATAGTCATGCAAACAATGAATTTTTAATAAATGAAGAACAAAGGTTTCAAAATCAACTCAGAATCAGTATACAAATTTCCAGTTCACCAAGAACTGTTTATGTTGGAAAAACCAAGGTATCATTTCACTTATCCACAACAAAAACCATGCATTCGATCTTAATCAAAATAAATTAGTACTATATATAATAGTATTCATCTTAGTGTGCAATAATTAGATGAGAACCCATATTCAAATTTCAGGATAGTAACATTTAGGGACAACAACTGGTCAACGTTGTTATCCCTAATTGTCTCAACAATAGGAGACCAATAAATTCCCTTCCGTGTTTTGGTGACAATGACTCTCTACAAAATTTGGGCCATAATAATGTTCAGCGCAACCAAGTCAGGAACATGGACTTCAATTGGGAAAAAAATTCAACACCAATGAATGAACAAGAAATATTTCAAAATCGAGTCATGATTAGTAGCCCAAGTGGATATGAACAAAGGAATATTTGTCTTGATACATCAAAGGTATTAATCAACCTATTCATAACCAATTTGCATATTTTGACCATACCAGAAGATTTAACATAAAAATTAACAACCACATTTTCACTTTTCAGGATACTGACACCGAGGCTCGTCGAGGACACAACAATCAAACCCCAAATCATCTCAATGATATGATGGAAACCAAAATTCAATATCATTTTCATTATGACATCCATATGGGCCACATTCCAGGAAATGGTACTCAATGAAGACAAGTCAGGAATATACATCATCACAGCATTAGAGGAGAGAGTTCATGTTTCTCCATCCTGTCACACTCTGTATTGAATGATAATGTCCATTATCGAGATAGTGGTTTCAATATACATACATCAAGAAATATGATTACTTTTTTCCAAAAAGTATCCCCTTTCCATCAAGCGTTTCATACCCAAATTGATAAATTGTCAATTGTGCAAATGTGTAACATTTGTCATGAATTCTACCCTAGAATCATTGTTTTCAGACGTGATGAAGGACCTATTTGTGTGAGATGTAGGAAATAGCTTGATATCCATCATTTCTCTCAATATAACAACATGAATCCTGGAAAAAAACCTCTTGTTTTATCAATTTTGACATAGGTTGAAGAAATGATAATAACACGAGTGAATCCAATACTACAGGTCACACATGCACATGGAGGTCAATATAAATATAGTGGTCATACAATTATCTTCCCAAAATATATCATTTCAATTGTTAAGACTCTTCCTCGTTGAATAGAAGACATATACATATTAATTTTTAGAAGAGAAGGGCCTCCATCCAAGCACCATGATTACATTGTTAGGCCGTGAGTAATGAATGCATTGCATTACAAAATACGATGAAAAAATATTACCAAGATGTTGAAATTTATCTAGAATCAGTTGTATGTCTCCTAGACCAGCCAACATATGTCTCTGCTAGATTATGTTATATCAACTTTCACATAGCTTCCTCAAACGAGAATGATGCTAACATTGACAAATTTGGAATTCATCAATTCGAAACCCATCCTTCATCTTTTACAACTAGAATTTCAAATGCACAAAGAGAAATAGAAGATATGCGGAAATTTGTTAACAAAGAATCTTCTTTGTCATATTTACAGATGGAATGGCCAGAGATTGTTTTGTCTCCAATAAATTAATACAACATAAAAGGTTTGTTTGAGATGGAATTTCCAACATTGTTTCCCATGGGCATTGTTGATTTGTTGCCACCACGTTTGAAGAATGTCTGCTTACATGAATATGGGTTGCACCTACTTAAATATTGTGATCAAAGGCTTGGAAAACATCCAAGGTTTTAGTATTTTGTATTGAACATGATTATGAAACATTGAATCCAAGGAACAACTATTGTATTTGTGAAAAAAAACATTGAAGATGGCATACCTACCACAATTGAATATTTATGTAAGGAGGCCAGTGAATTCCCATACACCAAATTAGTTGAACGATTAATGTGTTTTGGTTCACGTCTTTGAGGAAAAAAGGAATATTGGAACATAGGTCATATTGAGATTACTGACATGATATCAAAAATTGTTTTCCCAATTTTTTTTTCACTCTAAGTGTAGTTGAGACCAAGTGGATAGACCTACATAAAGTTATGCCCATTTCTGTACCTGTATCTGCATAAAACATAAATAGATGGAGAACTGATAATGTTATAAACTATACACATATTGTTGCAAAGTATATGCATGAATGTTTCAGTATTTTTTGTGAAGAAATCATTGTGAAATACCTTCATGTTGAAGACTATTGGTACAGGTACATCATTTCCTTATTCTATTTTTTAACCTAACACTTTATATTATTATGTAAAATTTTGTTGCACGTTAATATCATTATTACATGATGAGTTTAATAGGTATGAATGGAAACATAGGGGATAAACACATATCCATGGCTTCTTGTGGTTATAAGGTGCACCAAACATGGAATAATTGGATTGGAAATACACAAGAATAGTTGATGCAACAAGACGGTACTTTGAAAAGTATGTAACAACATCGAATCCTTGTGATGCCCACCATAGGAACATATCTATTCCACTAGTGGAAAATGACCAAAATCCACATACCAATGACCACTTTTGGTTTGGCGATTGCTGGTGGCTAATTTACGGTATTTTATTATGCGACCAAAATTGGTCATTTATAGTTTGTCGGTTGGTCATAAATTTAGTCATATATTTGGTCATTAATTTGGTCATATATTTGAATTAATGACCAAATATATCACCACATTTATGACCAAATTAATGACCACGTGACAAGCTAGAATATGACCAAATTTGGTCGCGTAATAAAAGACTGTAAATTAGCCACCAAAATTGTTTTTTGGTCATTGATATGCGAATTTTGGTTGTTTTTTTTGTCATTTATATCCCATTGTTTGGTCACGTATCTCTCATTTTTTGTCATTTTATATGCGAATTTTGGTCATTAATCTCATTTATTGGTCACTAATTTAGTCATTTTTAGTCATTTTATGTGATCATTATATTTTAGTAGTTTTAACGGTGTCCATTATTAATCAATACAAATTTTTAAGATGATATTATGTTTAAATTAAAAAAAGAATCATACATTATTTATCCTCATCTAATACACATGTGAATTATGCAATGCCACATTATAATTAATTACAACACTTGTAAATAATATCTAATACACATGTAAATCATGCAATGTCACATTAATTAGTTAATAATTACAACACTCGTACATAATATAAAGTAAAACCATATATATAAGTTTTAAACCACATAAATTATATTATATTAAATGTCAAAAGTATTACAATAAATATGAGTTTTCTCAAAGACTCATATTAATTTCCATATAACTTTACAGGAAAATCATCACTTTTCAGAATATTACAATGGCTAAACCATCCTACTTACACTTGGCTGCAAAATCATGCTTAGATCCCACGTCAAAAACTTCAAAACCATACTTAGCACTAAACCATACTTAGATCCCATGTCAGCAGCTTCAAAACCATACTTAACAGCTTGAAAGCCTCAACAACAGGCTCTTCATACTGAATGGCAAAGCCTTAACAACAAGCTCTTCATACTCAATGTCCCACTTATAAGTTAAGCTCACTTTTGCAAAATCCAATAAAAAAATATCACTTGTAAAGTAGAAAAACAATGAACTATAAAGTAGAAAACAAATGAAGCAAATTATTTATAATGTTCAGCAGCTAACAACAATAACCAATATCATGTGCAAAATAGGAAAATCTTTCAATTTAAGAATTGTTTAAAATTAAACTTGAATGGCTAAATCTGCACTATTTAGTACCTAAGAAAAGTAAAACTCAACTCTAAAACAAGAAATGGGTTTCAACAGGAAAGATAATCAACGAATCCACAAAAAAATTATGCTCGACTGCATAGGTATAAACCTGCATACATAGTGCAATCTATGAAGGAGTTCACCCCTATATGTCATGTGGTTAGTGAATGACATGACAAATATGGAAACTGATGAATGATTTAAGAAAGTCTCAAACCCAACTTCCAAAAGAATAAATAATAGATTTCTTTACCAGTGGAGTTATCATTGTACTATGCATGATTTGGTGAAAAAGTGTAACAAATTCACTCAAACACATGTTGGAAATACTGGTGCAATAAAAAAGTTAAATGTATGAATTGTGTATGTGAGAAAATCTATATAAACCTACTTTCCCAAATATGCAATAAACATAAATCAAAAGAGAAGAGAGAAGTGAAACCTTGGGGGAATCCGCTTGATGAGCTGGCCTTGTTGAAACAAGAGAAGGTTAACTGAAAAGAAGAATCATCCTTTATGGCCTTGCACACAATGAAAACAAAGGACCACTGTTATAATTCTCTGGAAATACCAGGTTGATTTTGTAGAGCATGATTGTATTTATACTATATAATATTTTCACAAAGGATGGTATCTAAGTAGATATGTTTCCCATTCTTTGTCCATGAAATTGACTTCCTACACCCTAATCATTTAGCACATTCATACATTATCATTAGCCTTGATATTAGTGTTTGTCAACATTTGAATATTCAAATATCTACAAATAGCTACAAATGCATAAGCCTCCTATGGCAAAAGAAATCCGTAGTCCACTTGAACATAGTTACCTAACATAGTGATATTATACTCAACCTTTAGTATAATCAAAATCTATCAAATAGAATCAACCATTGCAATGAAAACACCTTTCCCCATCAAAATATTGTGATGTTATACTTAACAATCAGTTTAATCAAAACCCATAAAATAGCATCAACATTCCCAATTTCCTACATGCCTACCTTGTCATTGTTTCAAATATATATTTATATATAAACAAAAGAAAGTTATAAACAATTCTTTTTAACTTGTCAGCCTCAAAGTGTTCATGACATAGTTCAGGCATTAAGCCAACAACCATCATATTTCACCCTCTATATCTATATATACTCCAAAACTTTCATGATTTTTTCTTTCTTGGACTATGGACTCTGGAAAATTCACTTTATATTCACTCAAAAATTTTCAAGAACTTTATCTATATATACATACATATATTAGTGACATGCCATAACCCCTGCACCCAAATTCCAAAAACAACACAACGACATTCATACATGAATCACACCTATACAACCTGGCCACTTTGGAATAAAATCATATATACTAGTATAAGCAAAAAAATACTTCTATGAATTATAATTACGAATCTGAAAAGAACTATTGCTTGTTACTTTTTTTCCACTTGAACGCATTTGACATGTTGGATAGTCAGGTTTCCTAATAGTAAAATACTTCTAGGAATATAATATCTGCATACCAGTGGTAAAATTGTTTGAAACAACCTCAATATCATCAGTCATGGCCTATGCTTTTGATCTAAAAAACTTTTCCTTCAAAATATAATCATTTGGCCATTCAATTTTCTGAGAATTTTCCATTACTTTATCACTTTGTGTCATTACTTTACACCTCAAAAAACCTCTGCAGAAATAAAGCATAAAAACATTCAGAACAGTATAAGGTTGTTTTGTGTAAATATCATATAATACCATGAAAATTGTAACAAAATCAAGGATAAAATATCTGCTTGAAAATGCATTTATGACAAGCTTGGGTTACTAGGGATTTTCTCTCACATGCACTGCTTCAGCTCTAATTGCCTCAAGACGACCGGATGTTTTCTGAACTACCTCATCAAGAGCAAATCCACCAAGTGTCGCTGTAAATCTGCAAAATAAAAATAAATAAAAATTGTTCAAGGCCTCAAATCAATGACCATACTACAGAACAACAGCATAAGACATTGGTGTGCCCATAGCTAAATGTAATTACCCTGCTACCATATCAGCTGCTTTGCTGAAACTTGATTCACAAAGGGTTTTTATTGCATGTCCATTGCCCATTTCTGCACTCTCAACATTCTTACCCTTGTTGAATTCGAAGTTACCTCCATTGCTTCCATTAATTAATGTAAAGATATGTTGGACTTGCTTGAGCATTCCATCAAAGGTAGCCTTCTCTTCTCGTAATAATTTTTCTTTTGTTCTATTTCATAGTAATGCATAATAATTTGACAAAGCTTCCAACTCCTGCAGATATCCAAATTATTCAGACCTTCAGATGACACTCGATGGCCTATTAAATAATATTAAACTAATAAAGCACCTTACCTCAAGTTGATCAGGTCCTCCATAAACCAAAAGCATCGGTCAAAAGTTTCTTCTTCAGAGAATGGTTTTTCATGCCCATCTTTCTCAGTCTCCTTGTCATCTTTCTCAATCTCAAAGTTTGTCTCTGTGGCTAGCAGATCCATGGTCTCTCTACCAACAAGCTTTAGCACATGCGTTCCCTTGGTTGTAAAGGCTTTTTCCACTCCGACAGACCCAAAAACGCATCATGTACCAGATGGAAAATTGAGATTTCACAATCTTTATAAAATGCTTGAAAAATAATGTACCAATCTCTATCAAAGTTGGGGCAAGGGAGCTAGCTTTAGCAGGTAGGCCACCTTGTTGAATAGAATTAGCAAGATTCACAGCTAAATGCTCAATCCTGAAATCCATCGTCAATAGTTAACATAGAATTTTAAAATTTTTGATGTTCGTGAATATTTAATTGACGTGGTTCACCGTCGAGGGACTTATAGAAGAGTGTAAATGGTTCAAGAACCTTTAATTGACGAAATCATCCATCTATAATAGTTTTTGATGAGACTTAAGACTATATTTAGGATGAAAACCAATTGTATAATATGAGAACCCACCAATTTGTTCATCATAATGATGCTAACAACAACCATGAAGTTGAAAGTCAAAACAACTTCTAGACCACAAAATCTTTGTTGCAAGCGCTTTGCTCCTTCTGAATTATGGAGCTCACTGAATAAAAATGTCCACAACTCTTCCAAGACCTGCCCTACCACAATAGGTATGGATATCTTCTCACAAATAAATCAAATCTTAAATGAGAATATATTCTCTCTATTAGCTTTTTGCTTGCAAAATCAAGGGTGGTGTTAGCCTTCAAATACTCCTATTCAAATGGAAAAAAGGACCTATCTTGCAAATCTCGTATCTTGGTTATTTAAGGTTAATGATTTGTTTTTCAAGTTATGATATGATAGCCTCTATCCTTAACTGAAATCTTCAAAACACTCCATCCAAAGGTAAGGGGAAAATATTAATCTAGCCAAATTTGCAGCTTCATACATGTCTTGACCATTTTCCTTTATACAAAAATTGCTCTTGCATTTTATGCATTTTGATAGTTTTCTCTCACTTATATCAATAGGAATGTTGTTAGTGTTTTCATTAATCCATAAAACAAAGAGAAGTCTAATCCTTCAAAAATAAAGATTAAAACTAGTAATACACCTACATAATTTAGTACAAATAGGTCATCATTTCTTGAAGTACAAAACTTCAACCTTCGCACCTATGTACTTCTACTTCCATCCATCCGTTTACGATGCCTTATAGAAATTTCCAACCTTTTATCTTTCCAAACTTCCACCCTCTCAAAGTTTTGATACTCAAGTCACTTTTATTCATCCCTTTTCTGACTGTTTTAACATATTTAGTTTTGATTTTTTTTTTGTATCATTGTTTTAACATATTTAGTTTTTACATCACCTCCCAAAGCCTCTATTGCCTTCAAGTTATGTTGTTAAATGCATACATCTAGGGAACCCAAGTAATATGGATTCTATACACATGGTTAAAATAAGATGGGTGTAAATTTTAATTATTTAGTTTTGATCAATGGCTGCAATGCCATTATTGCCACCCATGGGGGTCATGTCTGAAATTCCCATGGAACTATTCTATCCAATCTTCTTTATAATTTAAAGTCAATTACTTCACCTGTGATTTATGCATGATTTCACATGTGATTTAAATTCAATTATTTCACTTGTGATTTCTGTAAAGTGAAAAAAGAGGACCTAGAACATGAACTTCTAATAGCAGCTAGCCCAGTTATGGCCCACACAAGAAAATGGGCGAGAACACAATTCCATACATGCGGTGCAATGCTTGAACTTGTTGGATGGAATGCCTATGTCTAGGCAAGTTAAGAGTAATGGAATACTGATGTGTCCTATATTAGCAAAATAAAAGCATGCTACATTCAAATGTCTAGATACAATATTATAGACCATTGAAGAAGAAATGCCTCGCTCCCAGCGTAAAAGAATATCACATTGTCACAAAAACAATTATGTACTAGTGTATGCTACCCACACACTAAATTTAAAATAGGTCACATCAAAACACATTTATCACATGATAAATATGGTCCATGTCTTAGAGGCTTTTCCACCCTGAGTGAAACTACCAAAACGGTCCATTACCAAAACTCACTGCCCTAAAGTTGCACTATAAGCTTGCACCATTCATAGCCATCATGAGGATAGACCATGCACAGACTCCCTAACATTGGTTTCCCTCTCCATTCAAATTGGATTATAATTGTCAAAAAGAGTTACATAGACATCTACTAGCTGCAACCAGTATTACAAAATTCAAAATATGTACTTCATGCACCCATCCCTTTGTACAACACACCAGCAGATAAAATCCATAGGAAATTATACCTATTTGGAATTTGAATACGTGGGAATTTTATTGAGATGTGCACAAAACAATCACATAACTCTTTCCTAGAACATGAAGAAAATTTCTATCATCTGTTTGTGGGAATGTCACTTTTCCAAAGAAGTTCGGAAAACTTTAGTAACTTTGTTGAAAAGTGTTGGTAGGTGTATTGGAAATTCTTTAGTTGAAGCTTTTAAATCCTGGTATTAGGATAGGGAGGTTTGGGAATAGAGAAAATTCCCAATAGGTGTCAAATTGATGATTTAGAGGTCCAAAAATTAAATTATTTTCCAAAATGCTTCATGTTCTCTGGAGTAAGTAGTTTATAAAGTCAAATTATGCTTCAAGGAATATATAAATGGTGGAGGAGTGACAATTTTATCCTTTAATGATCAATGAATCCTTTCCCATAGGGCATTTTCAAAGGCACATTCGCAAGGAATCAAGTTAAATGTGGTGCAGGGGTTGTCTTTATTGGAGCTCATCTCATTATATCTCTTTCTCATTGGGCATTTTTAAAGGAACCAATAACTGGGTTGAGCTTACGGCACTAGAAGCTTTCTTATTGAAAGGAATGTGAGGAGCCTAGAAGTGTTTGGGAACTCCAAAGTAACAGTAGATTGGCTCAATGGAAAAATTTCAACTCAGTATATAGATATTCAAGCAGTGATGGCTTGATCAGATTACATCATGAGGAGTAACTTCACGCTGTTTTCTTTCACTCATATTTTTCAAGAACTCAATCCCAGAGCTGATTCCTTATCTAGAGAAATGGTACATCTGAGGCAGGAATAATGAAGCTAATGGAATACAATGAGGTTTTATATCAAAAAATCCTCCCTTCCACTTATTGTAATTCATATGCCACTCACTTTCTTTTATCTTCTTTGATGATGTATGTGATCAAATGGTTGGTGGGTTTCTTCTGTTTTAATTTGGCTTTTTGTGAAGCCTGAATTGTAATGGCAGCACGCTTGTGTGTCTGACTTTTTAATAGTTTCAGGAATGGGGCTGGTGTATTTTTTAAAATGTTGTGATTTTAATAGAGTGACAAATAGAACCTTTTGCAACACCTTTTACAAAAGAAATACTTCAGGGAATTGCCAATCCAAATTTCTTTAGTTTCATTCTTTTTTAGATAGTTGTTCCAACTACATCCAAATTTCCTTCAGACCATAGGATCAAGTTCTGACAACATCAAACATTGAATGCATGGAAATTAGCATTGCAACAGCAACAATTTTTTACCCTATGGTGGCATGTAATTTCAAGATATAGATTGGCAAATGAAGAAAACATTGAAGTCCAGATGACTAGGCTACATGGCAGCCTTCAGACAAGAATGATCTAGCTAATATTATTCATGACAATTATTCCCCTTATGATGGTACAACAAATCTGATCGCAAAAGGTATATAGTAGTTTTGCAATATTTGTCATTTGGAATGTACTACATGACCCCAATCAATAGCAACATATTTCAATTTGTCATCAAATGGTGTTCATCACTTTTTAACCTATCCTTATAACTCATGTATCTTGTTTTCCTAGAAAGTTTTGGCCACATCCATCCTACAGCTATGACATAAAGGTTCAATTGGTTAGCCTTTAAGTGCATAAGTATATAGTGGTCTAGCATATAATTTCTTGCTAAATGGGAAAGCTGACGTAATTCTAGGAACAATAATACAATGCCTTCTACTGATAAAATAATTACAACATTGGCGTTTAATAAATGAATGTGGAGTAAAGATTCCTATTTTAATAATCAATGTTTCCCATCTATTTGGCATGCAGGACCTTATCCTGATACCATTGTTCAACCAAGTAAAGGCATTGGAAGCTTATTTCTCATCCACTTCATTTTCAAACCTACAAAGAGCTAAACATGGAAGTAGAATAGTAGACACACCTTCCAAAAAAACATTGAAGATTCCAAAGGGTACATGGGAGATTAATGAAGAGGAATCTGGGGTATTTCACCCAGTTTCTTTAATATCCCTATATACCTGACATACTTGCATTTCTCTCTTTCTATTTTGATCAATCCATCTTCACTGGATATACATGTTTTCAAATTTTGACTTTAATGATGAATGGGCTCAAAGCCTTGTTTTGTATTTTACATATCCAGATGACTGTACGTAAGTCTTAAGAGTAGTTTATGATTATGGAAATTTCATTTTGGTTGACATGTTGACTATGAGGTATCACACTAGCTTGTGATGGAGATGAACATCAGAGAGCTCTACGATGTTTATAGATGTAAGTTTTTTCATACTGAACTAAAAGTTTACAATATTTTCCTAAGAAAAAATATATCTATATTCACGAGGACATAAATTCTTTCAATCAATAGATACAACTACATAATACAAACCAAATAATCTCAAATTCATCAGAGAACTAGATAAAAAAAGGAGGATGCAGCAACAAGTTCATTCACTTGTGAGAGATTGCTAGCGAACAGTAAACTGTTGCAAGAGCCATACAAGACGAAACAAATGATCAACATAAGGCAAGTGTAAATAATAAATAGACATAGTTTATGATAAATTTTTCACAAGAAACTAAAATATACTGAGCTGGAGAGATTGAAAAGCAATTTCTGAAGCCTATGAAAATTTGATAATGGTCCTGTTATCATGTGACGGGGAAAGGACATCATTAACTATTGGGAAATAATTTTCTTTCAACAATGTTGGGTCATCCATAACTGGAATCCATGTTATCAATTGTGGACATGGAATTGACAAGGTTTCACACATTCTGGTTGTTTGGTTGCAGGCCGTCCCACCCATCTCTATAGGTGGGCTTCTATTTATCACCCAGATGGAAAACTGACCTTCGTGTTTTGTCAAACTCCAACAAAACACACGAGATGAGTTTTTTCAAACTCTGACAGAACACACAAATGATTGGAATATATTCACAATGTAAATCTCATTGTTCAAACTTCACGTTGATACTCTGTTTTTGTAAACAACAATGGCAGAAACAGTATAGAAATAAAAATGGGGAAAAATAATATTTTGATAAATGGGTATGAAGGATAAATTCATCTATAAAAATGTGTGTCCTATCATATATTTTTATCTTAATAGTTGGCATATTATCATATGCTATGTTTAGGATCATTGCAGTGGCATCAATGGAATTAATCCATATATTGAGGACCCCTGGATCAATAATTCTTGCAATTCTCGGAAATATGATGCAGGGGGGTACCATAATTTTGGAGTATGTGATTGGGTATATCACAGATTTGATGATTACATCAGCACTTGGGTGTGTGAGCTTGATTCAGGATGCATTCAGTGCTTTAGTGGGCTTGTTTAGTTCTCTGTTTTATGAATTTTTGGTTCATCTGCACATTTCCCTCCATGCCTTTGCTGAGCTTCTTTCGGCCATCTTGTGGAATATCATTGAGGGTCTCTCACTATTGACCATTTGGAAAAATTTTGTAGACTTAGTGGCCTCTTTTATAAATAATTTATAAGGGTATGAAAAGAAAAACCAAATTGGAGATGGAGCTAAAAAATAATTCCATGGCTTGGGAGGTCTAATCAGCCATTTGCAAATTTTCATAATGCATCATGGCTGGGGAGGTCTACATCAGCCATTTTCACATTTTCATGATGTATCAGCATTTTTTCATAATGTATAACTGTTCAGAGGGAATTTGATTGGAGAGAAACCTTTGGATTCAAACTAATGTTCATAATTATAGAAAGATAAATTATCTTTGTGCTTGAGCTCAAATACAACTATTCAGAAGGAATTTGATTGAAGAGAGACCTTAGATTAAAATGAGGTTCATAATAAATAAAGATAAACTATCTTTGTGCTTGAGCTCAAATGTAACTGTTCAGAATAAATTTGATTGAAGAAAGACCTTGGATTCAGACTGAGGTTCATAATTGTGGAAAGATAAACTGTCTTTGTGCTTGAGCTCAAATATCACTTTATGGCTTGGGAGGTATGTGTTAGTCATTTATGAATATTTCATAATGTATGATAGGAATTTGATTGAAGAAAGGATTTGGATTCAAACAGAAGTCCATAAATAATGATAAGATAAACTGAATTAAAGCTGGAGCTCAAATATAATTGGGAGGTCAATAATAACTCCTTACTAATTTTCTACAGTGTAGAACAAATATTAAAAATATCTCTTGGATTCAAACGGAGATTTGTATATCTGGCTTGTGATCCTGTTATTTCCTTTCTAACTGATTGGCCATTAAAAACATCACCTTTTTTAAGGTGAAATTATATGGTACCTTTATTTGATCCTGAAAGGCTTTACTGGGTTGGCCATGGGTCTTACATGAGCTCAAACAATTCTCTGCCATTTTTCCTTAAGATAAGGTCTTGCACTTCATTTGGATTTGCTCCTAAACTGACCTTATTTTGTGGTAAATTCCATTATCACCATCAAGGGAAAATCCTTTGGGTGTCACCTAGAAGATGGATAAATAGCAGTTGAAGGGTTTTTGGATGTTGTTCACTGTCAATAGATTAAAGTTGGAAATTTTAGAAGATGGCATTTTTCTTGGTTTTTGTTTTGATAGATAAGTGAATCCCTTGTCATTTGTCATAATTGTCTGACTAAAATCATGATGGAATGCATGTACTAATAGCAATGGGACATGGCTCTCCATGCTGTAAACTTCACTTGAAAATAGGTTGATAGTGATGAGGCATGGCTCTTCATCTTGTAAACTTTACTTAAACATAGGTTAATATGTTTACTGGAGTGTCTTACATGCTTTTTGTTGGTTAACCTTTACGAGAAGCATTGGTAAATATCTTGGGTGTTTATGTTCAAATTCAAGGAAAATAATAGTTATACTTTGTATCATTTATTAATAGTATTTTTATTAATCTCTTAAAAATGAGGTGATTTGTCAATTGAATTAAGGAAGAATTTTTATCCTTTCTAAAAATAATTGTTATCCTTTAGAAAAAAGTATCCATGATTTAGCTGGATTTCTAAGTAATCTTAGAAAATAATAATGGATGACCCGGGCGATGAGGAGGACAAACAATTATTTGAGAGTATGGAGGAAATGGTATCACCTTCAGATTCAGGATCCGAGGCTGCAAATAATGAGATGGGGTGTAGAAATGCCTATGCGAGGTTGAAGTATGAAATTTGGAAAAGAGAGCCTAGTAGCATTCAAGAACGGCGACAACAATTTCTTATACAAATGGGGTTGGCTAATCTAGATAAGCTTGGGGATCAGGTGAATTCCACATCCTCGGAATCAACTTGTTCTTTGGAAACTCCAAACAGTCCAAATGGAATTGAAAGACTGAGGGAGATTAGTGGGGCGGTATTAAGAACTTCAGGGTCGAGTGGCGGAAAGACACACTGTCGAAATGTTATTAATATCGGTTTGAGAGAGGGTTCGGCTAGGTCTAGCAGCTCAAGCAATGGTAGCCCAGATGTATGTGAGAATAATAGAGAATTAGAAGAGGATGGGGACCCTCTTTTCTCCCCTTCAGATAGCAGTGGGGAATCCATGTGCAAAATTAAGAACTTGGATAGTGGCAAGGAGTTTGTTGTAGACGAGTTGGGGAAAGATGGTATGTGGAACAAACTTAGAGAAGAATTGTTATCCTTTTTACATGCAAGAATATTCCAGAGTTGGATGTAAAAAGTAACCAAATTAAAAAATAATTGAAATGAAGAACATATTTAAGAAATATAGATTGAAGAATAATTGTACTTTGTACCCTATACTAATAGCTTAATAAATGGTAATACATGTGCTTGAGATACAGAAAATTCCTATAGGGTGTTCAGATTGAAACTCTGTTTTTCTACTGTTTTGGAAATTTTGGAATGTCATATATTGCACATTGGTCAAATCCTATGGTGGTCATAATTGGACACTATAGCCCACTAGTTTCTGATATGTTGTAGACCGTTCCTGGAAAAGATAGTGACTACAATGGGATGGGAAGAATTCATGCTCAGTTGAGGCAATGAAATTGTTTCGCTTGGATAGAAGCAAGACCCAATTTGAATTTGTATTTAAGCCGTGCAGGCCTTGATATCTATTTGATTTTCAGAAAGTATGAGCTTCATGGCCTTAATCAGAAAATGTGAAAAATAGTCCCAATATTTGATTTTTCGTAAGACAAAATTCAAAGCATGACACATTGAAGAACTCACTATAGATATATTGTTCCACAAAAAAATTCCTATTAAGAATTGAGCCAAAACTATGGAAATTATTGTGGTGTGTGGCAGGCCATGAGAAAGACAAAAATAAGCAAGGTAGATAAATTTTACTCAAATAGCCAGGGCTCTCTCCTCTTGGTGTCATGATGTGCATGAGCTCTAAAAAAAGGTAATATGCACCTAAATGGTACCATCGAAGTAGTAATTCAGGCTCAGGATTTCCAAAAAAGACACCAACATCAGCACCTACAGGAAAATTGCAGTAGATATCAGGTTCCTTCTATAAAATTCTGCAAGAATGGTTAATGCACTATATCACCACAATTGTATACCAGAAAATGCCATTCCAGTGAGACCAAAGGTTAACAACATTAAAACAAAAACTCTCAGTTGGTCCCAATCCACTGTATTGTCTCCCGTCCAAACTGTGCTAACCCTCTGGCTTCCAGCAAAAAAGGAACGTCCCTCTGGATTCCAGCCAAAAAGGAACGTGATAAAACAAATGGCCTGTCATTCCCACCTCCTCGTTTTAGAAGAAAATCAACATAACCCATATGAAATACATATCCATAATCATTATGAACATCACGGTGCTCAACATCTCCAAAGTGAAGAGAATCTCCGGGCATTGTTTCCTGCACCATAGAAGGGAGAATCACAGAGAAAACAAATCAAAACTCCAAACATTGATTGCTCTAGCCTCTATCCTTCCAATGAATTTTATCTATGAATTTCGAAGCTCATAAATGTGTATCTTAAATAAAAAGTTCAAGGAAAATAATGGGATCTTATGAGAACAATAACATACATTTGGACAATTGAATACAAAAGGTTCATTCATATAATTCCATATGTACAACGATTGGTGTGGAACCCTTATAGCTGCTAAGAGAAAACTTGTCATCCCACCATGATATGATTTATGGATTCAAAATATCCAAATAAGATGATGCATCTGGCCAACACCAGCCATCATAATCCTTACCATTGACGTCCTTAACATAATACCCCTTTTGACTTTTGAGTCTCTTCCTTGTGCAGCGAAAATCCATCATCCCTCTTAATATGAGGATCGACAATAGCCACCATTTTCTGTACTTTTTCCATGAGCTTAATTTGCATCTCTCCTGGATTCGGAAAGAGCAAGTTGTCCCCTGTAAAGTATCTCTTCCCATCAGTGTGCTCAATGTCAATCCAGAGAACATCATAAGGTATATCAAACTCATCAAACTTGGAATCCACATTGGCTACATCTTCCTCATCTCTGTAATTCCAGCGACACTAGTGATAGGCAGTTGCAAAAAGCTGTGGCATGGAAAAAGTTCCAGTAAGACTAGCATATTGCCTCATAACATCCTTGGAGCTGGGACCAACAAAAAAAGAATGCATCCACGATACCACTCTCGGCCATCCACATGGTATGGACCCCATCGGTATTCGCGTTAGAATCGGAAGCGGAACCCCCATCCCACCTAGTAGCAAATACATCTATTTGCATTTTGGCAGAATTTACCCAGAAAAAACTGGTTCTGTATTCCTTGCCGTGAGACAGCATGAAACAAATGGAACCGTAGATTCCAAAGGGGGATTCATTGATGTATTCAAAGACATAAATATTGAATAAGCGGTAGGGATCAAAATCGACCTCGGGACCTCTAGTTGGCTTGACGACAATGCTAGTGGCATGTTCGGGTATCCCATACACATGCTTGGCCCCATGAAAAGAAACGCCTAGGTTAATAGATTGGGGGCCATGGGGTTTGGAATCGGTATGACTGCGAAATTGCTCATCCCAATTCTCTTCCGCGTTCTTATTTCTAAGTTGCTCAAAATGGAAAATCTCTTTACTATTAAATGAGCTATTAAACGAGACCAGACAATTTATTTTTACCTCTTCTCACATAGATTTCTAGTGGATCATGCTGCAGGACGGCCTGGTAGCCGGTGATTTAATTAACGGAAGAAAATCCATCCTACTCGTGCTCGATTCTCTGCAGCCAGAGGCGCCTGTCCTCCAGATCTTCAGCCAAGACGTCGGGTACCTCAAACCGCTTTCTCTTTTCATCTTTCTTTGCGTCTTCTTCCACCTTGAATCTCAGGATGCCATCTGGGTAGACTGACAATCAAAAAAATTAATGCATTTTCGGCCTCGGACGCATGGTTTAAGGTTTTGGGAATGAGTTTTGCAGTGAGTTGCCCATCTTGTAGGGTAACATCAATAGCTCTGATATTCTATGTTCCGGGCTTTCTTGCCCGCAGTCATCAAATTTGAAGGGTACGTCTTAATTTCAATTAATTGTTGTTAAAGAAGTAGTAGATTATATAAACCATTACCCTTCTTTGTTTGATTGGGATATCTCTTCCCCCGAAACATTCTTCATTTTACATTGCCATAGTAGGACCAGTCATAGTACCTCAACATAGCCCCATCATAACTAGCAGGTAATAATCATAGTTTCCTGAAGGGGGCCCAATTGCCACTCACCTGTTGTCATACATAGCCCGAAAATCAGAGCTTTAAAGATAGAATTATTTTGCTATATTTTTACTTAAACTCAAATACTAAAAGCATTTTAATGCACTATAATAAATATCCATGAAAGAAAATAATTATCATACTAATTAATTGATTTGAAATAGTTTAATTAATTATATTAAAAGAATCATCACATATAATGTATTAGTTCACATGAAATAATTTAATTATTACATAGCAATAACACATGTTGGCATAAAATAAATAAGACTTTTAGGGCAGGTGCCATCATAAAAATCTGATTGATAAGACTTTGCAATCTCAATATGTATTTTAAATTGTAATATCAGGTTTCTTACTTACTATAAATGGCATCATAAAAATTAAAAATAAGATTTACTAATTAATATAATGATATTATACAAATTTAAGAGATAAATCTTTGCAATTTAAACATGTCTTTTAAATTGCAATCTTAAAATAATATGATGATAATTTTTATTTACAATTTTAAAATAATATAGTGTCTAACCATATATCATATTGTTGTAATCAAGATTTAAGCAACACAAATTAAATATGAACTTTCTCTGAGCTTTTTAGAAATGAAGGGTAATATAAATAATTGTACAAGTAAACCCTAAAAAAAAATTGTTATTTCATTTTTTTACAATTTTAAACATTTAAGCATTTTCTAATATCTATATGAAAAAAATCTCAATATCTACATGGAAAAATGATATATTTTCAATAAAACTTATTTTGAACACATTAAGTTGTCATATGTTACAGTAACATAACAATTATTCTATTGTATTTTTTCAATTTGGAGCACACTTCATTATACAAAAAAACTACTTAGATTATGCCATAACCATATTGGGGAATCCACGTGTAATCCAAGCTTGAGAGATGTAAGAATTGTAAGGATTGGGCACCTAAGAAAAAATAATATACAACTAAGAAAACATTAAAAAAAAATTCCTACATACCAAGCAAGTTAGCAAAGCTAGCATAACCCGGGTTAGGGCATCAAAATTTTGTTCAAGACTTGTCGTGAAAGCATACATGTATGGGATGGAGGGGAAATGAAATCAAGCCTAAGTCAATTGAATCCTTGAAACTCACTACATGTCTGAGTCTCAACAATCTACCATTTAAATTGAACCAAAATACCAAAAGAAGTGTACTAATGGCTAGATTTTTTAAAGTTCCAGGTGTGAGTAATTAAGGGTTTGGGGGTCTAAATTTGTTGTGTTTTGTATGAGTCCACGATTTAGTGAATCGATAGTCACAGGTAAGAATTTAAGTTATTTAATGAAAACAATTAATGTGTATAACCTCTATGTCAAAACTGTTTTCGATGTTGATGCAGGCCAATACCCTCTTTATTGTCTTACCAAAAAGCATGATAATGAGGAAGAAGACCTAAAATTATGGACTTCATCTTGAAAGAACACCTTGCAATCACATTTGTAAGGAGTGATAAGAAGATCACAACAATCCAACGTGTCAAATCTCAATTGATAGTGTTAATTAAACACTTATATGGTAAATTTAATATAAGACTTACTTAAAGTTGTCTCTAACTCTTTGCATGTTGACATATTTTAAAATTTTATGGTTGTCTTTGCGCCTTGACCCAATTCATATTATAAGGTGAGGATGTGCATGCATGATAATACTTAGTTATGGCTATGAGATGAGGATTTAAAAATAAGAGGATGTAAAGACAAGTAATTTTTTTATGTATTTTGGTGGCGCTGAGGACAAATGGTGTGAGAAATTAGAAATGGTTTGGAAGGACGGAGGGAGATTACATCACGATCATGCCACCCATCAAATTGAAGTCAATTATTGAGCCAGCAATTGTTTTTTAAATTTTATTAATAACCATTGCTTCTCCATATCGTGTGCCCATTGACACCTCTCTATAGCAATGCATAAATCGACTCCTACACAATTTGTGATCTTAGCTACATGCCATTATTTCTATTTGCACGACATCAAGTGTGGTTTACAATTGTCATGAGTCCATGATATTCATGCAAGAAATGAAGTCTTGTAGAGGACTTATCAAACCAGCCTTTTGAATTTCATTTTGACAAAAAAAGAGTGGACATTGGTTGCGAGGTTCACATAGGTATAAGTAGGCACAAAATTTTGAGCTCGTTTCGTGCCTAGTAGTAGACTAGTAGTTGTTCTTTAGAGTCAAAGTCACATCTCTATGGCTAGTGCCTCTTAGTCATCAATGATTACTGGTTATCTTGCACAACTAAGTAGTGAGTGCGTAACATGAGTGAGTGAGTGATTATAATTCATCATATTTCCAATATTTTGAATGATGAGTTGAACTTTATAGCAAAGGAATTTCAACATCTTGAGAAATTTATATGGTTAATTTCAAATGTTGCCCTTCTTTTGAAATGTTAATATAGATTATTCCATTTTTAACTCAAAGGGTAGAATTAAGATTTAAATTTTTTTTTAAGGGCAATTTTAACTTTACACTTCTGGGAAGGGCTATAACCCTTTGGAAGGGCTGGGAAGGGTTAAATTTTGAACGCTGCTTGCACCTCTTTGCTTTAGCGACGAATGTAATATACATCACTATAACAACATTATGGACTATGCGTCGCTATAGCAATGATCGTCATGCACATTTTCATTTATTTCCAAAATTTTAAACTGTTTTTCCACGGAAAAATTGATTTTAACTTATTCGTGGAAAATCTTGTGGGACTTTTGAGCCATATGTAGTAGTGATTCTATGCATAGTACATCATCCTAATGTGTGTTAATTATAAATTTCAAATTACGACACTGTTTATATCACTCATACCTTTTATTGCTTTGGTTTTTTCCACTAGCGGTCTTGTCAAGCCTTATAAAAAATTATATAATTATATGCCAAGGTCATGTAAAAATCCTATAAAAATTATAATTATAGGCCAAGGTGCCAATTTCGTGTCCAAATTATCCTATAAAAACTATAATTAAATGCCAAGGTGCCAAGGTCGTGTCCAAATAATCCTATAAAACCTATAATTATATGCTAAGGTCATGCAAATTAGCCTTATAATTAACATTATATGCCAAGGTTTAGTGGGTTTAAAGGATTAGTGCATTTTTTTATATGCCAAGGTCATGTCCAAATTAACATATAGCTGGGTTGCATTAATTCAATTTTGTTAATATAGGGACGTGTAAATATATATTATATATGTTAAAATTTACTAAATTTTAACACAGCAGATGGATTCAGAGACCTCCTTAAATTCTAAAGGGGTCTTGGAATCCATCTGCAGCGTTAGAATTTCGTAAAATGTACAAATTCTTTATCAAATTTGTAATTTTTTTCATTGCCGGAGTGACAACTAAAAATGACCAATTGTTATGTGGTCATTTTTAGTCTAGATATCCCGTGACCGAATTTGGTCATTTATCTTGGTCATTTTTAGTTGGTTTTTATCCCATGACCAAAAGTGGTCATTTATCTTGGTCTTTTTTAGTTAGCTCACTTAAATTTATCAATTTTGGTCATTTATCCCTTGAAAAAAATTGTGGTGACCAAATTTTTTGGTCTCTTGGTCACTAATCTCTCATTTTCCACTAGTGTTCATCGTCCTCTACATGAATATCCTTGCTTCTTGGATACCAATGAAATATTCAATACCAATCCCCTTTATGATTATGAGTAATTAAAAAATCGATTGGAACGACACACAAGATGCAGTGTTTATTCATGTTTATGAAAAAGTGGTTCCTCTTACATGTGTCGATACAATGCACTATGAGAAATTCAACACTAGTTGAAATTATTTGTCAATGGCAAAGGGCACACAAAATATGAACCTGCACATAATGACGACATGTTAAACATTCATAACATTCCTCTTCTTTCAATTTGGCCTTCCAATGTTGATTTCCATCCAGTTCATTCACATCATGTAGTTTTAAAATATATTTCAAATTATGCTTCAAAATGTGAGAGAATATTAGAAAGCTATCAAGACATGTTGACAAGAATTTCCAATGTCGTTGACTCTAAAATTCCCTCTATATGTGCATATAAAAAATTTATGGTTCAATGAATTGTGGAAAGAGATATAGGAGCACATGAAATGTGTCATATGTTTCTAAATATTCCTATTGTTATTTCTAGCTTTAAATTTGTTTTAGTTAATTTTGGCATAAAAACATTCAAAATATTTTCTTCAAAATCAGATAACAACAAATTCCCGACAAGCTCTGGGTTTTTAGAACTATACCAAAAGAGACCTCCATTTCTTGAACAACTATCTTTGATTGACACTGCACGATCCTGGTCTTTCAATGCACAATGTAAGAAATAATCGTGGAATCTAAGAGATATACCTACAGTAGTTCGAGTATGGACACGGTTTTGTGAAGTTTCTAAGAGAAATTCAATTACCTTTGAATCATTTTTCCTCATTGAATTACTTCTCTATGAACCATTGAGAAAAATTCACATTGATATTGACATCAACACAAAAATTATTATTCACAATTGGAAGAACTTGAGATATCAAGATTGGCATGTCAATAGGATACCTTTAGCACCAAATACCATTGAATAAGATGATGATACACATCAAGAGGAAATCAATAATGACAATGACATGGATGAGTGGGATATTTTATCTCATCTCATTCCTCCAAATACTATTCAAGTGTCAGACATTGAAACTCTTGGTCGCAGATACTTTGACTTGATCCACGCGTGGAATAATTTATAGGTTCAAATAACAATTTATAAGACCCAACATATTTCATAAAAAATGCACGTTCAAGTGGATCCAAATTGGATTTCTCCCATTCTAGATCGACTTCTCCATCGTCATTTTTCAATAAGAAATGCCTTTATTTTGAAGTTTTTATTGAACACTTCAATGAAGGACCGAATGTAGATCCACTCAAAATGATCATTTAAGGAACGACACAAACTAGAAAGTCTTACCTTATATATTGTATCTCACGTGAATTTTCAATGCATTCAAGAAATGGTAAAAACCCTCTACTATTGCAAGCACCTATTGTAGTAGTTTCCTTCAACATACGAGCTAAAACAATTCACTTAGCCCTCAAAATTCCTATTAAAGACTTAAAATATTTACATGGTCAAGCAGTTTATGTATTCTAAGAAGAAATGTGAGATGTTACACACATTTAAATTGATGAAACGAGTTTCATTGGGACAAGATTGTTCATACAAATTCATTCCGGTCTACGTGAAGCATTTCTATAAAAGAATTCAGTTCCATTTGGTGGAAAATCATTGATTCTTGTTGGAGACCTTGGGAAGTTTCCTCATAAGGAATTACCAAGCCCAAAAATGTATCCTAACTAAGAAAAAGGTAGAGAGAGATAAGCAAAATTGAGAGAGAAAAAGAAAATATTATGGTATTTTTGTGATAAATTTTGATCCCGAAGTTGGATTGGAGAGACCTTGGTACTGTTGGAAACATATCATCGAGGGATACAACTTTTGTATTTTTCACTTCACACGATTTCTCACGGTTTGTTCGAGCGTGCATTTTTGTAAATCCAGGCATGAAGAATCTCAAAAAGAATATTTTTAAATATTCTTTTTAAAAAGCATCTTCTCAATATTTCGTTAACAAGGGACATATCCAAATAAAGTCTATTATAAAAGGTTGCTAACAAACATCGGAAATGCAAAACCAACAGTGGATAATTGGAATATTTTAATGTCATGAACAGATGCATCTATGGAATCTAATGAAAACTTTCAAGTCAGAAATCCATTTGTTTCCAACAAACACCTTTGTAAACGTACATAATAGATGCATGCTAAAATCACTTGGAATCCCTATAGCATGATGCGTTGCTGAACATACAAATACTAAATATTTTAATGATGTTGTGATGAGAAACTTCAATGGGAATTCCTTTTATGTCCTAGTGAACGAGTCATGTTGACATGTAACTTGTGGGTGGAAGAATGGTTAGTAAATGGAGCACTTGGGATAGTTCAAAACATATTTTTCTCTGAAGGATCTAAACCACCACAACTACCAATGTATGCTACAGTCTCTTTCGATGATTACATTAGTTTACCATGGGACATCATATATCCAAATATTGTACCAATAACACCTATTTATAGAGGAAATCACAAGCAGATCCCATTGCGTATGGCTTGGGCTCTCACCATACACAAATCACAAACAAAGGGAGACAATTGATATTAGTAATGCAGATAGGAAAGGATTAACTTTCACAACAATTTCAAGAGTCAAATATATCGATGGTTTATGATTATATCTTCCCTTTACATTTGGAAGGTAAGAAAAGATGGCCAAAAGTGTATATGCTACAATCAAGAAGAAATAAGAACAACACTTGCAATCCATTTCAACATAACCATCACAACTATGAGGTTACTATGTGACTTGATTGTCTTATTGTATAAACAGATCTATTTACATGTTTCATTATTATTAATTTCATTGGCAATAAGAACTATAGATTGCAGGAGAGCAAACCAAACTCCGAACACAATATGTTTAATCTCTATTTATTCATTGTTTGTTCATACAGTTGTAAAAAAAAATTGTTTTTTTTCTAAATGTTAACCTATACTATTTCAATATGTTCAATTAAAATGTAATTTCTAATTATTTTATCTAAGTTTGTAACTTACACCAACAATGGGATCCTCCAAATGGACCATAATAGTGGAATCGTCCATCAAAGTTTATTTAATATTGATTTTTGGTCACTATTGAT
This sequence comes from Pseudotsuga menziesii, assembly GCA_001517045.1. Lineage (NCBI taxonomy): Eukaryota > Viridiplantae > Streptophyta > Pinopsida > Pinales > Pinaceae > Pseudotsuga > Pseudotsuga menziesii. The sequence goes on from LPNX010633363.1 coordinate 302,192, forward strand.
TGCAAATCTTGGATGCATTAACATTACATTACGACAGAAAAAAGAAGTGGAAAACATTTTTCTAATTACTAATTTAATTGAAAATTTGTTTTTTTTCATAATGTTATTCTATGTGTTCAAAGAGTAAATATTTATTTAGTTATGTGTTTTTTTTCATAATTCCGTGACAAGTAAATGTATTTATTGATTTTTTTTAGTTATATCGATTAAATGTGAATGTAATGACGAACTGTTCTACATAAATATTATTAAATGTAGAGTAACATATTACATGACAATGATTTGAATATATATAAGCATGAGAGATGATGCACAATCATGGAATTCTTTAAATGCACTTTAGATACCACATAACACTGAAAAAACATGGAACCTATGACTTTAGGTGACAACGAGAGGTACTTCCCTAACGGATTTGAAGATGAAGTAAAAATAAAAAAAGTTAGGTAATTCAATAATATTTAATAATATATAAATTCTATCTATATAAAATTTGTGTAAATGATTATAAAATTAGTTTCCCGTAAATTGGATTTTCAAAATTTTAGCACATCATAACATATATGTTTGTGTGAGTGCAACACTATATGAGGTAGATGATGCCATTTTTTGATAAAATATTGCAGACATATAAAGGACATATGGTACTAGTGCAACACTATTTTTTCAAAATATTTCATGAATTATTATTTTTATTATTAATTATTGAAGTCTGGAAACCTTGAAACAAAAATGTTTTGTGCAGGTGCAACACTTTAGCAGAAAAAATTAATGAAATTCTTGATTTCTATATATAAGATTGTAGATATCTCTCTCCTCGAGTGCACCATATAGTTTTCTTGTGAAATGGTGAAGGAAATCAAAAGTTATATAAAAAACAATCAACGTATCTATTTCCAAAAACTAACGTGTGTCATTTATAAAAATAATAATAAATAAATAAAACATACATTTTTAGGAAAAAATTACATATTCAAAATTGTTAGATCATATTCTACAATATTCTATATTTTCATAAAACAGTATTGTGTGTTTTCATAGCAAAAAACACCATCAAAACTGAGCATATTCATAGAGTTGTAAAATACAGGCAATAGCCCTAGTTTATTTGTCCTAGCCAATAGGTTTGATAGTCTGAAGCTATTTATGAACATCATGCCAAGCCTTGTTCCCGCTGGAATTTTTAATTTTACGAAACACATGTGTTATAATGCATATGCGTTTTATATCGCATATGTGATATAAAACATTGTTAGAATAATCAACCCACAGTTACCTACCTTAGACATTAATTAAATCATTTTTGTCTTATTACCTAGTCTCCTAGATTCCACTCTATGCTAGTTGCCTTCTACATGTCTTAGAAGTCAACACTTGCTAAAAATGAGTCATGAAGTGCTTGGGAAACCTCCTAGAAACCATATTTAGCATGTCTGTTTTATTCAAAATCCTCCAAAGTCCATATCTACTTTTTCTGAAAAGCTTCCTATTTTATTGAGAATTAAGGTAAAAGGAAAAGCTAGACTAGGTGTAGTTGACTTGTTCTTTTCCTAGATCATCCTCCTTCCTTTTCTCATAATAAAAGAATGTATGAGTTGTCTTTCCATCCCTCATTAGCTTTCCTACTTTACTTAGCCAATTCATGAGCATCTTGGTGGATTTGGAAACTGCTTTATGCACCTATGGGGGATTTGACTAGATTTAGTAAGCCTACTTTTTGACCTTTTCGAATGGAATCCTTATGCATTCAAATATCTCATGTAATTATATATTGCAGCAACCTATTACTTCACAAGGTTGTCTATTGTACACTTATCTGGTTGTCTATTGTACACTTATTCAATACAGATAAGTGTTATGCTCCAATTTCATTCTCCTTTGATGTTAATTTTGCATGTTTAATTGGCAATTTTGTGAGTGTAATTGTTCTATCTCTTGGGTTCAATTTACACACACATATGTGTTTCACTAAGTTAATTTAAAAAACAATTTTACATATACATTGGCCTTGGAACACCATACACGTTCTCCCTCTATAACAACCCTTCCCCCTTTGTCTATCTAACAAACATCTACATACCCTCTCTCCATCCCTGTTTATCTAACCATATATATTTCTCTCCTTCACCATCCCTCTACCTCTATAACCATCCGTCAGCCCTCTCTCTCCCTTCTCTCTTCTCCCCTCCCTCCCTCTCCTTATACCTCCATGTGTTCCATCCTCTGACTCACTCCATACCTCACTTTCTCCCCTTACCTCCTCTCTCCACCCCCTTCTCTCTCCCCCCTAGTTCCTTCTTTCTCTTCGTCTCTCCCCCTCTTTGTATAAATCCTCCCTCCTTCCTAATCTCACCACTCGCCCCTCGAAAAAACTTACACACATATTGGTCCTGAAAAAATACACCCCCTCTCCCTTTATAACCAACCTTCCCCACTTTTCCTCTCTCACATGCATCCACACTCTCTCAGTCCCTCTCTATAGAACCATCATTATTCCCCTCCTTCACTACCCCTCTCAATCTATAACTATCCCTCAACCCTCTCTCTCACTCATTTCCCTCCCTCTATTCCTCTCTTCCCCTCTCTGCCTAAATCCCCCCTCCTTCCTTATCTCACCACTCCCCCTCAAACAAACTTACACACCTCTTGGTCTTAGAACACCACACCCCCTCTCCCTTTATAACCAAACTTCCCCCTTTGTCTCTCTCAAACACATTGACACACCCTCTCTTCATCCCTTTATATATAGCCATTGATATTTCTCTCCTTCACCATGCCTCTACCTTGAAAACCATCCATCAACCGTCTCTCTCTCCCCCTTCCCTTTCTCTAAAACCCTTCCTTTGTTACCCCTCCCTCCCACTAAAACCTTTTCTCTCTTTGTCCCTCCCTCCCACCCTCTCCTTCTACCTTCATGTGTTCCATCATATCACTCACTCCATCCCTCACTTTCTCCCCTACCTCCTCTCTCCAACCCCTTCTCTCTCCCCCAAAATTCCTTCCCTCTCTTTGTCTCTCTGTTTAACCATCGATATTTCTTTCCTTCACCATGGCCCTACCTATAAAACCATCCATAAACCCTCTCTATCTTCCCCTTCACTCCCTCTAAAATCCTTCCTTGGTTACCCCTCTCCCCTCGACTAAAACCCTTTCTCTCCCCCCTCCTCCCCCCCTCCTCTCCTTCTACCTCCATGTGTTCCATCCTGTCACTCACTCCATCCCTGAATTTCTCCCCCTACCTCCTCTCTCCACCCCCTTCTCTCTCCCCCTGAATTCCTTCCCTCTCTTCCTCTCTCTATCTAACCATCGATATTTCTCTGTTTCACCATGCCTCCACCTCTAAAACCACCCATCAACCCTCTCTCTCTCCCCTTTCCCTCTCTAACCATGCATCCCTCTCTCTCGCTTGTGAAATAAATCCATTGGTTCAAGCCTTCATATCTCCATATTTCTTTTCATTCCTTGATATCCATCTCTCTCTCTCTCTCTCTCTCTCTCTCTCACAAACACACACAATCCCTTATCTTTATCCCTTGGTGCAACCATCCTTGACCATCCTTCATTTCCCTAAATACTTCCCCTCTCACTGTTATTATGCCACTCTATCACCCTCTAACCATCCATCCATCCATCATTCTCTCTCTCTCTCTCTCTCTCTCTCTCTCTCTCTCTTTGAATCCCCCCCTCTCACTCTTTAACTACCCCCCAATTTGTCTCTCTCACTCACTCACTCACTCTATACGTATCTATATACAACCACTCCATCCATTCCTCTCCTCCCTCTCCTCCCTCTCACTCTTTCACAACCCCCTCCATTTGTCCCTCCATCAATTATGCTATATATTTCCTCCATCCATTATCCTATATATTTCCTATAGCTACTAATCCCTCCCTCGTATATATATCCCTCTCAGATCCCCCTATACCTATTCCCCCCTATCCCTCCCTCCCACTTATATTTATATCCCTCCCATAAATCCCTTCCCTTTATATTTCTCCTCCCTTCATTCCCTCCTCATATCTCTCCCATACCCATCCCTCCCTTCCCCTTATATTTCTCCTCCCCCCCATATCTCTCCCCTACCCATTCCTCCCTCCCATGATTCCCTATACACCTTTCTCTTTGTCCTTTGATTCATCCCCTCTTTTATCTTAATCAATGTAATGTTAATTTCTCGTATCTCATATGCATTAAATTGCATATGTGATATGATGATCAAGTTTTACATAGTGGTCGTTAGGTGTAACCTATTGTATGCATAATGCATGTGCGATATATATCAAACTTGCGATTTGTAACTCTTACAAAACGGAAGTGTGATATATCGCACTTGTGATATAGTCTAACTAGCCTTAGCTTCATTTTTAGGATCGGGTTTTCCGAACAAAACCAAGATAAGGAATATGCGTAAGATTTATTTTTCGGACAAGTTTGTGTTTTGGATATTTAGAGTGGCACTAAAAAGTGGAATCATCTTCGTGCGTGCGCCCATGATCATGCATGTCACAATTTTATGTGTTATGCAACTTACATTTTGTTATTTCTATAATTTAACTATTATTGATATGTTATAGTTGTATTAATTATGCCACATTTCCTCCATTGTTATTGATTGTATTATTTACTTATCATGATGTTCGAATTCATAAAACTATATATGTTTTTTATTTTCCATATCTTTGCCTAAAATCCAAAGAAAAATTAATGTTAAAAAATCAATCACCGTCCAATAGTGTGCATCAAACAACTTATAGATGAACCAAGGTTGAGACGTCAATTTCAAATCAATGTTCTACATCGTGGAAGAGGAAACTTTTCTAAGCCTGAAATTCAAAAGGAGACATGGAAGGAATTCAACATTACTGATACACAAAAAATATTTATTTATGGTTTTCATACATATGTACAAAGATCATCAGATTTTGGTTTGATATATGACAAGCTAGAGGATCTAATAAAATATGAGCCTAACCACAGATTGTTGAAGAATGAAATTCATGATTTTGACACAAATACCAAAAAAAGTACTGAGACAAGAGAAAATAAAATTCATGGTGTCATGCCAAGAAAAACTAAGAGTTTTGAGCTACTCTTTTCATCCTCTGTATAGGAAAAAATAGTTTCAAACTACATTTTGTTCATTTTCGTATCATTGTATTTATTTCACATTATCATTACATGAAATTATATAAATGTATTAAATATATTTTATAAGTTTTAATCCATTTTTTGAATTTTGCTTTGTTCATAAATAATCCATTATCGAGTTGTACTTTATTTGTAAGTAGTTTAAAGAGTTTTTGCTTTCATTTATATAATTTATTTAAATGAAATCTTATCATTATGTTTACAATAACTATTAGGGATCATTTTAGGGGCAAATTTTAGCCAAGTGGGCTATTTTTCCATGTTTTTCTCCCTGAAAAGATTCACCATTTTGCATTTTTTGAAGCCCTGTTTCGCCCAATTTTGACGGGGTAAAAATTTTTCACCCTAAAAATCACCAAATTATTATATAAACGATATAAAATCCTTGGAAATTAATTTTTTTTTTGAAAAATATCGTCAATCATTTTATAGTTGGTGTTTTAAGAATTGGTAATATTTGCCAACATTTATACACTTTCAAATAAGTATGGTTCCTTAAAATCATCCCTGATAACTATGTATTTTTATTGTATTTTTATTTATTTTAATATGGATCGTAGCATTTGGAGCTTACTTCCACTCGAGTGTCTAGAGATGATACTCCTATGGGTGCCCTTTTCAACATTGATTCACTTTCAATCTATCTCTAAACATTGTGAACAACTATTTTGCAAACCAACTTTTGTTAGTGCTTGGAAAAAGAACAATATGACAAAATTTGGATTTTTAATTCAACTATGGGGACACTATCAAAACCATATTGTATATAATTTTATCAATCATATAGGACATACATCTTTATTGCATGTCCCTTATCCAGAATATAGATATGGGATTGAATGTACAATTGGTTCAATCATTTCTCTCTCAAAATATTGTCCTCTACCATGACATAAATATTATTACATCGTAAATCCATTCATAAAGCGTTTTTCAAATATAGGCATTATTGATATAGGATTCCATGTTTTCTTTTCTCTGATAGGAAACACTCGTCAACAAAAACAAGGATGGATACTTGTATGTCATAAGCACAATGAAGACGGTTCTAATTTTTTATCTATAACAATATCAAAAGAGTTTGGAGAGAAACAATTGATGTTGATGGTGAACCTACTACTCCTAAAGATGGTTTTTTTATAAAGGAAAAATATATTGGTTTCATGTGAAAATAACTTCCGAAGAAGATGCCTTGTATGTGTACAAAATGTACTCACTGAGCACTAAATTGAATATATGGGGTGTGAATTCAATTTACACATGACCTGGGAAACCATCTATGTGTCTCATGATACATTACAACCAACTGATATGTCTTGTGAATCATGGTTTTACAAGTATATGGTGCATAGATGAAATTCATAATTTCAAATATGTTCAACATCGCGTTCAACAAACAAAGAGTCATTTAGAGGATGGTAGAGGGTTAAAATGGACCCTTAAATACAAGGTATGACAAGAAATATAAATACACATTGTTCAGACTATCTACCATTTTGAGTAGTGTGAAGTTCTATATTGATGTGCAAGAATGCTAAAATTCCATTCATATACTATGATTTGGAAACTTGCACTATTACTCTTTTAGTAGTTGATGAAATATCATCATTTGCAAATCATTGTTTACCTATCCCATCAAACAATCAATGCAGTAGCATTATCATGTATAAGAATTGTTTTCCTCTCACTTCAAGCATGATTTCATTCAATGATCTTATCACATTCCCTACAACATGGTTTCAGTCCTTGTAAGGTTTTCGCATGTATTTCAATAGGTATTAATCTTTGTAAACACAGCTATGCTTTGGTTTTTACATCTTCTAAAAATTTTGGTATATTTTGGTATTAAATAAAACATGGATTAATCCCATGAAACCTTTTAGAACGAAAATCAATGCGCATAGGGAATTATTGGAATAGCTATGTTTTGAATTTTTGCATCAAATCAATATTTTGATTACTTTTGATTAAAAAAGAATCATTCATTAGTGTATAATATCATAATTTATTTGCTACATCAGAAATTTAGTGTAAACAATATTTTACATCTTTTATATAGTACAACTAATGTTACATATCTTCCTTTCACATAATAAAACAAAGTGACCAATTATTTTGATAGTTATACTAATATTTCCTCTTATGTTGTGGTATATCAATAAAATTAATGCATATATATGTTTTATTGAACATTTATTAAGAAAATACAATTTTCCACATTTTCATTATTGTGGTTAAAATGTAAACATTCCCATGCATGCTCCTTTGGAATGTCTCATTGACTCTATCATTTTATATATGTTTTATTTTAAGGAAATCAATTCCAATTATACCAGGAATGACCAATACAATCACACAAATGATGCATTATTAACAAATGAAAAAACAAAGCATTCAATTTGAACTCACGATCAATACAAAAATTGCATATTTTAGTATAATTTTTTCTCTTGAAAAAACAAAGATATTTTGTAATTGTTCCACAACTAACATTCGTTCCTTTTTCAAATGAAAATAACATAACTTACAATCATGTAAATTAAAATAACTTTATATACTAACTTGAACTACTCTAGAAGGTTTTTTTAAGAACTACATATTCAATTCTCAATACATTATTGCATGTGCTCAAATAACAATGTAATTAATCTATGAAATTGTTGCAATTAAAATCCCAGATTTCAACTTTCAACAATCCATACTTTCATTGACATTATATTCATAAATGCAATGCTTAGCAATATATTGAAATTGTGATTATGTATATTCCTTTAACCACTTGTTAGATTTATTTTACGTAAATGTCATGAACATTGCACATATGGAACTCAATTTTCTTATAAACTAATTAAATTTCACGTTAATTACATAACAATTAAACAACTGTTGGACTATTATAATCTAGGAAAACATTTTGGCAACATATTAACTATTTATTAAAAATGGTAATGTTGCAATGTGACATTTTCAAGGAATATTGTCAAATTGCCACAATCCCACATGGTTACATCATGTTATTATAATTATCATGCCTATTTAAGTAATTATTTATGTATAATTGCAAGAAATTACATTAAGCAACACAACCACACTGAATCGTAACCATTCAGGTATGTCGCAATACAACATAAACCGTCATGAACATTGCATCCCAACATAACCATTTATAAATGTGACGATGTGAAAAATCCAATAAGGAATGGATGAATGTTGTAATCCATCATACCCCTTGATGTATGTTTAAATGAAGCAAAACAATTTATAAAAATTACTAAATCCAAGCCTTGCAAAATCTTGCAACAAACCTCATAATTCGACAGAATTCATCAAATAACACAACCATAATACAACGTAACCACGAAGGAATGTTACAAGCCACCGTAATTGCCAATGAATATCGTAAGCCAAGATAACCCTTCATCGATTTCAAATTGAAAAAAAATAACAAGGAATGTAGAAAACATAACTAAACCCAACCCTTGCAAAACCTTAATTTTATTAATGTCACAATCCAAGAAAATCAATTTATAAACATAACCATAATGCAACATGATCATCGATGAAATTCGTGATCCAATATGAGCCTTCATAAATGTCATAATGCAACATAACTCTTGATTCATGTTAGAGTCCAACAAAACCATTCCAAATGAATCTCATAATACGATAAAGCCAATTAACAAACATAACCATAATGCAACATAACCATGCAAAACTTTCACAATGAAAAATGGACGTTCATGAATGTCGTAACACAAGATAAAACTTGATGTATGTTGAAATACAACAAAACCATTGGAAACATAAGTAAAACCAACTATTATAAAACCTTACAATCCATCAAAATTAATGATCGATGTTAACCATAATACAACATACCCATGGACAAATTTCTTATTCCGAGATAAACCTTAATCAATTTTAGAATGCAAAAAAAAGGAACGCAACAAACATAACTAAACCCAACCCTTGCAAAGCCTTATAAGGATTTCATAATTCAAGAAAAGAAATTTATAAACATAACCATAATGCAACATGACCATCGATGAAAGTTTCCATCCAATATAAGCCTTCATTTAAATGTCGTAATGCAACATAACCCTTGATGCATTTTAGATTACAAGAAAACCATTCCAACTGTTATCTCATAGTCCAACAAAATCAATTAATGAACATAAGCATAATGCAACATAACCATAATTCAAGATAACACTTGATGTATGTCGAAATACAACAAAACCATTGCATACATAAGTAAACCCAACTATTATAAAACCTTACAATCCAACAAAATACATTAACAAACATAACCATAATACAACGTACCCATGGAAAAATGGAAGAATCCAACATAACCCTAACCCTAGATGAAGATAAGAACCTAACTTGACCCTTGACATATTCCAGAATGGAATAAAACCAATCCAAATATAACTAAACCCAACTGCTACAAAACAATTTAATGAATCTCATATGTAACAAAAATCTAGCGAGGAACATTACCATATTGCAACATGGCCATGGATCAATGTCGCAATTCAACTTAATGCTTACTAATTATGATAATCCAAGACATAACTTAGATTATTAAATAAATATTGTACTTAAATAAATACCAATAATACAACATATTCATAGAGAAATGGCACAATCGAGCATAACCCTCAATGAACATTATCATCCAACATAACCCTTGATGTATGTCAAAATGGAATAAACAATTTGAAATATGACTACACATAATCCTTGCGCAACATTATAATGAATCACATAATGTGGCAAAACCCATTACCGAACATAACCATAATGTAACATGGCAGTGGATGAATGTTGCGATTCAGCAAGTAACATAACAATGATGCAACATGACCACGGACCATTGTGACAATCTATCTTAACAGTTAATGAAAATTGTAATCCAACATGGCACTTCATAAATGTTGCATTGCGAGAAAACCATTAAGGAATTTGTCAAATATAACAAAATCACTAAGATACATTCCAAATATAAATGTGGGAATTTATGTGACACCGATGTGGGTCTCTCAATCAAATATAACATCATTAAGAGCTATGGCATTGTTACAATATAATATCAGCTCGAACAAACATTGCACACCTAAACCTCAGTGGAGTTATAAATTAAGAAAATAATGTACTTATTAGATTACTTCAATCTCGTGGTGCAACCAAACAAATTAATGGAAATAACCAGATACAACCTAATCATTGAGAAATGGCGCAATGCAACATAGCCCTCGATGAACATCGTCATCCAACATAACCCTTCACAATATCTTTGCAATCCAACACAGTATTTATTAATTGTTACACTATTAGAATTCATTAAAGAACACATCCATATTACAATCTAATAAAACCTTTGATGAACATTGCAGATATGAATATCAATTTCATATTAATTACATAATAATTAAACAACTTTTGCACGATTAGAATCTAATAAAACCTTTGAACAACAACATATTAAATTTTGATTAAAAAATGCTAATGTTGCAATGTGACATTTCCAAGGAAGATTATCAAATCCCCACAATACCACATGGTTATGTTATGTTATTATATTATCGTGGCTTTTTTGTTTTTAATATATGTATAATTTCAACAAATTACCTTAAGCAACATAGCCATACTAAATCATAACCATTGAGGCATGTCACAATCCAACATTAACCATCATGAACATTGCATCCCAACATAACCAATTATAATTGTGAAAATGTGACAAAACCCAGTAAAATGTGGATGAATAATGTAATTTATCATAACCCTTGATATATGTTTAAATGAAACAAAACCATTTATAAAATTAACTAAACCCAACCCTTGTAAAACCTTAAAAGAAATCTCACACATTAATAAAAATCATGAAATAACATAGACATAATACAACGTAACCACCAAGGAATATCAAAAGTCGCCATAAGCGCCAATGAACATCGTAACCAAGATAAACATTCATCAATTTTAGAATGCAAAAAAAAAGGAACATAGCAAACATAACTAAAACCAACCCTTGCAAAACTTTATAATGAATGTCATAATCCAAGAAAATCAATTTATAAACATAACAATAATGAAACATGACAATTGAGCAAAGTCCCAATCCAACATGAGCCTTCATAAATGTCGTAATGCAACATAAAGCTTGATGGATGTCAGAATCCAACAAAACCATTCCAAATGAATGTCATAATCCAACAAAAGAAATTAATTAACATAACCATAATGCAACACAACCTTGCAAAAACTTCGCAATGCAATATGGACCTTCATGAATGTTGTAACACTAACACTTGATGGATGTCGAAATAGAACAAAACCATTGCAATCATAAGTAATCTCAACTATTACAAAACCTTAGAATCCAATAAAATACATGGACGAACATAATCATAATACAACATACCCATGGACAAATGGCACAATCAAAGTTAACCCTAACCCTAGATGAAAATAGTAAGCTAAACCCTAAACCCTTGACATATGTTAGAAAGAAACACAATTAATCCAAATATAACTAAACCGAGGTGCTACATTTTTTATTAAGTCACATTATTGTTTGATTAATTATCATATTATTGCAATTTTTTAAATGACATTATTTGTACTAATACTTTAGGAATATATGTACATGCCCACCCGTTACAAGCAACAACCACATTAATAATATTATTAATATTAACATATATAAATATAATGAAATAAGCTTAAATTTAAGCACATACTTTTTCTTAATTAATATGGTTCCTTATTTAAAATATTAAAATTGCAATCCTTTTCCATGTTATAAAGTGTATCCATGATTGACATCATAGAGATGTGGTAATGTTTTTTTAATGCAAATTCACTACACGAAAAACATGTCATTATCTAATGAGTGTATGTATACTATAGGGATGCATTAATAGGGTTTTATAACAGATGAGTCATTGTTGGTTCATCATCTTAGTCAATGCAAAGGGTTTTTTAATAAAAAAATTAATTATTTGAATTTGCATGCCTTATATCCTCAAAGTTTCAAAGTAATTGAACGCATTTTAAGTAGTCAATTCCAGCATATAAATTTTGAAATATTTATATATAACTAGTTTCGATGGCTTTGGCATTGTTTAAACTTCATTAACACCGACCAAAGAGTGCATGGCTTAAAATACTCTTACTTTCTACGTTTAAAAAGTATTGCTGAGCCTTCAATGTCAGGGTTCCCCACATGTATCATGCGACTTCAATTATTTATTAATCTTCTAGCATCGTTTTATATAATAATAATAATAATAGGTTCTTAAACGTGGAAAACAAAAAAAAATGCACCCACTGTAATATTTTATTTGGCGTCAAACCTTATTTTGGAAATCCCTTAGAATAGTTTTTCGGAATAGCATAATTCCAATACTAATATGCATGCAATTTGCAAATACACGATTGAGAAAAATAAGTAACTAAAAGTTTAATAAAATAAAATAATTAGGTAGATTATATATAAATTAAAAATATATATTTATAAATTATTTAAAAAATATCTAAATCAATCAAATATATTATATATATCAATATTTATTATTAAATATTATTTTTAAAATACATATTTGAATATATTATATTAAAATTCCTTAGTTTTTAGGAATATATCACTTGAATCGATTCTAAAACTAAAGATGGTTTGATATTAAAGTATTTTTGAATCTAATTTTCTAAGTCCTTCTAACTTGGATCTTTATTATAAAAACTTTAAACTATGTAAAAAGATTATAAATTATTTTAATAATAATAATATAATTTTAAGGTCATCGTCAAGCGAGACCTCAATTGGTATATGAGACCCCCTTGTTTGTGGGATAAAGGATCCTCCTCTACCCAATGATTTAACTGTTAAAGTCTACATAGGTGTACATACCTTACCCCCTTAGGATTGAACATGTGACCTCTTAGAAGGAAACACATGCTCTTAACCATTAGGCCCACTGAGACTGTATTAAAAGAATGTCAAAAAAATATTTATAAATTAAAAGAAATATACCTTTTAAATTAAAAAAAAAACTTTTAAATCAGTCAAATATATATATATATATATATATATCAATATAAAGCATACACTTAGATATCTACTCTTTTATAGAATCTCATCAAAACTGAACTTCAATATGATGATGATGATGGTTAACTCTACTAGGACCAAACTTAGGTCTATCGGACCTAAATAAACCAATCAATTAGTTTGTTTTAAAATTGTATTCCTCTGCTCAAACAGCTTGGTGAGCAGCGTCCCCAACTTACTATAATTTTGACAAGTTAAAAGGATAGGAAGGTCGGTATTGCAACAAATATTATGAAACTGAGATCTAATGTGGGTGTACACAAGCCACTCTAAGATGAAGTGATTGTCATCTTCAATATTTCTATTCTCCTAGAGATGGAAGATGCTTTCTACCCATGGTTTTTATGAACTGTCCAACGACCTGTTTCAATATGGATCTCATGAGAGTTTGTTCTTATCTTGTCTATATTGATTTTTTTCTTTGAATTGGTTAAAACACAGAGATACTTTTGATTTTCTAGAGTAGGGTTGATGACCCCCTTATAATATCTTAATTTTCTTTTAGCCTCTAAATCTTTCTCACACCACAGTTTCTCTTTAAACTTAGAAGTAACAATATTTTTAATGTTATTAATATTTCTCAATGCAATATTTTCGTCGATCTCCGAGTGGTTTAACTAGGCCCTCGTATATTTATACCAACCTCGCTTGAGCCTTAGGTGGTTTTGGTTGGAATTAAAAGCTAGCTTTAGAGGTCTATGGTCTCACATGTCATTGATTTTGTGTTGGTACAACATGAGCCTAGTCATAGCTAGGCTCTCGATAGGGGGAAGACCCACTTCTATAAGGAGAATAGGATATGGTGTATTGCTTTTAATTTTGAGGTTATACGTTATAAAATGCTTCTGGATTATACGTTAATATTTCTCTAAGAATCTCTAGAGATGTTGCAACCCCAAACCTCACATCCATACAAGATAACATGAGTGACTAAAGTTTCAAATAGGATCTTCTTTTTATCCCACAATAGAAGGTTTGTTGCTTTACAATTATTTTCAAGACCAAAGTAAGCTTTCCACCGTCCATTAATCCTTTTCTCAATGCTATAGTTCGAGTTGAGCTTGTGATGAATATCAATTCCTAGGTATTTGTAAGAAGACACTCCCTCCATGTTGCTATTGTCATACAAAAAATTAGAGTAAGTGTCCTTCCTGGATTTGATAATCATAACTTTTGTTTGGTGAGTGTTAATAGTCATACCCATGGTAGAGTAGAAATCCTTAAGAAGTAGTAGTTTCTTATCAAGATCAGATGGACACCTTGCTAGAAGAACAATATCGTGAGCATAGAGAAGAAGGATGATGACTATTCCAGCTAAGAACGTGCGAGCCTGTGCTTCTTCTAAAGAACCTTCTAGATTATCGATGTAAATTCCAAATAAGCTAGGGGAGAGGGGAAAACCTTGTTTAACTCCGATATTACACTTAATATCTCTCGACCACCCCTCGTTGCTCTTAAACTTGGTGATTACATTCTCGTATAACCTTATAGCGAAATCTCTCAACTCAAAAGGAACCTTTAGCTCTTCTAATCTGTTCCATAGGTTATTTCTAGGTACGGTATCGAAATCCTTTGTAAAGTCCACAAAGGAACAAAAGAGATTGGATTTATCATTTCGATACTCCTCCACAATGATCCTAAGCGTAGCGAGGTGGTCCGTTGTTGAGTGCTTCCTTCTAAAACCTGCTTGGCCTTTAGTTGGCTTACTTTCACTTTCAAGCCATTTGCTCATCTTCTGTTCCAAAATAATACCATATAACTTGGCTAAGAGGGGGCTAATCATAATTGTCTAATAATTAGAGCGGTTATTTGTATTCCCACTTTTAAAATTATGGATAACAAGTCTCTAATTCCAAAGTTTAGAGAACCCTTACTTAATTGATTAATTGAATAGCTTATGGATGTGAAAGATGAGGAAAGGATCTCCAATTTTTAAGATTTATGTCTCAATGTGAGGGAAAAATGTTATATTATCTTATAGAATTTCAGCAAAAATGAACTTATTGTAATTTCTAATCTATGATAAACTAATATCACTGATTATATAGGTTTCCTATAAAACACATGAAATAGTTTAGATTATATTCTTTTTTTTGGGATTACAATGGATGGATTGAGATGTTGATAAGGTTTAAAACATAACATAAGGTAATGCTGAAGTTTATTCCACGTCCTTAGAATCTGAGCACAAGTAAACGTATTGTAATTTTTAATCTATAATGTCATTATTATGTAAATGACCAACAAATGTCATGGAAAGAAATTCATATAAATTGTTTAAACTTAGATGACATCCAACTTTATGAACACTATGTTTATAGAAATGGAGATAAGGTATATGGAATTCCATCTACCAAATACGAAAACTAGAAGTTAGTGCCAAGTGGATACTCAAGTTTAAATTTATTTTTTTATTTATAAATAATTGTACTTCAAGTTTATAAAAGTTTCACATTTTTCATATTATAAAAGAGGTTAACCAAGTATTTAGAGGGATTAAAAGTTTTGATGTGTAAAATTTTTATCTTAAATTTTGAAGATATTTATAAAAAAATCTATTTTTCAAGAAATTTAATCTCTCTTAGTACTTGCTTTATATAAATTATAAATCTATGATAATCTTATTTTTTATTTTATTTTATAAACCTAATTTTTTTTAAATTAACTTTCTATAATATGTGCAGTGACTATTCTTAAAAAATCAATAAAAATACTTTATATAACCCAGCACATCAGGTTTGATAGATGCTTTCGTCCAGAGAATCGAAGAGGGCTTCCACAGGTGATAGAGAAGTCGATGCACATGCAAAGGTAACACCCTTTTCTTTCAAACATGTCACTCCCCGCTATCACTTCTGTGAGATGGAAGAGGGCTTTCACATGTGACAAAGAGGTCACTCGACATGCAAAGGTAGCACAGTTTCTTAGAAAGATGTCACTACCCACAACCATCTTGCAAGTTCTGTGCTCTTCGATTACAATTAAAGAATACAGTTCAAAGTGAAACTTATATATGCAATAATATTAAACAGATAACTAAATCAAACATCATTTTCCTGGATCTTTATGAATTTGGAATCTATTATTCAAGTTTTCTTTTTAACCATGGGAACAGCAATCTTCCAAGAGTATATCCAACAGCCTACAAGCCAGATATACCAATAACTTGTGACTGAGCAGGGGCCGAGAGACTTCCTGGTGGGGTAGCCTACCCTTCAAGCCTTGTCACAACAGGCCAAATGAGTAACCCTACCTCCTGCTGGTTTTGATCCTGTGACCTCTAGAGAGATAACACATATTCTTAAGCATTAGGCCCACTCAAGTGAGTTTATCTAATCTATACGTCAATAACTCTAGCCTTTCTAAAATCATTTCAGAGAAGCTAAAAAATGAATGAGGTTCTACAACTAACTACTCTACTTGGGGTAAAGATCTGGATTGTTTCTTAAGTCTTTGCTTTTTTTTTTCAATTCAAAATCCTAAATCAAATTTAATATACAGACAACATAATCGACCTCTCTCCACCTGTATGAATGGAAATAATTTTAAGTCTATGTTGAAATAGCAGTTACGTCTATCTTAATACATATATATATATATATATATATATGATAGCAGTAGCGTTCCATCTTCCTCTGAGGGAGATTTCGTTTCCCTCCCTGTACTTCAAAGGTTCATAATACAACTAATCCAGACCACATATTTTGTAATGGACAGCAAGTATCCTTGATAACGACAATTCATGTTTGAGAGAACACCAGCAATCATATTCGGCACATCTGCCTTCGTATTCAGTCGGACTACAAAAGGTGCGTCCCCTTGACCCTAAGGTTTTCTGCTAGGTTTAACAGCTAGCAAATGCAAGCTTTTCTGTAGGTGAGGATAAGTTTAGAGTTTACGATGCCTGTTTGATATACCACTATTTAGGTATAAATCGACACGTTTTCCATACATACGTATCCATCGCCATACATACACGTAGTGTCTTCCAGCTTCCACCTCTAAAGAGTTTATTGTGTTGTCTACAGGGTGAGTTTCTACCCAGGGGTCACTTACTCTTAGAAGAGCATTGTCACAGCGTTGTCACAACAGGGTCACCTACCCTTAGAGCATTGTCACAACAGGCCAATGAACAACCCTAGCCTCAGCTGGTTTTGAACTTGTGACTTTCAAGAAGATAACACATATACACATGTTTTTAACCATTAAGCCAACTCAAGTGCTCTAAAATGTAAAATTATCTCAAAAAAACCTTTAAAAAAGAAAATAAGAGAACCAACTCTAATAAGGTGCTAAAAAAAAAGAGAATAAGGAAACTCTGATAGGGTCATGAGCACCGTGCTCTTGGAAGGTCACTGCATATTTACGGTCATGAACTTTAGAAATTGTTTTCAAGGTTTGGCAATGATTTCACTCCAACATTTTCCAGGCATCCATTTTCTTTAGTGCAGTTAAAGTGCAGCGATGAATCTCCAAATGAACATATAGGTTTCCTTACTCTGCTCAAACTATACATAGATTTTGAGTATCCATTGCTATAGAAATTTTAGTGGCCAGTCTCTTTAATTTGAAGTATTGAGAGTGGGTATAAAGAGTATCAGTTGTTTAGTTGGCCAGTCTGTCAAATATTCCATATTTTCCCTGCGTTCTGTTGTCAACACGTTGGTTCTCGAATGAATGGGAAACTTGATGAAGCATTGCTCTTAACCATAAATGTTAGGATGTTAACCGTGTTGATGAAATCACGCAATCAACCTAATTCATGGGTATACAACGTGTACGGGAAAGGTACTTCAATTGATATGATATTTATGTGGCTGCCTCTATCGAATTTGTTTTGGTTGAAAACATTGTCTAAGATGTGGAATCTGGTTATATGCAACAATCTTCTTGTTGAAAGAGGTGACATGAAATGCAGAGAAGATGGTGGTTTCTTCATTGACGAATGGAATCAACAACGAAATCATTCAATATGTTCCTTCGTTAATAGCAAATGTGTTATGTTACTTGTTTTAATGCCTTTTCCATACACATTGTATACCCTCAAATATACCCTCCAACGTTCATGTTGATTACTCAATTAGGCTATCCATGAAGCAAGTTTGCAAGAGTAATTTCTTCATACTTCCAAAATAAAATCAATATAAAATGTGATTCTCCAACCAACTTCTTTAATGACAATATTATTGTTTAGAGATTTAATATCATACCAAGTCCATTTATATTGGGGTTTGAATACTTTCAAAGACATAAAATATATATTGCCTCTTATTAAAAGGTCAAGCTGGGGTTAATTTGACATAGTAATATAAATAATTGGTTATTTTATTTCAGATGGAATAATAGTGGGATATATATATATTTTGGAGGTTTCCCATAGAGACCAATTCCTCTTATATCTCACACAAGGTTGTGTCTTATCGAATTCCTCATAGCCTATTCTTGGAGAACAAGAAGGAAATAAGAAATATTTTTGCTTGGACTACTAATATCCATGGTCCCTGTTGATTATGCGTTCACTACCTGATTACTAAATTTTTTTAATACTAGATTTGTTTGTGTGTGTCAAATAGAATGTTTTTTCATATTTGTTTTATGATGTTGTTGAATAGAGTTCCATGTAATGTTAAGTAAAGTTAAATTTAGAAAGTGAATGTATACAAGATGGTTAGTTAAGGTAGAGGAAAGCTAGCACAATGTATAAGAAATATTTGATTAGGAATTAACTTTCTCACAATGGATTGTTTCAATTTTTTTAAACATGTTTAAAATTTTCTTAAATAATACATTTTTCCCATGAAGCAATACTATTTCTTTGTTATATTTTGTTCTTAGCAAAAATTAAGTGTTTGTTCACATTTTGTCTCAATAAATAAAATACAATAAAATGTAGGGAAGTCCATCCATCAGGGATGATTTTAAGGAACCATACTTATATAAAAGTGTATAAATGTTGGCAAGTATTACCAATTCTTAAAACGCCAACTATAAAATGATTGGCGATATTTTTCAAAAAATATTTTAATTTCCAATGATTTTATATCATTTATATAATAATTTGACGATTTTTAGGGTGAAAAAATTTAACCCCATCAAAATTGGGTGAAACAGGGCTTCAAAAAATGCAAAATGGCAAATCTTTTTTGGGAGAAAAACATGGAAAAATAACCCACTAGGCTAAAATTCCCCCCTAAAATTATCCCTGCCATCCATGGAAGTGTTTCAATTTTACATTTTGATAGAGTTTAATTTATTAAGATTATAGAAAACATGAGCTCTCTATGGTTATACTTGTATTTACACATGATATAAAATTAGTAGATTTATAAGTTGTGGTGTGAAACATCTCCATATTATCATCTTTTCTAAACATTGCACTGAATATTGGATTATTAGTCTTTTACATTCTCTGTTACATTGATCTCTTGAGTGGGTTTCATTTTACACATTTTTCCTTCCCCATAATTATTTTTTTGGGTCTTCCACTATCCAACGCTACAAATTGATAAATATCCCCTCCAATCTCATTGGGGTCATTATTAGTGTTATACTATTATTTTATTCAGCATATTGTTTGTTTACACTAAGATGTCCTAGGGCTCTTATTTGTTACAACTTGATAATACAATATAAAGGAGGTGTTAAAAATATGTTGATAAAAATGGATACCTACAATATCGAGCGAAACTAGGAGTTTTTTTAACTCGAAAGGTATATTAGGAGGAGGGTTCAACAATACAATTTTAGGAGGCATTTTCCAATATTTGGTGAAATTAGGGATATTCTTTAATATCCCGTGAATGGTCGTGATGTGTAACAAGTTCACTTAGTGATCTCCCCGTGAGATTAAGTTTATAATTCAAAATTTTAAACATCTTTGTCATAGAGAGGTTGGCATAAAGCTTAGAAAGGAATGACTCGATAGGAAAAGTGGACAATTTTTCAAGGATGATTTAAATTGGTGTTGCATTTTTCATGCATTCGGTTGCATATTTTAAAATAAGAAGATTAAAACACATTTTATTAATAACAACATTTTTTGTTCTTTTAGGTATTGTCTTACTTTTTAATATATTCTTAAATATTTTTTCTATTCCATCCTATTTCTTATATAATAATTAATATAGGGTGAGTGCACAAAGTTGAGGGACCTTTTATATGCAATGGTAGAGTGAAGTCAATCACTCTTAATCCATAAAATAGAACTCATCCTAAGCAATCCCGACCGAGCCAAGCCTAGTCCCAAGGCTGCCAACATACATGCCAATTAGGATAGTACACAAAAACATGCCCCTGTTTTATTAAAACAAATCTTGCTCTCATTTTACTTTGCAAAAATGTGCTTGTGTTTAATAAAACCTATTTTATGGTTAAAACGGCTTGAGTCCATGATTTTCGTAACAACACCGCGCTGATTGGAGCTTCGATGGACCAGAAGGAGTGAGGGCAAACGTGTTTTGGGTGAGAAAAAGGAAACAAACTCCACCTTGGGATCAACCTATTCTTTGTGAGGTATTTTCCTCAAATCCTCTCATGCTTTTCCCCTATATTCACTATTTTTTTTGCCCTAATTTGAAATTAAACCAACTTTTTTTAATTTATATGGCCAATGGAAACCAATGGAAACCAAAACCCCAATGGAAATTACATGGCCAATGGAAACCAAAACCCCAATTTAATCATAAAAACCAAATAATTTTGACTATTTACCGAAATGAAAAATTCACCCAAAATTCACATGCCCAATGGAAACCAAAACCCCAATTAACTCATAAAAAACCAATCAATTTCACTATTCCCATATGCATATTCACAAGCATCATCCTTGTGAATCCATACCAAAATTCACAAATATGCAAAGTTTGTCAAGCACATTGCAAGTTTGCAAAAGTAATTTACATGCCCAATGTAAACCAAAACCCCAATTAACTCATAAAAAACAAATGAACTTCACTATTTGCATATGTATATTCACAAGCTTCATTGTGAATCCAAACCAAAATTAACAAATATGCAAAGTTTTCCAATTATATTGCAAGCTTGCATACAACTAAAAAAAATCAAGTAGAATTCATATCTTCCCTAAAATACATAAACAAACATGGTAAATCCCTTGCCTCTATCCAAAATATCGAAGTTGGTCGTCTAAGAACATTAGTAAACACCTTATAGTTTTGATGAAACTTCCTAATCCAAGTGTTAAAATAAGGTATAGAAGCATGGCATGTACCCATCCCTTATGGGACCATTTAGAACTTTGTCCTGCATCTGTTCTTATGATCGGGTCTACTTCCGGTGAGGCTTCATCGTCATTGCGTTCGGTGTCTTTTCGCACCACTCATATGGAAGATCCTTGCATTCTTCCTACACCGAGTCCTTCATGTGAGCCTATCAGAACGGGTGTGCCGTTTCCTACAGCAATGATAGCATATCAAGCTAATCTTGAATGTGTTGCAGAGCCTAGTCCTTCCTCTTCGCAGACGGAGGAGGAGGACCCATATGTGCTGCTTGCATGGGAAGTTGAGTCTTCTCACACACATGATTGCCTTGATAGTGTTTTTCCATCAGATGAAGCTATTATTGAGGCTATGTCTGGGGTTGAACCACCTTGGGAAGAGTTGCATCATGGATCTTATTTTCTTCCCGAGCTTGACCGTTTGGAGTGTGAAGACTTTAGGGAGATTCTTAGTGAGAGAATTGGTAGTCCTGTGGTTCCGTTAAGCTCTCCTAGTCCGATGGCTGATGGAAACATGGTGAATATATCTCCTACCATCCCTATCAATATCTCTCGTGATCCTGGCAAGATTGAGAATGTCTATATTGGGGAAGAATGTACCCATGTTGAGATTCAAGAGTATACCGAGCTATTCAAAGAATTTTGTGATGTATTTGCTTGGTCATACGAGGAAATGCCAAGTATCAACCCTTGCATTGTTGAGCATGAAATTAAAACTTATCCCAATGCTAAGCCTGTTCGAAAATGCTTGCATGCAGTGAATCCTAGGAAAGCACCCGCGATTAAGGTTGAGATAGAAAATATGTTGAATGCTGGTTTTATCTATCCCGTTCCCTTGATGGAGTGGGTTTCAACCCCCATTCTGGTTGATAAGAAGCAGGGAATGATCCATATATGCACTGATTTTCGTGACTTGAATCGTGCCTATCCTAAGGATAATTTTCCCACACCATTTATTGATCAAATTTTGGATGAGTGTGCAGGAAGTGAGGTATTTTTATTTATGGACGGCTTTTCCAGATACAATCAGATACAAATCAAACCTGAGGACCAACATAAGACTGCCTTTATTTGTCCTTGGGGTACCTTTGCATATCGAAAAATGCCTTTCAGCCTTAAAAATGCTGGAGCCACTTTTCAGCGGGCTATGACCTTGATCTTCCATGATCTCAAATCAATTATTGAAGTCTTTTTAGATGACCTCGCTGCTCATTCTCTTCAGAGGATGCGTCATTCCTACCATTTGAGATTAGTGTTTGAAAGGTGTCGCAATTACTTGGGAAAGTTAAATCCTCATAAATGCATCTTTTGTGTGAAGTCTGGTCACTTATTAGGGTTCATTGTCTCCAAGGAGGGTATAAGAGTCGACCCTTTGAAGGTTGAAGCAATACTTCAATTGTCTCCCCCGAAAAACATTAGACATCTTTAGTGTTTTCAAGGCATGGAAAATTTCTTGCAGAGATTCGTCGTTAACTTTGCCAATTTGACTAGAGGATTTATGTGTCTTTTGAAGAAGGACACTACCTTTTGCTAGGATGAGTGATCCCAGGATTCCTTTGATGCACTTAAATGAGCCTTAGCATCATCCCCAATGATTATTCCACCTGACTATAGTCGTGACTTTTTACTTTATGTGGCCGTGTCCATGGAGATGATTGGTATGGTTTTGGTTTAGGAGGATGAGGAGCTGCAGGAGCATGTCATATATTATTTGAGCCAAAACCTTATAGATGTAGAGATCCATTATTCCCATGTGGAGAAACTTTCCTTAGCTACCGTTCATGCGGTTCAAAGATTGAGACACTATATCCTCTTTCGCCAGACCTTGGTGGTAGCCCATGTCAATCCATTTTAGTTCATCCTCATAAGAAGGATGATAAGGGGAAATTATAATAAGTGGATTGTCATCTTGCAAGAATTCGATCTCGAGTTCATTTTAGCAAAATTAAAGAAATCATTAATTTTTGCGGAGCTTATATCTGATTTCCCAAGTGAGGAGGAGGAGGAAGTTTGTGAAGATACGTTTGTCGATGAGCACTTTTTCTTGATCTCAACTTTGGATCCATGGTATGGGGATATTATCATATATTTACAAACATTGAAGGTCCCTACTCACCTTTCACAGGATGAATGACGACTGTTACATCATGTATCAAAGAATTACCTCATAGTGGATAACACATTGTACCGCCGTGGGGTAGATTCCATTTTACATCATTGTTTAAATCATGAGGAGGATGAGCTTGTGCTAAATTATTGCCACTGAGGGGCGTGTGGTGGTCATTTATCTGAGCTTTCTACAGCCCAAAAAATCTTGAGTGCGGGTTATTTCTGGTCATCGATCTTTAAAGATTCTGTTGATGCGGTCAATAAGTGCCACCCTTGCCAGGTGTTTACACGCAATATGCACTCACATCCTACCCTGTTACATCCAATTATCATCGCTGGTCACTAAGTGGGGGATTGATTTCATGGAACACAACCCAGCTTCAGTTGGGGGGCATCATCATATTATCATGGCTATTGACTATTTCACGAAATGGGCTGAGGCTATGCCCATGGTTCAATCCGACGGTGAGACAACTGCACATTTCGTATTCAACCAGATCATTACTGGGTTCGGTATTCTGAAAGAGCTTGTCACTGACCATGGTAGGCACTTTCAGAATCAGATGATGGAAGAGTTGGCCTTGAAGTTAGGATATAAGTAGGAGCATTCTTCTTCTTATTACCCTCAAGTGAATGGACAGGTTGAAGCAATGAACAAATGACTCAAGTCCATTCTCCAACAAACCATCGCATGAAGCAAGACCAATTGGCATATCATGTTATATCCTACTTTGTGGGCTTATAGGACCGTGGTTAATACCACCATCAATTTTTCTCCATATCAGCTTATACATGGAGTGGAGTCTATATTGTCGGTTGACTGCGAAATCCCTTCTTTGAAGCTAGCCATAGAGCTCTTACTAGACACTTCCCCATTAGAGGAACGTTTGGTCTATTTAGAGCAGATTGATGAGCAGCGCCGAGATGATTTAGTGGCTTTAGAAGTGAATAAGCATTGCGTTAAGGTCCAATATGATAAATCTGTTCATCCATGGAATTTTAGTGAAGGAGATTTGGTCCTTTTGTGGGATCAAGCTAAAGAACCCTTGGGGGAAGGAAAATTTAACCCCATGTAGCATGGTCCTTACGTTGTTAAATGTGTGTTAGAGAAGGGCACATATGAGTTAGTAGACTACGAGGGGACAACCTTGGCGGAGCCTAGAAATGGGCTCTATCATAAAAATTACTATGCACGGTTCTCAGCCAGGGCTAACTATTGTATATTATTGTACAGTATTTTGCATAGTTAGGTTTTTCTTATGGTGATCAGGTTTGCTGATTAGCTTTATTTTTTTATGGCAGATGTCAATGGAGTATTCCATCTATATAGGATTCGAGGATGGTGCTAGCCGCCACACTCAATACTCAGCCTCTGCTGCTTGGGTGATTTATAATCCTACGGGTCAGGTATTGTCTTCAGGAGGCATATGTTTATGGCCCTCTTCAAACAATGTTGATGAATATAGTGTCATTATCGAGCTTCTACGGGATGCCATTTCACATGGTGTTCTATCTCTTGAGCACATCTTGATTTGGAGTTAGTAGTGTCACAGCTTAATGGCTTGTATCATGTTAGGGATCCAACATTATTACGAAGATTCTTACGTGTGAGATTGTTAGAACGGAAATTTGACAACATAACATACATACATGTTCCAAAAATTTATAATCAAGTTGCTGACTCATATGCTAACTATGTGTTAGATTGACATTTGTTTCACAGACAATAAGCTCATCACAAACATACATTTTTACACATGTAAATAAATAAACTGATCATCATAAAAAATTTCATTAAACATCCAAAATGTGATATTACATAAGTGTCATAATACAAAAATTGGGCTTCTGAGCCACCAAACTATAAATACACGGTAGTACAAAATGTATCACTCCTAGGTATCTAAGCCTGGGGAGGAGGAGGGGGGTTCTGATCATGGAATGTCACCATGGCTCTAGCTAGTCGTCGAAACAACCACACCCATGCTCGTGGCACACCCACCACCTGACGCTGCATGGCCTTAGGCAAGTCGTTGACGTGCACCATGGGTACCCTATGTGTCAGCCACATGAAGTTGGTATGAATGATTTGGAGTGTCCGCTCCGCATCCACACCCATAATGTCATCTCCTCTTCCCCTCCGTCTATGACGAGGGAATCCTTCAGGCCGCCATGGTCCTACATTTGCATACAGATGACAATATGTCACTATGTGTTGTCATGCAAAAACATGTCTTTTTGAGTCTATATATATCAAAAAACAAAAAAAAAATTAAATAATTCACAAAACTTAAAAAGATGGTTGGGATTCGTTACCAATGTCATCGTATGCTGATCCTGGTGGCAGAGGCATGTCGGGATCTCCCTGAAAATCTATCCCCGCATGGGGGTAATCATTGATGGCAACTATCTACCGCTGCTACCATGGAAAGAAATCAGCTGGATAGGGGTTGGACACCCTGCCTCCACCCAGTTTGCACATCGCATTTGCCCAACGTCGTTGGGATGGATCTTAAACCCCATGAAGAGGAACGTCAACTCTAGGGCTCAAACTCGGAACATGCTCAAAGAAAAATGTGCTCAGTATGCTGTTGAAATTGAATTTTTGTACCCTAACCATATTGCACTCGCTGAGCTCGTGCTTCATGTTGCTCAATAGCGCAGTGCTCCAATCATAAAATGTGGGTCTCATGCACTCCACTGCATAGAACATCAAGGGCCACGATGCCTAGTGGAGTGAGGCTAGCCCTGCTATCCTACCGAGTGTTAGTAGTATGGCCTTTAGGCATAGCACCTATATGGATTTAGTTGGGATCTGAATCCTGACCTTCTCCATGTCCGGATAATAGTATACAGCTATATACTCATTTATGGTGAGGCCACCTCTAGGCCCGCGAGAACGTAGGTTCACCACTTCCCCCCGTCGAGACAATCCAGTAATGAAGTATATGTCCTCCACTTCTATGGTGAGGGACATCCCATCGATCTGGAATGACTATGAGTCAGGATCCCAGTAGTCTACTAGCATTTGTAGCAGTGTTGGTTTTGCCCTTAATCCACCAAGACATCAAAAATTGTAGAGCCTGCATGCACGAAGAGCCTGTTGTGCCCTTATATCGCCTCATACTTCTTCTTCTACATCCCTATGCTCTCATTCCCTCCATTCTAGAACCATATTACACATTTAATTCAAGTTTGGGTCATTAGATGTCTTAGAAAAACTTGAATGTGACCGCATATGCGACTGCTTGCTAAACAGTCGCGTATGTACGCAACTTTGGGGCATTTTTCCACATATAGCCAGCTCTATACGTGGAAAAATCCTCGATTTCCACGTGGGCCGAGGCACATAATTTAGGATGGCCTAGAAATCAAATTGGACCATGGAAAATTGAAAAATTTACATGTAAACGAAAGAGCAGAGCACGGGAAGTTACCTGGAAAAAACGGTGTCGGATTCTGCCGGCTGGATCTCCCAGAATTCGCTTTTGAAGTTCTGAGCTCAATTGGGTAAAAATTTCAAATGCTATATAATGTTTTGAATTTTTTACTATTTATAGAAATTTTCAAATTTTTGAAAAATTTTACCCTTTTTCTATAGTTTTGGACCATTTCTGACCCTTTTGGACCGTTTTGAGCGCCATTTCGACCGTTGTTTTGACCCGTTCATGTCGATTTCAGGTATGATGTTTAAAATGGCATATAGGTTAGGTTTCACGTCCCTTTTCATTTTGCATGACCTTATGACCATTTCATTATAACCTTAGGTACGAACCCATTCTATCTTGTCACGGAACCTTCTTGCTATTTTAGAAGTGACATGATGTGAATGGTAAGGCTTGACCTTACATGGGTACCCTAGTTAGCTCCTTGTTTGCATTTGCTGCCCATGCCGACAGTTTGTCTTTTAGGATGTGGGAGTCCATTGTATAGTATCACCATGACATTTCACAAGAGCCTCATACTCCTTTTGATCTTTTTCTGGACTGTTTCCCCAGGACTCCCTTATGTCAAGTTGTAATTGCATTATCATGAGCTTTGCCTGCCTCATTGAGCCTTACATCAACTTCCTTGAGTTTGAGTATCATCCATATAGCCTAAGCTTGTGTCATGTCTAGACACGCAGAGCCATTTTATATATCCTTTGCAGTTTGATTCCCTATTTTTACCAGGAGGGGACTTTTCCCCGAGTGTCGCTATCCTACACATGTGTCCTTGCATTGAGCATAGGTATGTTCTGATTCTTGGAACTAGTTTGTTTTCCCATTTGACACTCGTCTCCTCCTAGTCTGTAGCTTTAAAGCAATTTTATTCTTTTTCAAGCTTTTCAAATATTTGAAAAAGTCCAAAAAAATTTTAAAAACCAAAAATCCAGACAAGAAAAGATGTTATCTTTGGCAGCAGTCGAGTCGTGTCGCCTTCGAACAGAGCCCTATATATCACATCTATTGGTTGGGTTAATAGTTTGACTTTAGGAGCTGTACTCGTTTATCTGAGTTTATCTCCACCGACTGGTTAAGCTTCCAGTCCCTATGGAGCCTCTGTCGATACCTCCTGTGTTGTAGAGATGTCCGTGTTTTGCATATCGAGTCTATGTTGCCTACATTCAATCACCATTCACCTTTATTCTCTTGTTCGAAGGAAGTTGAAACCTGAGTTGTCCATTCCTCAGTTATCTTGACTTTTCATGTCAGCCAATCCTAATACAGTTACTGGTTCGTGCACCTTATAATCGAGTCCTTCCACATTATACAACTTTGTTGAGTACCTCGTGTTGGATGATGGGGGATGCCTTAATTCCCTCCTTCCAGCGGATTTCATCCCATGGACTTTAGATCATTTATTCCGGGATAGGAATCTAGAGTCATGTTTGAGTGCCATGAGACTTGCAGTCATCAGTGGCAGGTTCTCTCGCCATCGACAGTTTTTGGGAATACATCAATGTCCCCTGATCAATGGATTCTCTTAATTGTTCGACCTCAACACATTTATTCACACTTGTCAGTTTGCACTCTAGTACCTTGATTCCCATTTTCATTATTGGTGGGTGATCTCGCGTCTGTTAATACATCAATGACCGGTAATCAGATGATGGACTACTATGTTCGACCTCAACACTTCTATTCACATAGTAGGACATGTACTCATAGCGGTTTGTATAGAATACCTTCCATATTGGTGGCATCTCTTATATGCTACATCCTTGATCGTGCCAGTGTTCATGAGATTTCAGATCTCGTGACTTGATTCCAGTATATGTCAGACATTTCCAGCCATTATGGAGATCTTGATCCATTATATATATTCAGTCTTCATGGAGATCATGATCCTTTGTATATCTTCATCATGGAGATTCTGATATATTTATATTGTACGTGGCGATGACCACATATGTTATATTGTATCATGCCTATTCATGGCCATTGTACTCTTATGTATCCGGGATTGCTATATCTATTTGCAGTTATGTGCAGAGTTGTATCATTTTATAGCGTTGATTGCATGGCTGGTTCTTCCACTGGGTTCTTCATCACTTCACTTCTGGGATGGACTTATAATTCATTTCGGCCATCGTATGACCCCTCTGACCTCACACATTAGGGGGCATCTGTTACAGCTAATTTTACCACATATGGTGAATCACATTTTTATGGCCTTCCTTGTCCCTCTGCAGACTCCTTAGACCCCATGGACCATTTTTGTACTTTTCATGTTTCCAAGATCATCCCTAAAAACATGCAAAAATTGCCATACGCAACTTTTAAACCCTTTCTCACGTATATACGTGGGCTTGACCCCTAAAACTGCATACATCGGGATGTGTGCAAAAGGCCAAATTCTTTTGGAGTTTTCCTTGATGTGGATCCAATTCACTTGTATCCTGGCCTTCCATATGCCTGGAGATCACTCGGTTTCGACCTTTCATTACCCCATTGAAGAGCTATATAAAGAACCCTTTGGATACATTGAAGGCATGAGGAATTGAGAGCAAGAGAACTATAGTCCATTGTTGCCGGAGCTTATACTTGAGTCTGCATCCCTTTGTCCCTTGGAACACTTTTGTGTTCTTCCCAAGCTTTCCTTTTACTTGTGAGCTTGCTATCGAGAGATGGAGGATTGAAGTGGTGGAGGCCCAAGTGGGGGACTTAGTTTCTTCGATTTGCAGACGTGCCGACAAAGGTTGTCACTATTGTAATCTATGTTTTATATCAATAGAAATATCTTTTCCTGTCCAATAATGTGTATTTAAATGAGTATGTGATCCATGGATTCTTTTAAATGCCTATATGTTATTGATTATATATGCTAGAGTAGGTATAACACAATTATATATAGCATGATTGTCTTGTTTATTGAATGTTGAGGAAGCAATTTATCAATTCAAGCTGGAGTAGGAAAGCTCAATGGGGATATACATCAACTATCCAGAATAAGGTACGAATCGAGATCCATTAGTGTTAGATATTTGGTTTCTCTTGCATATAGGAAAGGATTGATTTCTGGAGTCAAGCTGTCTGTTGTGGTACCCCAAGCCATAGGAATGTCTCTATGTAACATAATTGGCGACTCCACTGGGGAGTTCCTAGTAATTTTCCTTTGGGGGTTTTTATCGGCATTCAATGTTCTTGAGTTGCTCTGATTTCTATGTTTCTGAGTCGGTTCTGGGGGCATGTTTTCCTGGTAGTGTCTGATTGGTGTGAATTTTGTCTCAGCTCATCTGTTTGCCTTCATTTTTATACATTTTTCTTCCTTTATGTGAGTTTTTAACTCATAGTCACGTATACACGTGGTTCTGACTGCTATATTCGCGTGCATATGCGGGTTTTCTGCATACAATCATGTATGCCCTGAGTTTTTCCTTTTAGAGGAATATTGATTGTTGTTGGATGAATTTTGATGATTGATGAGTCTCCTTTGATACTGCTAGAGTCTGTATACACCTCTGTTTCTGACCAGAGACACCTTTTTTAGGTTAAATTTTTTTTTTAAGAATGTTCTTGTCATTGCATTTTCGAATTTTTGTTTTGGGATTAGTGCATTAGATTTCTTGTACCTTAGCACTTTGCGTGAGTGCTATTGTGCTTGCAGAGTCTAGGGGTAGTAGAATCATTCTTTTTCTTTCTATCTCATTTTTATTCAAAAAATCCAAAAATATTTGCTTCTTTGCATCATTATGCATTGCACTTTGCACTTTGCATGGTACTTGCACTAGGTTTGCTTAGAGAAGTATTAGTCAAGCTTTCATATAGGAATGAGGCATTTGTCATTTGAAGAAAATTTTGCATTTCACGTAGTAGCATGCCATGTTTTTCATTCGACACAATGCATTTGCATTGATTGTTAGGTGTGCATTTTAATTCATGTTGTGTCATAACACCATTGGTTGTACGGTCATCTACCCTTTTTGAGCAATAAAGACAAATAAAATCAACGCTTAATTAAAATGGATTACACTATTTTCTTTGATAGGGTACACCAACAAGATTAGGTTGTAGGGTCTTGGAATAGTTCATTGTGAGTAAATTCTCCAAGACCCCTAAACAACAACATGTATGTGTCTGTCCAGGTGAGAGTGTGAAATTCCTTGGTATAATTAGTGTTTCTCACGATCCTCCTCTTACAAGGGAGTTAAGCATGAGGCAGTGTGAGCGGTTATTGATTGGGATGACCCCTAGTCATAACTGAGTAGCACTAGAGATATTTCCAGGATTGTATTCATATCTGGGGGCTCTTTCGAGAGTTTCGGGCTTTAATACCTTTCCCATACAGTCAATCCCACCTGCGACTGTCCGCCTGAGCATTGATTATATTGAGGCGACCTTAGTTGCCTTACCTAGCTTATCGAGGGGGTACTTTGCATGGGTTATTCTGTAGGTGTCCCGACTAGGTTGGGGTCAGACAACATAGTTGCTATATGCATTGAAGCTGAGGGCCACAATAATTGGTTACAAACCTCCGCTTGTTGTGTATGGGAGTCTCAAGCCTCTCCTAGGTGAGACATACCTGCTTCATTCGGGAGCTCACATATCCTACCTTTTTTTTCTTGTGACCGACTTTAGATTATATTGGTGTATTCTCTATGCATGTTAGCTTGCTTAGGGTCTGCGTAATTAGAGAGTCTTTTTCATTTTTTGAGTCATTGTGGATTCGGGTGTGGCACCTGGCCATTCTCGTCATTTAGAAGGAATTTCTCCTTGTAGAAATAATAGATCAATGCTATGTGCAATGATGCTAAGAATAAGCACAAGAGATAGATCTTGCTACTAAGAATTCTCACAAGCATACACAGGAACAATAGAGAGAAGAAAAGAGACTGAATCACACGAATGAAGAGATGAATATTGGTATGTATCCTTCCATTGAATAATTATGAATAATATTTTACATAAATAGTACATCCCTCATAGGAAAATCGAATTGTATGGAAACAACTCATAAAGCTCAAAAAGGCTAACTTACCAAAATATAGAAAACCCCCATAGGTGGCTAAAGCGCTTACCAAATCTATCAAGGACCTCACGAGTTGGCAAAAGCATGAGTGAGTTGTCAAGGAGATGGAAAAAACATGATAATCCTAGAAAATGGAGAAAAACTAATGGAGGATGGGTTGGAAACAAAAGCTCCCAGTTTCCTAGTTGACTAGCTTTTATCTTATCCCTGAGAAAATCAAGAAAAATAGAAAAAGAAGAATAAAGCAGAATATGTTGTAAAGTCCTGTATACTAATTCTGGATGGTCAAAAGGTGGTCAAGATCAACCCATAATTGGAAATAAATCATTCCTATGATATAGATGGCATGTATTGACTTTAAGGTGCAAGTGGATGCCAACCAATTAAGCTAGTGGGTGAATAATTAATCAAATAATGATTAATTGTTTTATCCTAAGTTGTGAGTGGGTTTAATATATTCCTACACCCCCGTATAAGTCCAAATTTATGATTATATGACAAAAAATATGGATGCTTATGGATGCATATAGGGCCCAACAACAAGGCTATGGTCACCCTTTAACAATTACTATGTCCAGAAAAGTAAGGAAAGAGGCAAAACCACATGGGGAAAATCCTCCCTCAAGATAGGAAAATGCACAAAATTTGAAATATGTCTTCAACATATCTTCATCTTCACTTTAATGAGCTGACTGAACTTCTTATGGATGAAGGACTTTTTGAAGAAATCATGAACTCCATGATCATGCGCTAGAGTGTAGAACCTGCAAGAAGGAAGAGGAGAGACTCCTTGTATCTCATCAAATGATGAAGTAGAAGCATTATCTAAATGCTTGTTTCTGCTGTCAAACTCTGATCTACAAACATAATCTGAAATTGAAAATAGATCTATGCATACTCCTTTCCAAAGAGTACAAAAATCAGGACAATTTATTTCACACCCAATTCCCTGAGTAGCTGTAAAATTGTGATGTGGATCACATGTCAATATTCCAATCTGATGTAGCACCTGTATATATCTGATATGAGGCTTATAAAAATCTGATATATCAGAAATATTAGCATATGGAACAGCAAGGATAAAGGCTTCAATGACTCCATGAGGATATAGGGCTAGACTAGGAAAATTATGAACAACTGAGGAAAACTGATAGGTGTAAAAATCTGAATGATGGATGGGAATAAGATCTAAACCATAAGTGTTTAGAATAGATCCAAACATGTTTAATATCAGTCCATATATGACTAAGGTCATGGATAACCAGTCACTGAAAGTTAGGAAAGACTTCAAATCATGTAAGATAAATATCACTACATAAGAGACCAATGAGGAATCAACTAGTGAACTAGGGATTTGTATAGTCTTAGGATTATTTAGAGCTATGGTAGATGGTATTGATGTTGGTATGATATGTGTATCAACCTGCAAATATTATTCTAAATCAGAATCCAAAGGATCAAATATAAGCATATCAATAGACTCATGGGAATACACTGGTAATGAATCCTCCGTATGAAAGGAGGAAAGAATGAGATGTTCACAATATTCAAGAAAGATTTGAGTATTGATGCCAAAAACAAAGGAGGATATTCTGAAGCACATGAGATAAAGTAAGGTAAGTGGTATGACACAAATAAGTCTTGATGTGGCTAAGCAAACATCCTGGAAGTCACTGGGTTGCGCACCATCAATGAGAGAGGTATGCAAAAGGTGTGAAGAATATGGCACATAGATATCAAAATCTAAGATAGGAGATTTAGAGAACAATGAATGGGTTGTAGGACCATAATCAATATCATAAGCAGCTCCATATGTTACTTCTTTTTCATCAATAGTATCACAAGAAGAAAAATCACCTTCAAGAGACACAGAAAAAGATGGCTCTTCAATATTTGCTT
>LPNX010633363.1:345077-370158 GCA_001517045.1 Pseudotsuga menziesii
TTTAAACTGGAGAATTTATAGACAGTTGTCTATATCAAAGCCCTTAGAGACTAACTGATCCTTTACTGCATGGAATAGCCAGCAACAAATAAGTCAAAGCCAAAGCCATGTTTTGGCATGATTTCTGGTTGGTTTTAGTGTTGACTCATTACTGAACCTTGAAAGATATGGAAGTGACTATGCACCTTGCAGAAGGCTTCAATCAGATGGCTACAAGCATGACCATATTTTGAAGAGAGTGCTAGCCAGCTCATTGGAGCCCTCTGTTAGGTAATTAGTAACTTTGAAATGCATTTGCTGCTCTGGCATTGCCTAATTATCTGAAGGCCCAGCTGTTTTATTGCCAGACTGAATAGTTCCACCCTATTGATCACTTTCTAGATACCTGGTTTTACTTTTCAGGTATACTTGGCCTTTCTGCATGCTTTTGTTTAATGGAATGCTTACTTGCTTTTCTCAGGCTCTTCCATGCATTACTGATAGAGATAGGGTCACGGAACTGGTCGATCCTGTTCTGGAAGGGCAGTACTCAAAGAAGGAACTAATACAGGTACCTAAATTTCATTTTAGAAAGCTCAATCTCTTCATGTCTGTGTCTATTTTCTTGATGTGTGGGAATGACCTTATGACTTTAAAGTCTACACATTTGGTGAAACCTGCAGGTAGCAGCCATTGCAGCAATGTGTGTTCAATCAGAAGCAGATTATCGACCTCTGATGACTGATGTAGTTCAATCCTTGATTCCCCTTGTGAAACAGCAAACTGGTTCCAGAGTGACAAGCTCTCCCAATTTCGCCATCATATTGTTACTATCAAATCCTCTTCAATTGATAGTGGAAGCAGTGGAACAAGCCTCAACAACAATTTTTCAGAGCAATGCCTGAGAACGGATCCATTTGGGGTTAGGGTTTTGAGGGATTTTTGTATACAATTGAGCAATTTTTCAGAGCAAGAGATGCATTAGGGGGAATTGAGGTTGATGCAGAAGTTTTCAATAGTTTGCTTGAGGTCATAATGACCATAAAGTTTGACAGGCTATTTAAGGGTATACATGATAAATGTAGAATCCTGTTCAATAATTTAATTCCCTCTATAGAAGAGAGATGTATGTATAGTGATCTATTTTTGCTGAAGAACATGGAAAGCCTGGTAAAAGAAATGAACTCAAGCAAGGAGGTTAACTTATCTATTAAAGAGCATCTACTTACAAGTGAAACTGTATGGTGGAATGCCTGAGAACGGATCCATTTGGGGCATTCTATCAGCCTCAGTGTGACCTCTCCAAACCCTCCTCCTTTGCAAACCCTCCTTTGCCGCCCTCTCCTCTGCGAGCTCTGTCCCCTGTGGCCTTATCCTCTTCGGCCCTCTCCTATTGTTCACGAGATGAAGAATTACCTATTGACCACTCCTCTGCGGACAAAGGGCAGAAACCCCTCCCATTCCCATTCTAAATCTCACAGATAGCACTTCTCTACTGCACCCAGAGCTTCTCGTGATGGGGAAGGAGAGACAACACTGGTTTTCAGTTCATTTTGGGATTTTACCGTGAAATTTGCACCACTGGTAGAGCTTTTAAATGAATGGTCTTCACCTATAACAGATGATGGTTCAACCTATGGAATTTTTTCAGGGTTTCTCAATATGGAATCCGTCTTTGCAATAGCAGATGCAACACTGCTCTTTCTAGAAAACGAAAATGGAACTGAATTCATACCATTTGTCTCAGAGATAGAACCACCAAATAATGGGAAGCCCACAGAAGTTGCAGCAGCAGTGGTTGATGTAGAGAAACCCTCGACTTTCCTCTTTTCGACAGGGTCGCATGAATGATAGGAGAAACCCTCGACTTGCCTCTTTTCCACAACAAATATCCCAAATTGATTTTCTATTTTTGGTTTAAAACATAAACTCATGCCATAATCAATTTCCACCATATATTTGGATCCAAGGTATGACAACGCTTGGTGGGTAGAGTGCTTTTAAGCGATGATAAACTATATTAATCATATTAATAGCTACAATCACTCTAGTGAAGCTAAGAAAAATTGCAATGGGTTAGAATATGCATTTTAGTGATGGTTGTGTTTGATTCATGAAGTATCTAAAAGTCTTGGGTGTGGGATTTAGGAGCTCGCTAGAGTTAAGTATATCAAGTATTGTGTGTGAATTGATGAGGATAATGAATACAAAATGCTTTCCCAAACACAAAAAATGTATGCATATCATAATCATAGGGTAAATGACCTTAAGAAAGACAAGTGGCCAGTGACCTAAATAAAGGCATGATCATTTTCATGGGGAATAAGAAAATGTGGAATTGGTTCTGGTTGCAAATTTGATGTTCTGTCTTATAAGGAAATTGGTGTTTGGTTCATTAATCCATAGAATTCTTGAGTTCCTACCACCTTGCTTGAGGGATATTCACCCATATGGCGCCACTATTATAGCCTCATAAGCGTCGCTTAAGCGATGGCTCACTCATTAATCCATAGAATTCTTGAGTTCCTACCACCTTGCTTGAGGGATATTCACCCATATGGCGCCACTATTATAGCCTCATAAGCGTCGCTTAAGTGACGGCCACTCAATGCGCCGTCGCTTAAGCGACGCTTATGAGGCTATCCGTCGCTTAAGCGACACTTATGGAGACATTTTCAAAAAAAAAAATTATCTTTGTGATTTTTGGTAGGTTTAAAAATGGAAATCCACGCGCCGTCGGAATTTTCCATCGGATTTTGGATAGAAATGTAGTAGTGTCTTATGGACCATATTATGGACCGCAGTATGCACAGAGTTATTCACCTTATGGGTACAGGTATCATCAACCTGATTACTCCCCAAATTATGGATTTGTAGCCTCAAATAGTCAAGGTACACCACATTATGGTGCTTCCATGCCACCCTACATGGGTCAAATGGGAGGAGGATACTATGGCCATGGCCATGGTGTTTACGATCATCAGTCCTATGTGAACCAAAATTATCAGGGAGAGTCTCATTGACCTGCTCAACCTAGGCTCCCTATCCTCACAACGTTAAATTTACCTGACTTGTTGAGACTAATGAATGATACAGTCTCCCATGACCCAACTTGGCCAGTTGTCCCTAATAATCTTCCCTTGGACATTCCCAAATTCGAGAGCAAACCAGGAGAAGATCCTAGTGAACATGTTACTACATTTCACCTTTGGTGCTCTTCTAATTCCTTACACAAATATTCAATCTGTTTAAGGCTATTTCAATGCACCCTTACAGGGCCTGCAGCGAAATGGTACATAGAGTTACCTCGGGGGGAATTCCCTTTGGTGCTCTTCTAATTCCTTACACAAAGATTCAATCTTTTTAAGGCTATTTCAATGCACCCTTACAGGGCCTGCAGCGAAATGGTACATAGAGTTACCTAGGGGGGAATTCCCTTTGTTTGATGACCTAGCTATGCCTTTTCTCAACCACTTCCAGCTACCAGTGCATTACGATGTTGGTACAGAACTCTTGTCGACATTTCGGCAAGACAAATCCATGCATATCTCGAACCATATCCAAGAGTGGCGTAGACGGAAGAGATTGATTAAAGCCTTCATACTGTCGAAGTTTCTCCTTGAATGGTTCCTTAAATTGTTACTACCTTATATAGCAAAGGATGTTTCTACATCTGGACTTCAAAACAAGGAACAAGCCATTTTTAGGGTGCAAGAATTGGATTTGATTTATGCTCAATCTGGTTTGTTATATGAGATCATTACTAATGCTCCGCGTTCTAGTTTCGACCCTAAGATCAAACCAGGACCACATGCTGATGGCATTGTTGGTTGTACGAGTACCAAACCTGTGGATTCGGTTGTGAAACAGGTGAGTCAATTGTCTATCAACCAATCTGCCTCGAGACAAGCCATGGCTTCATCTCAACCCACGCAAATGGTGAGTGTGCTTTCAGTGCAATCGTCGGACTAGAAGGGTAACCAACAACCCGAAAGGAATAATAAGAAGGGTGAAAACAATAATAAGGGTGGGAATAGGAATGAAAATGCCAATTCTAATGACAAGAACACCTGAAATGCTTGGGGAACAAGCAGCCTAAACATAAGGTTAAGTTTCCTTGCAAGTTGTGTAAGGAAGACAACCTCACTCACTTGTGCCCTCGGATAGAAGAAGCCTCGAGGTTCATAGCACAGGGCCTGGCTGTACTGACTAACCCTTTACCTCATAATCAAAATATGAACTCAAGGACCAATGATTAGTCTGGTGGGGATCAAGATCCATCGAAATCTTGTAGTGGTCATGGTTGCATCAACATGGTGCGTGCTACTGAGGTTGTGACTCGCGCGAAGGACTATGGTTCGTCACAACTAGACCTTGGAAAGGAACGTGCTCCACTCGGGACTCCTTTGCATATTGAAAAACCTGTGGATAAACCTGAAGTTGTACCTTAGATTCCTAAGGGATTCCTTAAGCGTTCAGGGCACAATCCCAATGCCCGAGCCACCCAGAACTATTCTGTTGTCGAGGATTTGGGCCACACTCCTTGTGCGATGTCTGCACTCAAAGTACTTCAGAGTTATCCTTTGTAAAGGAAGGATTTGATTTCTTCTCTTAGTGTTAATGATGATAATTCTTCCTCTGTCATCAAATTTGAAACCGCGGGGCTACAACCTTGCTTTCCTTACTATGTGTCTCTCTTGATTCATGTAGAATGTTTTAACAAGACCATTAAACGCACTGTGATTAATGAAGGTGTTACTGCTTCTGTGATGTCTTTGGCATGCTAGAAGGGTTTGGGTCCCCCAATTTGTCTAAATCCGCTACCATGTTTACTACATTTGATGGTAGATTGTTTCAGCCGCACGATATTCTTCCTTCTCTTAAGGTCCATTTGGGAGGGAAGACCGTCGCAATCGAGGTCGAGGTGGTTGATGCGCCCCTTGACTACAATCTGTTACTGGGTAGGAATTGGAAGTACAGTATGCAAGCTGTAGCTTCTTCTCTATTTTGAGTTGTATGCATTCCATTTAATGGGAATATAGTTACGATTGATCAAATGTAATTCAAGAATCCGTGTGTTACTGCATCTTTGGGAGCTTCTGTCCTGATTGTCGCGCACTCTCAGCCGACAACTAGGAGTGTGGGTGTTGGCATGTACCCATCCCTTATGGGATAATTTAGTTGTCCTACACCTGTTCTTATGATTGGGTCTAATTTCGGTGAGGCTTCATCGTCATTGCGTTCGGTGTCTTTTCGCACCACTCATATGGAAGAACCTTGGATTATTCCTACACCGAGTCCTTTGTGTGAGCCTATCAGAATGGACATGTCGTTTCCTGCAACAATGATAGCATATAAAGATAATCTTGAATGTGTTGCAGAGCCTAGTCCTTCCTCTTTGCAGACGGAGGAGGAGGACCCATATGTGCTGCCTACAGGGGCAGTTGAGTCTTCTCACACACATGACTACCTTGATAGTGTTTTTCCATCCGATGAAGCTATTATTGAGGCTATGTCTGGGGTTGAGCCACCTTGGGAAGAGTTGCATCATAGATCTTATTTTCTTCCTGAGCTTGACCGTTTGGAGTGTGAATACTTTGGGGAGATTCTTAGTGAGAGAATTGGTAGTCTCGTGGTTCTGTTAAGCTCTCCTCGTTTGATGGCTGATGGAAACATGGCGAATATATCTCCTACCATCCCTATCAATATCTCTCGTGATCCTGGCAAGATTGAGAATGTCTGTATTGGGGCAGAATGTTCCCATGATAAGATTCAAGAGTATACCGAGTTGTTCAAATAATTTCGTGATGTATTTGCTTGGTCATACGAGAAAATGCCAGGTATTGAACCTCACATTTTTTAGCATGAAATTAAAACTTATCCCAATGCTAAGCCTGTTCGACAACTCCTACATGCGGTGAATCCTAGGAAAGCACCCGCGATTAAGGTTTAGATGGAAAAGCTATTGAATGTCGGTTTTAGCTATCCCATTCCCTTGACGGAGTGGGTTTCAAACCCCGTTCCGGTTGATAAGAAGCAGGGAATGATCTGTATATGCATTGATTTTCGTGACTTGAATCGTGCCTATCTTAAGGATAATTTTCTCACACCATTTATTGATCAAATTTTGGATGAGTGTGTGGGAAGCGAGGTATTTTCCTTTATGGATGGATTTTCTGGATATAATTAGATACAAATAAAACCTGAGGACCAACATAAGACTGCCTTTATTTGTCCTTGGGGTACCTTTGCATATCAAAAAATGCCTTTCGGCCTTAAAAAAGCTGGAGCCACTTTTCAGTGGGCTATGCCCTTGATCTTCCATGATCTTAAATCGATTATTGAAGTCTTTTTGGATGACCTCACTGCTCATTCTCGTCAGAGGATGCGTCATTCCTACCATTTGAGATTAGTGTTCGAAAGGTGCTGCCATTACTTGGTTAGGTTATATCCTCATAAATGCATCTTTTGTGTGAAGTCTGGTTGCTTATTAGGGTTCATTGTCTCCAAGGAGGGTATAAGAGTCGACCCTTTAAAGGTTGAGACAATACTTCAATTGTCTCCCCCAAAAAACATGAGACATCTTCAGTGTTTGCAAGGCATGGCAAATTTCTTGTGGAGATTCGTCGTTAACTTTGCCAATTTGACTAGAGGCTTTATGTGTCTTTTGAAGAAGGACACTACCTTTTACTAGGATGAGCGATCCCAGGAGTACTTTGATGTGCTTAAATGAGCCTTATCATCGACCTTGGTGATTAGTCCACTTGACTATAGTCGTGACTTTTAACTTTATGTGGCCGCGTCCATGGAGATGATTGGTATGGTTTTGGTTTAGGAGGATGAGGAGCTCCAAGAGCATGTCATATATTGTTTGAGCTGAAACCTTATAGATGCGGAGATCCATTATTCCCATGTGGAGAAACTTGCCTTAGCTACCGTTCATGCGATTCAAAGATTGAGACACTATATCCTCTTTCACCAGACCTTGGTGGTAGCCCATGTCAATCCATTTCATTTCATCCTCACTAGAAGCATGATAGGGGGAAAGTATAATAAGTGGATTGTCATTTTGCAAGAATTTGATCTCGAGTTTGTTTCGGAAAAATTGAAGAAATCATTAATTTTTGTAGAGCTTATATCTAATTTCCCAAGTGAGGAGGAGGAGGAAGTTTGTGAAGATACATTTATCGATGAGCACATTTCCCTGATCTCAACTTCAGATCCATGGTATGGGCATATTATCATATATTTACAAACATTGAAGGTCCCTACTCACCTTTCACGGGATGAATGACGACGGTTATGTCACGTATCCAAGAATTACCTCATAGTGGATAACACATTGTACCGTCGTGGGGTAGATTCAATTTTACGTCATTGTTTAACTCATGAGAAGGCTGAGCTTGTGCTGAATGATTGCCACATAGGGGCGTGTGGTGGTCATTTATCTGGGCTTTCTAAAGCCCAAAAAATCTTGAGAGCGGGTTATTTCTGGCCTTCAATCTTTAAAGATTGTGTTAATGCAGTCAAAAAGTGCCACCCTTTCCAGGTGTTTGCATGCAATATGTACTCACATCCTGCCCCGTTACATCCAATTATCACCGTCAGTCCCTTCACTAAATGGGGGCTTGATTTCATGGACTGCAACCCAGCTTCAGCTGGGGAGCATCATCATATTATTGTGGCTGTTGACTATTTCATGAAATGGGCTGAGGCTATGCCCACAGTTAAATCCGATGGTGAGACAGTCGCACATTTCGAATTCAAACAAATCATTACTCGGTTCAGAATTTTGAAAGAGCTTGTCACTGACCATGGTAGGAACTTTTAGAATCGGATGATGGAAAAGTTGGCCTCGAAGTTAGGATATAAGCAGGAGCATTCTTCTTCTTATTACCCTCAAGTGAATGGACATGTTGAAGTAGTGAACAAATCACTCAAGTCCATTCTCCAACAAACCATTGCAAAAAGCAAGACCAATTGGCATATCATGTTATATCCTGCTTTGTGGGCTTATAGGACCGTGGTTAAGATTGCCACCGGTTTTTTCTCCATATCAGCTTGTACATGGAGTGGATTCTATATTTCCGGTTGAGTGCGAAATCCCTTCTTTGAAGCTAGCTATAGAGCTCTTACTAGACACTTCCCCATCGGAGGAACGTTTGGTCCATTTAGAGCAGATTAATGAGCATCGTCGAGATGCTTTAGTGGCTCTAGAAGTGAATAAGCATCACGTTAAGGTCCAATATGATAAATGTGTCCATCCAAGGAAGTTTAGTTAAGGAGATTTGGTCATTTTGTGGGATCAAACTAAAAAACCCTTGGGGGTAGGAAAATTTAACCCCATGTGGCATGGTCCTTACGTTGTTAAACGTGTGTTATAGAAGGGCGCATATGAGTTAGTAGACTATGAGGGGACAGCCTTGGCGGAGCCTAGAAATGGGCTCTGTCTGAAAAAGTACTATGCATGATTCTCAGCAAGGGCTGACTATTGTATATTATTGTACAGTATTTTGCATAGTTAGGTTTTTCTTATGGTGATCAGGTTTGTTGATTAGCTTCAGTTTCTTATAGCAGATGTCAATGGATTCTTCCATCTATATAGGATTTGTAGATGGTGCTAGCCACCACACTCAACACTCAGCCTCTGCTTCTTGGGTGATTTATACTCCTATGGGTCAGGTATTGTATTCAAGAGCCGTATGTTTACGGCCCTCTTCAAAAGATGTTGTTTAATAAGTGCCGTTATCGAGCTTCTACGGGATGCCATTTCACATGGTGTTCTATCTCTTTAGGTACATCTCTATTCAGAATTAGTAGTGTCACAACTTAATGGCTTGTATCATCTTAGGGATCCAACATTATTATGAAGATTCTTACTTGTGAGATTTTTAGAATGACAATTTGACAACATAACATACATACATGTTCCAAGAATTTATAATCAAGTTGCTGACTCATATGCTAACTATGTGTTAGATTGGCATTTTTTTCATAGACAATAAGCTCATCACAAACATACATTTTTACACATGTAAATAAATAAATCGATCATCATAAAAAAATTTCATTAAACATCCAAAATGTGATAATACATAAGTGTCATAATACAAAAATGGGGCTTCCGAGCCACCAAAATATAAATACATGTTAGTACAAAATGTATCACTCCCAGCTATCTAAGCCTGGGGAGGAGGAAAGGGGTTCTGATCGTGGAATGTCACCATGGCTCTAGCTAGCCGTAGAAACAACCGCACCCATGCTTGTGGCACACCCACTACCTAACGATGCATGGCCTCAGGTAGGTCTTCGACCTGCACCATGGGTACCCTATGTGTCAGTTGTATGAAGTTGGTATGAATGCTTTGGAGTGTACGCTCCGCATCCACAACCATAATGTCATCTCCTCTTCCCCTCCGTCTATGATGAGGGAATCCTTCAGACTGCTGGGGTCCTACATCTGCATACATATGAAAGGATGTCACTATGTGTTGTCACGCAAAAACATGTCTTTTTGAGTCTATATATATCAAAAAACACAAAAAAATTAAATAATTCACAAAACTTAAAAAGAGGGTTGGGATTCATTACCAATGTCACCCTATGCTAATCCTGGTGGTAGAGGGATGTCAAAATATCCATGAAAATCTATCCGTGCATAGGGGTAATCATCGATGGCAACTATCTGCCGCCACCACCATGGAAAGAAATCAGCTTGATAGGGGTTGGAACCCTGCCTCCACCCAATCTATGCATCGCATCTGCCCAACGTCGTTGGGTCGTATCTCGAACCCCATATAGAGGAATGTCATCTCTAGGGCTCAATCCCAAAACACTCTCAAAGAAGAACGTTCTTAGTATACTGTTGAAATTGAAGTTTTGTACCCTGCCCATCTTGCACTCACTGAGCTGGTGCTTCATGTTTCTCAATAGCGCAGTGCTCCAATAATCTACTGTGGGTCTCATGCACTCCACTGCATAGAACATCAGGGGCCATGAGGCCTGGTGGAGTGAGGCTAGCCCTGCTATCCTGTTGAGTGTCAGTAATATGGCCTTTAGGCCTAGCACCTGTATGGAGTTGGTTGGGATCTAACTTTCGACGTTCTTCATGTCCAGATAACAGTATACAGCTATATACTCATCTATGGTGACGCCACCTGCGGGCCCGCGAGAACGTAGTTTCACCACTTCCCCTCATTGGGACAATCCAGTAATGAAGTATATGTCCTCCACTTCTATGGTGAGGGACATTCCATCGATCTGGAATGACTCTGATTCAGGATCCCAGTAGTCTACTAGCATATACAACAGTCTTGGTTTGGCCCTTAAGCCACCAAGACACCAAAACTTGTAGAGCCCACATGCACGAAGAGCCTGTTGTGCCATTAGATTGCCTCGTACTACTTCTTCTACATCCCTATGCTCTCGTTCCCTCCATTATAGAACCATCATGCACATTTAATTCAAGTTTGGGTCATTAGATGTCTTAGAAAAACTTGAATGCGACCGCATATGCGATTGTTTGCAAAACAGCCGCGTATGTACGCGACTTCGGTGCATTTTTCTGTGTATAGCTAGCCCTATACACAGAAAAATCCTCGATTTCTGCATGGGCCAAGGTGCATAATTTAGGATGTCTTAGAAATCAAATTGGACCATGGAAAATTGAAAAATTTAGATGTAAATGAAAGAGCAGGGCATGGGAAGTTACCTAGAAAAAACGGCGTCGGATTCCGCTGGCTGGATCTCATGGAATTCGCATTTGAAGTTCTGAGCTCAATTGGGTAAAAATTTCAAATGTTATATAATTTTTTGAATTTTTTACTATTTATAGAAATTTTTACCCCCTTTCTATAGTTTTGGACCGTTTCTGACCCTTTTGGACCATTTGTTACAAATATATGATG
The DNA here is from genome assembly GCA_001517045.1 of Pseudotsuga menziesii. Taxonomy (NCBI): domain Eukaryota; kingdom Viridiplantae; phylum Streptophyta; class Pinopsida; order Pinales; family Pinaceae; genus Pseudotsuga; species Pseudotsuga menziesii. The sequence continues at coordinate 355,964 of LPNX010633363.1, forward strand.
TAGGAGACTGTTTTGAGCGCTGTTTCAACCGTTGTTTTGACCCGTTCGTGCCGATTTCAGGTATGATGTTTAAAATGTCATATAGGTTAGGTTTCACCTCCGTTTTCATTTTGCATGACCTTATGACCATTTCATTATAACCTTAGGTATGAACCCATTCTATCTTGTCACGAAACCTTCTTGATGTTTTAGAAGTGACATGATGTGAATGGTAGAGCTTGACCTTACATGGGTACCCTAGTTAGCTCCTTGTTTGCATTTGGTGCCCATGTCGACAGTTTGTCTTTTAGGATATGGGAGTTTGTTGTATAGTATCACCATGACATTTCGCAAGAGCCTCATACTCCTTTTGATATTTTCCTGGCCTATTTCCCCAGGAATCCCTTATGTCAAGTGGTAATTGCATTATCATGACCTTTGCCTGCCTCATTGAGCATTATGCCAGCTTCCTTGACTTTGAGTATCAACCATATAGCCCGAACTTGTCTCATGTCTAGCCACGTAGAGCCATTTTATATATCCTTTCCAACTTGATTCGCTATTTTTACCGGGAGGGGACTTTCCCCTGAGTGTCACTATCCTACACATGTGTCCTTGCATTGAGCATAGGTATGTTTCACTGCTTGGAACTAGTTTTTTTTCCCATTTGACACTCGTCTCCTCCTAGTCTGTAACTTTAAAGTGATTTTATTCTTTTTCAAGCTTTTCAAATATTTAAAAAAGTCCAAAAAAAAATTTAAAAACCAAAAATTCGGACAAGAAAAGATGTTATTTTTTGCAGCAGTTGAGTCGTGTCGCCTTCGAACAGAGCACTGTATATCACATCCATTGGTTGGGTTAATAGTTTGAATTTAGGAGCTGTACTCGTTTATCTAAGTTTACCTCCACTGACTAGTTAAGCTTCCAGTCCCTATGGAGCCTCCATCTATACCTCCTGTGTCACAGAGATGTCCCAGTTTTGCATATCGATTCTATGCTTCCTACATTCAGTCACCATTCTCCTTTATGCTCTTGTTCAAAGGAAGTTGAAACTTGAGTCAGCCATTCCTTAGTTATGTTGAATTTGCATGTCAGCCATTCCCAGTACAGTTACTAGTTCATGCACCTTATGATCGAGTCCTTCCACATTATATAGCTTTGTTGAGTAGCTCGTGTTGGATGATGGGGGATGCCTTAATGCCCTCCTTCCAGTGGATTTCATCCCATTGACTTCAGATCATTTATTTTGGGATAGGAATCTAGAGTCATGTTTGAGTGCTCTCAGACTTGCAGTCATCAGTGGCAGGTTCTCTCACCATTGACAGTTTATGGAAATACATCAATGTCCCCTAAGCGATGGATTCTCTCAAGTGTTCTGCATCAACACATTTATTAACACTTGTTAGTTTGCACTCTAGTACCTTGATTCCCATTTTCATTATTGGTGGGTGATCTCACGTCTATTAACGGTATACATCAATGACCGGTAATCAAATGATGGACTAGTATGTTCGACCTCGACACTTCTATTCACATAGTAGGACATGTACTCATAGCGGTTTGTATAGAAGACCTTCCAGATTGGTGGCATCTCTTATATGCTACCTCCTTGATCGTACCAGTGTTCATGAGATTTCAGCTCTCATGACTTGATTCCAGTATATGTCAGACATTTCCAGCCATTATGGAGATCTTGATCCATTATATATCTTCAGTCTTCATGAAGATCATGATCCTTTGTATATCTTCATCATGGAGATTCTGATCTATTTATATTGTACGTGGCGATGACCACATATGTTGTATTGTATCATGCCTATTCATGGCCATTGTACTCTTATGTATCCGGGACTCCTATATCTATTTGCAGTTATGTGCAGAGTTGTATCATTGTATAGTGCTGATTGGATGGCTGGTTCTTCCACTAGGTTCTTCATCAATTCACTTCTGGGATGGAATTATAATGTATTTCAGCCATCGTATGACCCCTTTGACCTCAGACATTAGGGGGCATCTGTTACAGCTGATTTGACCACACATGGTGAATCACATTTTTATGGCCTTCCCTGTCCCTCTGCAGACTCCTTAGACCTCGTGGACCATTTTTGTACTTTTCATGTTTCCAAGATCATCCCTAAAAACATGCAAAAATTGCCATACACGACTTTTAAACCCTTTTTCGTGTATATACATGGGTTTGACCCCTAAAACCATGTACATCAAGATGTGTGCAAAAGGCCAAATTCTTTTGGATTTTTCCTTGATGTGGATCTGAATCACTTGTCTCCTGGCCTTCCATATGCCTGGAGATCACTCATATTCGACCTTTCATTACCCCATTGAAGAGCTATATAAGGAGCCCTTTGGATACATTGAAGGCATGAGGAATTGAGAGCAAGAGAACTATATTCCATTGTTTCCAGAGCTTATACTTGAGTCTGCATCCCTTTTCCCCTTGGAGCACTTTTTTGTTCTTCCTAAGCTTGCCTTTTGCTTGTGAGATTGCTATCAAGAGATGGAGGATTGAAGTGGTGGAGGCCCAAGTGGGGGACTTAGTTTCTCCAATTCACAGACATGCCAATAGAGGTTGTCACTATTGTAATCTCTGTTTTATATCAATAGAAATATCTTTTCCTATCCAATAATGTGTATTTAAATGAGTATTTGATCCATGGATGGTTTTAAATGCCTATATGTTATTAATTATATATGCTAGAGTAGGTCTAACACAATTATATATAGCATGCTTGTCTTGTTTATTGAATGTTGAGGAAGAAATTTATCAATTCAAGCTGGAGTAGGAAAGCTCAACAGGGATCTACATCAACCATCCGGAATAAGGTATGAATCGAGATCCTTTAGTGTTGGATATTTGGTTTCTCTTGCATATGTGAAAGGATTGATTTCTGGAGTCAAGCTGTCTGTTGTGGTACCCCAAGCCATAGGAATTTCTCTCCATAACAGCATCACATCCTATAGGGAAATAAAAAGACAATAATGTGTTGATGGTTTGAGCTACAAGGAAATAAAGAAGTTTAAAATAACCAAAGAGCACATTTATACATTGTTTAGAGTGCTTGGGAAGGATGACATCCCAGAGAGCACCAGGACACATATTTCTATTGAGTGGTGCACCTTTCCGCCTATTAGAGACCATTGGATGGATAGATGGTAGATTGTTTTTGACATTCCCCCATTGAACAATAGGGAAGTACCGTTGTACTTCCTCCAGAATTTGTATGTATAGTTTGTGATGGGGAGATATGTCAATTATTTTGACATGTTGGGCTTCCAGGGAGTTGGTAGGGGGATTCCCCAAAATCGACCCAATGCTAGGCATAGAGATGCCAATCAACAGATACCTACACCCCGCACCCAACTACCGAGGGCATACATCCCTCCTGCACATGATATGGTTTTTGAGACACGGGAGGCATTTCTGACTCTAGCTGAGATGGTTTCTCAACACACGACAACTATTAACCACGAAACTTCCTATTTCTTTGTTGGGGTACAACCACTAGCTTCTAGTGGTAGAGGACCATCTATTGGTGGGGATAGACCGACATCCCATGTGCCTCAGAGCGAGCCACACGTGTGCACAACGTGTGGTCAATCATGTTATGGTCATATACCAAGAAATGGTACCTCTACGATGACTGGTGGTCAGTTAAGGACAAAGTTAAAACTCTATTTTTGTTCAATTTTTAACTTTTACATATTGTACACATATTAAAAGATTTGTAATACATGAAATTTTTACTCTTGCAGGAGATTGATGCCTCTCAGGTGGGTGGTAGTGCACATAGTGTGGTTGTATCTGAGGCCCAAACAACCAACATTGAGGCAATACTTAAACATGTTTCTTTTTGTTAATACATATCATTTTGTCAATCCATTTGTTAGTATTGATTAATTTGTTAAATTGTCTAATATTTACAATTTTTGATGTTGTGGGAACCCCATTTAGAACCGGATGCTAGAGACATTGATCTCAGCGAAATAATCCCAGGTGGAATTTATGATTACCTAAAGAATGTAAGTACATGGTTAATGACTGAATCTTGTTAAAATTATTTAAATTTCTTACTTTACACTCCTTTATAGATTGCTAAAATTTGTAATTTTTTAACTTGCAGATGCTATCTGGATCTGAAGAGGGGTAGGAAATTGCTGAAAGCGGTCCCTCCCATGGGGGAGATATGTCCTAGGCAGGGGTAAGTATATTACAACATGTTGGTTTTTCAGTACATATTATTCCATCTATTCAAGTCCATGTCTAACTATGGTAACACTTTATGACTGCAGACATCATTGCAAATCCCTGCATCGTCTCTTTGGTTTGGATCTCCCCGTAGTCCAAACATAGCTAAGGGGCTTGTTTACACCAGACGACTCTCTTCCTTGAAAAGAGTGGGTGTCCATGATGATCAACCTACTCATCCCACGGTAATGTACACACTTCCAATGGCAGTAGCTGCTTAGCTTTGAATTCACTTCACAACTAGTTTTTCATAATGCTATTTTCACATATTTATAGCATCAAGATGTAGAGTCATCCATGCCAGACCTTAGTGGGGTTGTTGATGCTGCAGTCAATGCTGCATCTACAATAGGGATAATTCACACAGTGGTACATCTACTTAAATATTTGTAATTGTACAGTTCATTTGTATTTTATATGGACATGCATGATGTCTAACTATTTTATCATTTGGTGAATATAGCCACACCCTGGTCCATTAGTGCATGTGATCAAGATTGGTGTTCAACCTACAACTCCTCTTGCTACTCAAGAAACCTAGTCTCATTCCTAGGAACAATTTTTTTCGGTGAGATGTTCATTTTTTACATAATTTATTAGTACTTTCTCATTCATGTACATGTTGATAATTTTTGAGATAATTGACATATTTGTTTTTATTCGCAGAGAAGTATTGCAGAGAGACTATCTACAAGGAGGAGGACACTAGAGGCATCTATACCTCGAATGGATGCAGTGCGTGTTTGTTTTATGTACAATTGATTTTTATTTTGAGTTTTCAAACTTTGTTATTGCTGGAGAGTAATAGTTTAGTTACATGATCAAGAAATATCGTCATTGTTTGACGTCGCCAGAGATGCATAGTGGTCGTGGACAGAGGAAACAAGCATCAGGGTCGGGAAAAAAAAGAGAAAGTTAGAGTTTTGATGTGTTAGTCCACGACAAATATGTATTTTTCTGTACAAGAGGAAGTTAGAGTATAGGGGCACGGTCTAGGACAGATGTGCTTTTGTTTTCATGTACATCAAAGATGTTTTTGATACATGTACATTGACATGGCATATAAGGGCCTTCTATTTTTTTATTATAACTTTCATGATATAAACATATTTCATATCAAGGGTCTTAGATCTTCATGGTTCAGTCTTTTAAGTGTGATTATACATGTGTGTCCAAGAATGTTTCTATGTGTAATATTCCCAATTTTTGATAGATTTTATGATTGCATGGAGATATCAGTTATAAATTTGAGAACAATGGACAATTACAATACTATGTATTGACAAAAATGTACATTTAAATTGTTTTTTACCACGATCCAATTGCATATACAATGTTAAATTGCATTCACAAATATGGAACATACCTAACACACATAAGAACCTAACACAACTAAGCAAGTGATCCAACTAAGTGGAATACAAAAGCACCTCACCCACATAACAACCTAACAAACTTCTAAAGGATGCATGAAGTTGACACATGTAAGTGATGCACCTGTGTGGTCTACATAAATGAAATTGGTGTTTGGCATGATGTCTTTCATCTAGTGAATATATGGGATACACATGAAACCTAAAAGTATCCGAGTATAAGGTTGATTCAAAATAATGGTTATGATTATATCCTGCACATTAAGTATATCCTACACATTATTTTATCATTTTTTTAATGTACATGGAATTTGATGAATGGCCTTGAGGAAAAATTTGGAAGAGATGAAAATTATGTGTGATGTTATTACAGTTTAAATTGATTGGAGAATCACTAATATGAAACTTGTTTTATAAATTTATAATGTTTATGGAGTATTATTTCAAACATTCATAGTGTGAGGATATATATTTTGTAATAATGGCGTAATACATTGGAAACTTATTTATAAATATAAACATGTTCCATTACATGGTTACTGATTTAATGGCATTGTATCCTCCTGCATTTCATCGTACAAATGCTCACATCTCTTAGATGACCAAGATAAATTAATATGGAAACAAACTTCTTTAGAATTTCTGGTCTCACGAATGATATGAGATCCTAAGATCATAGGGGTCAACTTTGCAAATTACTTGACTGTGAACATGTGGCTAGAGTTCCCACATGGAACCTTCCTAAACACAGTTGTATGACTTACCAAAACCCCATTTTGATGCATGGTTTCCATTATATGCCCCGAGTAGGGATTCAACAAGTGTCCGTGAAAGCCTGTAGGAGGTGGGATTCAACATGCCATAGAATGATGGTCATCGCTTGGATTGACGAAATGTTGACTCTGTTGGATTTAGGACATCAGGTAAGTGACAGGGGTGGCCCTCTACTCTGGGTCCATGGACAATGGATCCTCTTTTAGGTCAATTTTGGAAACTAGGGTTTTTCTCAGTATGGAAATGTCAAATTTTTGCACATAGGGGTCAAATTTGCAAATTCCTCGACTGTGAACATGTGGCTAGAATTCCCACATGGAACATGCCTAAACACACTTACATGACCCACCGAAATCCCATTTTGATGTAGAGTTTCCATTCTATGTGCCGGGTAGGGATTTAACAGGCGTATGTGAAAGCCTATAGGAGGTGGGATTCAACATGCCATAGAATAATGACCGTTACTTGGATCGATGAACCGTCGACTCCGTTGGATTCAGGACACCAAGATAGAACTAGGGGTGTTCATATACTCTAGGTTCATGGACAAGGGATCATGTTTTATAGTACAAAAATTTGACATTCCCTTACTAAGAAAAACCCTAGTTTCCAAAATTGACCTAAAATAGGATCCCTTGTCCATTGACCCATAGTAGAGAGCCACCCCTAGTACTATCCTCATGTCTTGAATCCAATGGAGTTGACAGTTCATCACTCCGAGTGACTACCATCATTCTATGGCACATTGAATCTGACCTCCTACAGGCTTTTAGGGACACCTGTTAAATCCCTACCCGAGGCATATAATGGAAACCATGCATCAAAATGGGGTTTTGGTGGGATATGAAATTGTGCGTAAGTAGTTTCCATGTGGGAACACTAGCCACATGTTCACGGTCAAGGAATTTGCAAATTTGACCCCTATGTGCAAAAATTTGGCATTCCCTTACTAAGCAAAACCCTAGTTTCCAAAATGGACCTAAAACATGATCCCTTATCCATGTGCCTAGAGTAGAGGGACAACCCTAGAACTACCTCGATGTCATGAATCCAACAGAGTCAACCGTTCGTCGATCTGAGCCACAGCCATGATTCTATGGAACTTTGAATCCCACCTCCTAGAGGCTTTCACGGACACCTCCTGAATCCCTACCTGGGGCATAGAATGGAAATCGTGCATCAAAATGAGGTTTGGGTGGGTCATGCAAGAATTTTTAGGAATATTCCATGTGGGAACTCTAGCCACATGTTTACGGTCGAGGAATATGCAAATTTGTCCCCTATGTGTAAAAAATTGGCATTCCCTTACTCGGCAAAACCCTGGTTTCCAAAATTGACCTAAAACATGATCCCTTATCCATGAAAACAGAGGAGAGGGATACCCTTAGCACTATCCCAATGTCTAGAATCCAACACAGTTGATGGTTCATTGATCTAAGCTACGGATATCATTCTATGGCATGTTGAATCCCACCTCCTACAAGCTTTCAAGGACACCTGTTGAATCCCTACCGGGGGCATAGAATGGAAACCGTGCATCAAAACAGGGTTCTGATGGGTCATGCAAGTGTGTTTAGGTAGGTTCCATGTGGGAACACTAGCCACATGTTCATAGTCAAGGAATTTGCAAAGCTGACCTCTATGTGCAAAAATTGACATTCCCTTACTGAGCAAAACCCTAGTTTCCAAAATTGACATTCACTTACTGAGCAAAACCCTAGTTTCAAAAATTGACCTAAAACAGGATCCCTTGTCCATGGAACTAGAGTAGAGGGCCACCCCTAGAACTATCCCAATTTATTGAATCTAATGGAGTCGACGGCTCGTCGATCCGAACAACGATCATCATTCTATGGCACGTTAAAGCCCACCTCCTATAGGCTTTGAGGGACACTTGTTGAATCCCTACCCGGGGCATAGAATGGAAAGTGTGCATCAAAATAGGATTCCATTGGGTAATGAAAGTGTGTTTAGGCATGTTCCATGTGGTAACACTAGCCACACATTCACGGTAGAGGAATTTGCAAATCTGACCCCTATGTGCAAAAATTTGGCATTACCTTATTGAGCAAAAACCTAGTTTTTGAAATTGACCTAAATAATGATCCCTTGTCCTTGGACCTAGAGTAGAGGGCCACCCCTAGCACTATATTGATTTATTGAATATAATGGAGTCTATGGTTCGTCAATCCGAGCCACGACCATCATTCTATGTGACATTGAATCCCACCTCCTACAGGCTTTTAGGGACACCTGTTGACTCCCTACCCAGGGTATAGAATGGAAACCGTGCATCAAAATGAGGTTCCGGTGGGTCATGCAAGCGTTTTTAGGAAGGTTCCATGAGGGAACGCTATCCACACGTTCATGGTCGAGTAATATGTGAAGCTGACCCCTATGTACAAAAAATTGACATTCCCTTACAGAGCAAACTATCGTTTCTATGGTTTAGACTGCAAACTATGGTTTACGGTGCAAACTAGAGTTACTAGGATTGTCTATGGGATTTGTAAGCTAGGATTTGCAATGTTTATTGGGCTAGGATTACCACTCCTTAACTAAACAGCTCCTGTGGAGAAACAAATTATCAGATTCAGGGAGATAATTATCTGATTCAAGGAGATGTCCTTATATTGTCAACTTTGAGATTCAAGGAAAATGAAATAGACATATCCCAGATAGAGTGGTAGATAATGGTCTTGGGCTATACGGCATCAGTCATGTAAGTATCAATGTAATACAACAAATCCATGATGAAGCTCAAGTGAAATTTATCAAGTTGTAGAAGTCTATTGAATTTATCAATCTATCAAGTGCTCAATCTATTAAGTTGTAAATAATCAATGAGACCATGAAACAAAAATATATGACTACCACATACCTGACTACCTACATGTAATCATTCAAATACACCATCGGGATCACCTCAAATAGAAACAGTATCCTTTAGCCTCTCGTGCTCAGAGTAAGGAAACAAGTATCGTGACTTTGATGAGTCCTTGCTTAGCATTGTTTGTAGATGGAAGTTTGTGCCAATAACTAAGTTTGTATAATGGTAAACAATATGAACTGGTCTATAATATTCAAATACATAACCTGTTTTCTTTTTTTTTTCTTTCGTGTGTGGGAAACCTATGTCAAATATTCTCTTTTGATAACCATCAACCCAATTCGAAAATCATTGCCCTCAGAGGCACTTAATGACATAATGAGGGTCTTCTTCCCATCCAAGCAACGTGTCAGCCAGTAGTCAGTGTGCCATTCATTGCCTCTCTGGGAAACCACTGCGTATATGTTCCCTGCATAAAATAAAGTGTAGACCTAGGAGGCAGCTAACTAAACACAACTTGTCATCAAACATTTCAAAGTTATCAACATAATAGTCGAACCTAATGGAGATCTGAAATGTGGTCATAGTCATGTGAAATACTCAACTGGCCCTCCTCCAATTGGGACAATTCTACATTTATTTGTTGACCAATCGGGAGTGATACATGATCCCAGTTGTCAACCCAATCTGTGGATTCACAGTTGTCCCATTCACCACTGCTACATGGATAACAAAAACAAGAGAGTTTCCTTGTCCACATTTCAACTATAGGATTGTATGATGTTCTAACTGAATGGAATGCACGAGTTCCTTGGAAAATATTGCACTCATATAGGTGTGATCGATCTACATCGACCACCTCCCAAAAATATCTATGTACATGTTCTTTTTGAGATGATTGGTCTTCTTGCCTTCTAGCTCCCTGCCCCATCACTCAAGAAAACCATGCAACAATGGTCTTTGCATCTCGGATGAGCGAAATAGTTTTGAATTTCATCTCTTGCCTACGTAATCCAGTCTTGATGCATGCACCTGCTCCATCATGTTCCCCTTTTCCGTGTCCGTTCTCAAAATAGTTCCATATATGATGCACCTTGTGCCTCTTGAGGAGAATACATAACCATTGGAAGACACAAGAATTTTTGAATTGCCCTGCACAACCATCAGACCAAATCCAATGTTGTTCCATATGTATATTGTTATCCTTCAGGTGATTGTAGAACAGTTGAAAACTGTGTTGTACAAAATCCAAGTCATGACACTTGTCATCACTTTTGTAAAAGTGATACTCCTTCAATATAACCCTTTTCTCTTTAGTCCTATCTTCCCCATGTCTATAGGTGATATGGACTATTATGCTAACCTCATATGAGTTATAATATTGACTCTGAATCTCGTTTTGTGGTTGAAGAGTGTATTTTTCTGCAAAATCAACCACTGATGATATAGTTCCAATAGGAAATGTATCCCTTCACGTTCTAAACTGCTCATCTTTCCAACGAGCCACATGTACATGCTTTACATAATGTTGTGTCTTTTCAAATAATTCCTCCACGAAGTTGCATACCAGTACCAGGTAAATCAACAATAAAGATATACATATCAATAGGTTGTTACATATATGAAGAAGCAATACATGAAGAAAAAATACTATTCAGGAACTCGTTACTAACCTGAGAGGTGACCAATTGTATTTTTTTTCTTTCTTTCCCTCCACCGATATCATATGTGAAATATTTGAATGACTGCAAGTTCACTTCATGTATACCAAATTCATGCTCATTGGTGACATGTATGCATTTGTCCAAAATTTCCGTTCCACCACACATTGGGCATGTCCCATCTACGTAAGGCCTTTGATAAAATGTGCAACCTTCTGTCCTTCTACACAAAATGCTATGGATAAAGTATCTAGATTATGTCAATGGAAATGTAGTTGAGAATTCTTGCACAAGAGTGTCATGCAATACATGCAATATATGTATATATGTGTCATAATAATAACCGTACTCAATTTGATATCAACAACAACATGTGTTTCGAGTTGTGTTTATTTTAACATACCATGGTTTGCATTTCTTGAAGGATATTTGGCCCAAGTTAAGTTCATTATGTTCATGCCTAAATCTCTCATATAATTCTGTTTGTGTCATGTCAAGAACATGTTTAATGTGGGCTCACGATCCCTTGAACCCCTTCTCAATTTTAGTACATCTTTTTGGTTGGATGAAGGTATAGTATTGTCACGCCAAAACTCTTGCACCAGTTCCTTTACCGCATCAATGAGCTTCATATCGGAGTGTGGAAACCTTCCAATGAAGGACCAGACATCTGTTTGACCAGAGTCAAGTTGTTTTCTTCTAGAACAATACCTATGGAGTGCTTTGATTATCCTACAAGTTTGGATGTAGGATGAAGAAGTCGAAGGGACTTCGTGCTTTTGTTCACGATTGATTGCGAAAAAACACGACGAGCTGCATTGTTATCCTTTGAATGTGATTTATTTCCAATAGTACTAAATTCACCTACTAAACTTTTGACAACATGAGAACTCGGTTCATAAAATTTTATGATCTTTATCCTTAAGTTTTTCCTAACAACAGTCATAGAACTAGATTTTAACAACGATATAAATAATCTACATTTATCTCGATCACATTTAGAATCAAAATAGTTGACAAGTATTAGTTGAGATTTATATGCAATACTGCGTTTAGATAGCGTACCTTCAAGCGATCCAATGAGACTTTCATCGATCTATATATGTTTTGGAGTTCTTCGGTGTGAATTTGCTAATGGAGGTAGGGAGGTTGGAACTGCACCCTGTACCATATCACCCGGTCGGTGTGTCGTTTGAACATGAGCTTCATGTCCTTCTGTGTCTTCCTGTTGGTTGGATGGTGGCAATTGGAAATCCTCTTGGGTGGTCTGAACAACATTGTCTTCTTCGAGCATACGTTCGACATTCAATGTCTCTCTAACTTCATCACTTGTATACCCACATCAATCAAATCTGCAAAGCTTTTAGGTGGCCTTGATGTGCAACTACGTTTTACTCCTTGATCAATGCCATGCAGTGCTCATTCTTCTACTGAAATGGTGACCGAAGGCCCCTTGAGCGAATGATTTTGTCTTTATTTATGTGGATTGGTAGGAAGAACTGTGGCATCCTCAACAACCGAAATTGGTTGAGTGTCCATAGAGCGTCTTCGATTGGTCATGCCATTTCTTCTCTTCTCTCTAATTTCTTCAAGGATTTCATTGGGTATCCTCTTCCTTGCTGATTTTCTTGCTAGATTGCGTGAGCTTCCCATCACCATAATGATAAAATGATATATGGTGCTCTTCAATGGGAGATTACCCAATCTTGGTTTCTTTCTTTCTCAATAGTGTCTAAATACTCAAATTAAGGGGAAGATTGGAAATAATTGTGTCTAGATAGTCAAGTTAGGGGGAATATTGGAAAGAATGTTTCATTTGCTAGCTCCTCAATTGCAAGAAAAACAATGATAGAGATGCTCTATGGTGCTCCTCAATGGGAAATTCCCCAAGCTTGGTTTATTTCTTGCTCAATTGTGTCTACATACTCCACCACAATGACCAAGTTAATGTTTCCTTTGCTAGCTCCTCAATTGCAAGAAAAACAATGGTGGAGATGATATATGGTGCTCCTCAATGGGAAATTCCCCAAGCTTGGCTTCTTTCTTTCTCAATTGTGTCTACATAGTCCACCACAATGACCAAGTTAATGTTCCCTTTGGTAGCTCCTCAATTGCAAGAAAAACAATGGTGGAGATGCTCTATGGTGCTCCTCCATGGGAAATTCCCCAAGCTTGGTTTCTTTCTTGCTCAATCAATTCTTTATTTCTTTCTCCTCAATGTATACCATGCTCTAAGCAATACTTAGACACTTGTGATGGAGATGCTTGATGTCAAAAACAAAATTTTGTGTGATAATATGGTGAAGAAGAGAATGAACGCACTGTCTGCAACCTGAGATTGTGTGCGGACTGTGAAACCTGAGTGAAATATGATAGAGTGTTTCTCGGATGGGGATTGTTGTTGTTTATACTGAGATAAAACACGCACACAATATTGTTAACAAAAATGGGGGCGCGTTTTGACCACATAAAACAAGTGCGTGTTTTACTCGAATAGTGTTTAGGAGCATTGAAGAAGGTAGTTGCGTGGCTAAGGGATCATTCAATCTTTAGGGGGAATCAACAATTACTCCCTTAGTCTTTGCACCTTAACACCCACCCTCTCTTCAACCTAACTATATTGTTTTAAAACTCAAGGGATATGTGTGTGTGAAAGAGATAGGTTAGGGGGTGTTAGTGGTAAGGGAGACATAGGGATGTGAGAGAGAGAGAGAGAGAGAGATAGGTTAGGGGGTGTTAGTGGTAACGGGACACATAGGGATGTGTGTGTGTGTGTGTCAGAGAGATAGGTTAGGGGGTGTTAGTGGTAAGGGGAGACATAGGGATGTGTGTGTGTGTGTGTCAGATAGACAGGTTAGGGGGTGTTAGTGGTAAGGGGATACATAGGGATGTGCGCGTGTGTGTGTGTGTGTCAGAGAGATAGGTTAGGGGGTGTTAGTGGTAAGGGGAGACATAGGGATGTGTGTGTGTGTTCCAGAGAGATAGGTTTGGGGGTGTTAGTGGCAAGGGGAGACATAGGGATGTGTGTGTGTTTGTCAAAGAGATAGGTTAGGGGGTGCTAGTGGTAAGGGGAGACATAGGGATGTGTGTGTGTGTCAAAGAGATAGGTTAGGGGGTTCTAGTGGTAAGGGGAGACATAGGGATGTGTGTGTGTGTGTCAGAGAGATAGGCTAGGGGTTGTTAGTTGTAAGGGGAGACATAGGGATGTGTGTCTGTGTGTGTGTGTTAGAGAGAGAGACAAATATGGGGTGACCTGTGGATGTGTCTGTATGTGTGTGTGAGAGAGAGAGGAAGGGGTGTGTTAGGAGCTTAGG
>LPNX010633367.1:0-227569 GCA_001517045.1 Pseudotsuga menziesii
AGGGTGCACCAACAAGCTTAGGTTTTAGGATCTTAGAATAGTTCATTGTAAGTCAATTCTCCAAGATCACTAAACAACAACATCTAGGTGTCTGTCCAGGGAGTGTGTGAAACCCTTGATATAATCATCGTTCTCAAGATCCTCCTCTCAAACAGGAGGTAAGCACAAGGCAGTGTGAGCAGTTATTGATTGGGATGACCCCTACTCATAACTGAGTAGCACCGAAGATATTTCCAGGATTGTATTCATATCTGGGGGCTCTTTCGAGAGTTTCGGGATTTACCCTGCCCATACGGTCAATCCCGCCTGCGACTGTCCGCCTGAGCTTTGATTATATTGAAGTGACCTTAGTGACCTTACCTAGGATATTGACGGGGTACTTGTAGAGGTTATTCTGCAGGTGTCCTGGCCAGGTTGGGGTCGGACAGCACAGTCGCTTTACGCGTTGAAGCTGAGGGCCACAATAATTGGTTATGTACCTCCGCTTGTTGTGTATGGGAGTCTCAGGCCTCTCCTAGGCGAGACATACCTGCTTCATTCGGGAGCTCACTTATCCAGCCCTTGTTTGCTTGCATTTGGCTTTAGATTTTGTTAGTGATTGCTCTGTGCACGCTAGTTGGCCTAGGGTTTACGTAAATAGAGAGTCTTTGCTATTTTTGTTTTGAGTCATTGTGGATTTGAGTATGGTTCCACGCTGTTCTCGTCGGTTAGAAGGACTTCCGCCTTCTACTTCTCCTCCTCCTTTGGGAGAGAGACCTAGACAGTCCAGGCAGACTATGTCACACACTGATTCACACACCATGGAGGATCATTTAGAGACTATTCCTGAGCCACCTCCTCCCATTCGTGTTGACGATGGGGAATTTACTCCTACATACGATCCTTCACCTGACCTAGCTGAGTTCGGTCCTGTGATTTCCCAGATAGAATCTTTGCATGATATACCTACTCACCCTAGGGCTGATTCCCCGTTGACACATTACCGGTATGGAATGCCGGAAGATGCCGAGACTCACTTTGAACCTGCCAGCACTAGCTACGGTAGTTATGCTACGACTGGTTTTCCTATGCACGATTTGACATTTCATGTCGAATCCGACTTCGAGCCTAGCACTATGCCCTGGGGCAATCCCATTCCTTACCTTGCGGAGAGGTTTGGGAGTACTAGTCAGATTGCACCTTCTGTCCCAGTGGTGGAAGTTACATCTCATCTCCCTCCTAGGTCTAGGGTTAGCGATCCAATTAGGATACCAGGTCCAAGACGGGTGACGATATGTGGTAGTACATATCTTATTACTCAGATTCCTTCGTCCTCAGTTCCGAGTTCTTCAAATGTACATCCTCCACCTTATCCACGTGGTCCTTCGAGCCGATATATGGCTACGAGTCAGGTCCATACTGCGGTTACTAGGCCGATTGTGTCTCAAGTTCATATACCACCCGTTGCTTCAGGAGGCTACATTCACGCTTATAGTGGTCATCTTGTTACGTCCGGGGCCTATATGCCTACTTCTGGTATGTATGTTCCCCCTTCCGGAGCTTATCTTCCTACCTACGAAGTGTCCCATGGGACATCGCATCCGATGACCTATGGACCTTATTACGAGACGCAGTATGGACAGGTTTCTTCACCTTACGGAGGCGGGTATCAACAACCTGCTTACTCTCCTAATTACGGCTTCGTAGCTCCTACTAGTCAAGGTCCACCTTACTATGGTACTTCCACGTCACCCTATACGGGTCAGACAGGAGGAGGACACTATGGCCAAGGCCATGGTGGTGCTCAAACCTATGTGAACTAGGGAGCGGTCCATCGACCTCATCATCCTAGGCTCCCTTTCCTCGCGACGCTTAACCTTCCTGACTTATCGAGACTTACGAATGATCCCGTGGCTCATGACCTGGCTTGGCCGACTGTCCCTACCAAGCTTCCTTCGGACATACCTAAGTTCGAAGGCAAACCGAGAGAGGATCCGAGCGAACACGTCACCACGTTTCACCTTTGGTGCTCTTCGAATTCGTTACATTAGGACTCAGTCCGCTTGCGACTATTTCAACGCACCCTCACGGGGCCTACTGCGAAATGGTATATAGAGTTACCAAAGGGATCTTTTACCTTGTTCGACGATCTTGCGATGACTTTTCTTAATCACTTCCAGCTACCAGTGCGCTATGACGTTGGTACTGAACTCTTGTCGACATTTAGGCAAGATAAAGCCACCCATATTTCTGATCATATTCAGGAGTGGCGTAGACGAAAGAGATTAATTAAAGCTTTTATACCGTCGGAGTTCCTTCTCGAGTGGTTCCTCAAGTATTTATTGCCATATATCACGAAGGATGTGTCCACATCCGGAGTGCAGAATGAGGAACAAGCAATCTTTAGGGCGCAGGAACTGGACTTGATTTATGCTCAGTCCGGTTTGTTGTATGAGATTATTCCCAATGCTCCTCGTTCCAGTTTTGATCCCAAGGTCAAACCTGGACCACATGCCGATGGCATTGTGGGTTGTGCAAGTGCGAAACCTGCAGATTCGGTTGCAAAACAAGTTAGTCAATTGTCACTCAACCAGTCTGCGCCTTCGGGACAAGCTATGGCTTCGTCTCAACCCACCCAAACGACGAATGTACTTTCTGTGCAATCGTCGGACCAGAAGGGTAACAAGCAGCCCGGACGGAATAGAAGAAAGGGTAAGAATAATAATCGAAAGGGTGGGAATAGGAATGAGAATGCTACCAATAATGACAAGAACAGTCAAAATGCTGGCGGGGACAAGCAAGCGAAACGTAAGGTTAAGTTTCCTTGCAAGCTATGTAAGGATGATCACCTCACTTACTTGTGCCATCGAATTGATGAAGCTTTGAGACTCTTAGCAAAAGGCCCAGCTGTGCTAACGAACCCTTTACCGCATAACCAGAATATGAACTCGAAGTCCCAAGAGCAATCTAGTGAGAATGATCCACCAGAGACTAGTGCTCGTGGGTGCATTAACATGGTCCGTGCTTCCAAGGTTGTGACTCGTGCGAAAGATTATGGATCGTCACAACCCAACCCAGGCAAAGAACCTGATCCACCAGGAACCCCTTTGCGCATTGAGAAACCTACGGATAAACCTGAGGCTGCACCTCGCATTCCTAAGGGGGTACTTAAGCGCTCAGGGCATAATCCAAATGCCCGAGCCGCCCAGAATTATTCAGTTGTCAAGTATTTGGGCCATACTCCTTGTGCGATGTCTGAATTGGAAGTGCTTCAGAGTTGTCCTTCGCAACGGAAGGCTTTGCTTTCTGCTCTTGGTGTGAACGGTGATGATTCTTCCTCAGTGATCAAATTTGAAACCGCAGGACATCAGCCTCGCTTGCCCTACTATGTTTCGCTTTTGGTACACGTAGAATGTCTTAATATGATTGTCAAGCGCACTGTGATTGACGAGGGCGCTGTTGCATCTGTGATGTCTTTGTCCTGTTGGAAGGGTCTTGGTTCTCCTGAGTTGTCGAAATCAGCGACTATGTTAACTGCTTTTGATGGGAGATCTTTTAGGCCGCACGGCATCCTTCCATCCCTTAAAGTCCGTTTGGGGGGGAAGACCGTTGCGATAGAGATTGAGGTGGTTGATGCGCCCCTTGACTACAATCTCTTGCTGGGTAGGAACTGGACGTATAGTATGCAAGATGTTGCTTCTTCCTTGTTCCGTGTTGTATGCTTTCCACATAACGGGAAGATTGTAACGATTGATCAAATGACATTCAAGATTTCCTCTGTTACTGCATCTTCGGGAGCTTCGGTCCCGATCGTTGAACACTCTCAGCCGGCAACTGGGAGTGTGGGTGTAGGCATGTATCCATCCCTCATGGGAAGCTTTGATTTCCCTGCACCGGTCCTCATGATAGGATCTTGTTCCGATAAGGCTTAGACTTCTACGACCTCAGTGTCTTTTCACACGACTCATATGGAAGACCCTTGGATTCTTCCTACACTGAGTATTTCGAGTGAGTCTGTCGAGACCAACGTGCCGCTTCCTGCAGCCATGATAGCTTATCAATCCAATCTTAAGAATGCTGCAGAGCCTTGTTCTTCCTCTTCGCGGACGGAAGAGGAAGACCCTTATGTGTTTCTGGCATGGGCAGTACAGTCTTCTCATGCCCACGACTGCCTTGATACGGTTTTCCCTTCAGATGAAGCGATCATCGAGGCTATGTCGGGCGTTGAGCTGCCATGGGAGGAACTTCATCATAGATCGTATTTCCTTCCACCGCTTGACCATTTGGAGCATGAGGATTATAGGGAGATTCTTAGTCAAAGAGTTGGTAGTCCCATGGTTCCATTAAGCTCTCCTGGTCAGATGGCTGATGGGAACATGGCGAACATATCTTCCACGATTTCTATCAACATCTCTCGAAATCCTAGCACCATTGAGAATGTCTATATTGGGGCGGAATGTTCCCATGCTGAGATTCTCGAATATACCGATCTATTCAAGGAATTCCGTGATATTTTTGCTTGGTCTTATGATGAGATGCCAGGTATTGACCCTCGAATTGTCGAACATGGGATTAAGACTTACCCCAACGCTAAGCCTGTTCGACAACGTTTACGCACCGTGAATCCTAGGAAAGCACCCGACATTAAGGCAGAGATAGAGAAGTTGTTGAAAGCCGGTTTCATCTATCCCGTTCCCTTGACGGAGTGGGTTTCAAACCCTGTTCTGGTGGATAAGAAGCAGGGAGCGATCCGAATATGCACTGATTTCCATGATTTGAATCGTGCCTGTCCTAAGGATAACTTCCCCACACCATTTATAGATCAGATTTTGGATGAGTGTGCGGGTAGCGAGGTGTTCTCCTTCATGGACGGATTTTCCGGGTATAATCAGATCCAGATTAAACCTGAGGACCAACACAAGATTGCATTTATTTGTCCTTGGGGAACGTTTGCATATCGGAAAATTCCTTTCGGCCTTAAAAATGCCGGGGCTACATTTCAGCGGGCGATGACCTTGATTTTCCAAGATCTCAAGTCTATTATTGAAGTATTTTTGGATGACCTCGCTACTCATTCTCATATGAGAATGCGTCATCCCTATCACTTGAGATTGATCTTCGAAAGATGCTGGCACTATTCGGTTCGATTAAATCCTCATAAGTGCATCTTTTGTGTGAAGTCAGGTCGTTTACTAGGATTCATCGTTTCGAAGGAGGGCATAAGAGTCGATCCCTTAAAGGTTGAGGCAATACTTCAGTTGTCTCCCCCGAAGAACATTCGTCATCTTCAGTGTTTGCAAGGTATGGGAAACTTCTTACGAATATTTTTGGTCAACTTTGCCAATTTGACTAGAGGCTTTATGCGTCTCTTGAAGAAGGATACTCCCTTTGAATGGGATGAGCGAGCCCAAGAGTCCTTCGATGCACTTAAGCAAGCCCTAGCATCGGCCTCGGTGATTAGTCCTCCGGATTATAGCCATGATTTCCTATTATATGTGACCGCGTCTTTAGAGACGATTGGTATGGTGTTGGTTCAGGAGGATGAGGAGCTCCAAGAGCATGTCATATATTATCTGAGCCGAAACCTTATTGACGCAGAGATTCGTTATTCTCATGTCGAGAAGCTTGCTTTAGCGACCGTACATGCGGTTCAGCGTTTGATACATTATATTCTCCTTCGCCAGACCTTGGTTGTGGCCCATGTCAATCCGTTTCAGTTCATCCTCACACAAAGGATGATTGGGGGAAAGTATAATAAATGGATTGTCATTCTGCAAGAATTCGATCTCGAGTTTGTTTCGGCAAAGTCGAAGAAGTCGTTAATTTTTGTAGAGCTTATATTGGATTTCATGAGCGAGGCCGAGGAGTTGGTTTGTGAAGATACATTGGTCGATGAACACATCTTCTTAATCTCAACGTCTGACCCATGGTATGGAGATATCATAGTATATCTGCAAACACAAAGGACCCCTACTCACCTCTCGCGAGATGAACGACGACGATTACGTCACGTCTCTAAGAACTACCCTATAGTGGACAATACTTTGTACCGCCGTGGGGTAGATTCCATTTTACGACGTTGTTTAACTCATGAGGAGGCTAAGTTTGTGCTGAATGATTGCCACGGAGGGGCGTGTGGTAGTCATTTATCTGGAATTTCTACAGCTCTAAAGATTTTGAGAGCGAGTTATTTCTGGCCGTCGATATTTAAAGATTGTGTTGATGCGGTCAAGAGGTGCCACCCTTGCCAGGTGTTCGCACGAAATATGCGCTCGAATCCTGCCCCGTTACATCCCATTATCACCGCCGGTCCCTTCACCAAGTGGGGGCTCGATTTTATGGATTGCAACCCAGCTTCGGCTGGGGGGCACCATCATATTATAGTGGCTGTGGATTATTTCATGAAATGGGCTGAGGCAATGCCTACAGTAAAATCTGACGGTGAGACAGCCGCTCACTTCGTATTCAACCAAATCATTACTCGGTTCGGGATTCCGAAAGAGCTTGTCACTGACCATGGCTCGCACTTTCAGAACCGTATGATGGAAGAGTTGGCATCCAAGTTAGGGTATAAGCAAGAGCACTCCTCTTCTTACTACCCCCAAGCAAATGGACAGGTTGAAGCAGTGAATAAATCACTTAAGTCCATTCTCCAACGAACCATCGCACAGAGCAAGACGAATTGGCATATTATGTTATACCCTGCTTTGTGGGCATATCGAACCGCGGTTAAGACTGCAACTGGTTTTTCTCCATATCAGCTTGTGCATGGAGTGGAGTCGATATTGTCGGTTGAATGCGAGATTCCCTCGTTGAAGCTAGCTGTGGAACTCTTACCAGACACTTCACCTTTGGAGGAGCGTTTGGTCCACCTCGAGCAACTTGATGAGCAGCGTCGAGATGCCTTGGTGGCTCTAGAGGTTAATAAACGTCGCGTTAAGGTCCAATACAACAAGTCTGTCCGTCCAAGAGTGTTTAGTGAAGGAGACTTGGTCCTTTTGTGGGATCAATCGAAATAACCCTTGGGGGCAGGAAAATTTAATCCTATGTGGCGTGGTCCTTACGTGGTCAAGCGTGTCTTAGAGAAGGGTTCCTATGAGTTAGTCGATTACGAAGGCACAGCTTTGGCGGAGCCTAGAAATGGGCTCTATCTCAAAAAATACTATGCATGATCTTTAGCCAAGGCTGCTTGTTGTATATTATTGTATAGCTTTGCATAGTTAGGTATTTTTCTTATCATGATCGGGTTTGTGATTAGTTTCCGTTTCTTTTGGCAGATGTCAATGGAATCTTCCACCTACATAGGATTTGCGGATTGTGCAAGCCGTCACACTCAGCACTCAGCCTCTGCTGCTTGGGTGATTTATACTCCTATGGGTCAGGTACTGTCTTCAGGAGGTGTATGTCTATGGCCATATTCCAACAATGTTGATGAATATAGCGTCGTTATCGAGCTTCTACGGGATGCCATTTCACATGGCGTTCTATCTCTTGAGGTATGTCTTGATTCGGAGTTAGTAGTGTCACAGCTCAATGGTTTGTACAATGTTAGAGATCCGACGTTATTGAGAAGATTCTTACGTGTGAGATTGTTAGAACGGCAATTAGACAGTATCACATATATACACATTCCAAGAAATGATAATCAAGTTGCTGACTCATATGCTAACTACATGTTAGATTGACATTTGTTTCATTCATAATAAATTAATCACAAACATTTTTACACATGTAAATAAATAAACCGATCACCATAAAACCTTTTATGTATATAAAAAATGTGGTAATACATAGTGCCACATACAAAAGTGGAGCTTTCAAAGCTTCCATCATATAATACACGGTCGTACAAAACATATACACTCCCAGATATCTAATCCTGTGGAGGGGGAGGGTTGTGATCATGATACGTCACTACGGCTCTAGCTAGCCGTCGAAATAAACGCACCCATGCGCGTGGCACGCCCACCACCTGTTGCTGCATGGCCTCAGGCAAGTCCTCGACTTGCGCCATGGGAACTCCATGAGTCAGTCGCACGAAGTTCGTATGAATGCTCTGGAGTGTTCGCTCCGCATCCACACCTGTGATGTCATCCCCTCTTCCCCTCCGCCTATGACGTGGGAAGCCCTCTGGTCGTCGTGGTCCCACATCTGCACATGAATAGTAGATGTCACTATGTGTTGTCACGCCAAAACATGTTTTTTTGATTCCACATAATCAAAGAAAATACAAAAAAAATTAAATAATTCAAAAAACTTTTAAAAAGAGTGAGAGTCGAGATTCGGTACCTATCTCTCCATATGCTGATCCTGGTGGCAATGGCATGTCCGGATCCCCCTGGAAATCTATCCATCCATAAGGGTAGTCATCTATGGCAACAATCTGTCGTCGCCACCATGGAAAGAAGTCAGCTGGATATGGGTTGGCCACCCTACCACCCCCCAGTCTGCGCATAGCATCTGCCCAACGCCGTTGGGCCGGATCTCGAACCCCGTGGAGAGGAACGTCCACTCTAGGGCTCAATCCTGGAACACACTTGAAGAAAAATGTGCTCAGAATGCTGCTGAACCCGAAGTTCCATATCCTTCCTGCCTTACACTCACTGAGCTGGTGTTTCATGTTGCTCAGTAGTGTAGTACTCCAGTCGTATATGGTCGGTCTCATACACTCCACCGCATAAAACATCAGTGGCCGCGAGGCCTGATGGAGTGAGGCTAAGCCTGTTATCCTGCCTAGCGTCAGTAGTATGGCCTTTAGGCCCAGCACCTGTATAGCATTGGTGGGGACTTGAATTCCCACCTTCTCAGTATCTGGGTAGCAGTACACAGCTACGTACTCATCGATAGTAGGCCCACCGCCTGGCCCACCTCGGGAACGAAGGTTCACCACCTCCCCTCGTCTAGATAGACCTGTGATAAAGTATATGTCTTCCACCTCTATGGTGAGAGACATCCCATCTATGCAGAAGGACTCTGAGTCTGGATCCCAATAGTCTACCAGCATCTCTAGCAGTCTTGGTTTGGCCCTCAGACCACCAAGACACCAAAACTTGTAGAGTCCGCATGCTCGAAGAGCTTGTTGAGCCATCACGTCAGCCCTTACAGCTTCCTCTACTTCACCATGCTCGCGCTCTCTCCATTCTAGCACCATCCTGCAAGACAAATTGCCACATTGCCCATTATATTCTTATAAATTCACTTGCGCGGCGCCATACGCGACTGTTTTGCAAACAGCCGCGTATGTACACGGTTTCTAGCCTCTTTTCCGCGTATATCCAGCTCTATACGCGGAAAAAGCTTCGATATTCGCGTGGGCCGCAGCGCTCATGTATAGATGGCCTAAACAACCTCATTTCACCATGAAAATAAAAAAAAATTATATTAAAATGCATGAGGAGAGCATGAGTAAATACCTGGAAGAAACGGTTGTGAATTCCGCCCGCTGGATCTCCTGGAATTTGCAGTTGAAAATCAGAGCTCCAATGTGTAAAAGTTTCAAATGATTTATATTTTTTACTATTTATAGAAAAAATTTCAAATATTTGAAAATTTTTACCCCCTTTCCTATAGTTATGACAGTGTCTAACCATTTTGGACCGTTTCTGACATAATTTGTGATGTAGAAGACCATTTTCAATGCCGTTTCAGCCATTGGATTGACCCGTTCGTACTGATCTCAGGTATAACGTCTACACTGGCATATAGGTTAGGTTCACCACTGTTTGCATTTTGCATGACCTTATGACCATGTCACCATGACCTTAGGTACGAACCCACTCTATTATGTCACGGAACCTTCTTGTTGCTTTAGAAGTGGCATAATACGAGTGGTAGAGCTTCACCTTACATGGGTACCCTAGTTAACCCCTTATTTGCATTTGGTGCCCATGCCGACGTTTTCTCCTTTAGGGTGTGGGAGTCCGTTGTATAGTACTGCCATGACATTTCGCAAGAGCCTCATACTCCTCTTGATCTTATGCTGGCATGTTTCCCTCCGGACTCCCCCTATGTCAAGTTGTGAATGCATTATCATGAGCTTTGCCTACATTATTGAGCTTTATGCCGGCTCCCCTGACAGTGCGTTTCAGCCATATAGCCCGAGCTTCTCTCATGTCTAGCCATGCAGAGCCATTTTATATATCCTTCGCAGCTTGATTTCCCTTTTTACCGGGAGGGGATTTTTCCCCGAGTGTCGATATCCTACACATGTATCCTTGCATTGAGCATAGGTATGTTCCACTGCTTGGAACTAGTTTGTTTTCCCTTATGACACTCGTCTCCTCCTAGTTTGTAACTATAAAGCTAGTTTATTCTTTTTTCAAGCTTTTCAAATAACTGAAAAAGTCCAAAAAAATAAAAAAACCAAAAACCAAAAAGCCTTTGAACAGAGCACTGTATATCACATCCATTGGTTGGGTTATAGTTTGACTTTAGGAGCTGTACTCGTTTATCTGAGTTTATCTCCACCGACTGGTTAAGCTTCCAGTCCCTATGGAGCCTCTGTTGATGCCTCCTGTGTCACAGAGATGTCCCAGTTTGTATATCAAGTCTATGCTGCCTTCATTCAGTCACCATACGCTGTTATGCTCTTGTTCGAAGGAAGTTGAAACCTGTGTCGGCCATTCCTCAGTTATCTTGACTTTGCATGTCGGCCATTCCCGGCACAGTTACTGGTTCGTGCCCCCTATGATCGAGTCCTTCCACATTATACATCTTTGCTGAGTACCTCGTGTTGGATGATGGGGGATGCCTTAATGCCCTCCTTCCAGCGAATTTCATCCCATCGACTTCAAATCATTTATTATGGGATTGGAATCTAGAGTCCTTTTGAGTGCCTTGAGACTTGCAGTCATCAGTGGCAGGTTCTCTCGCCATCGACAGTTTCTTGAGAATACATCAATGTCCCCTAATCGATGGATTCTCTCAACTGTTCGACCTCAACACATCTATTCACACTTGTTAGTTTGCACTCTAGTACCTTGATTCCCATTTTCATTATCGGTGGGTAATCTCGTGTCTGTTAACGGTATACATCAATGATCAATAATCAGACGATGGACTACTATGTTCGACCTCGACACCTCTATTCGCATAGTAGGACATGTACTCGTAGCGGTTTGTGTAGAAGACTTTCCAGACTGGTGGCATCTCTTATATGCTACCTCCTTAACCGTGCCAGTGTTCATGAGATGTCAGCTCTCGTGACTTGATTCCAGTGTATGTCAGACATTTCTAGCCACTATGGAGATCTTGATCTATTATATATCTTCAGTCATTTTGCAGACCATGGTCCTTTGTATATCTTCATCATGGAGATTCTGATCTATGTATATTGTACGTGGCGATGACCACATATGTGATATCATGTATTATGCCTATTCATGGCCATTGTACTCTTATGTATCCGAGACTACTATATGTACTTGCAGTTATATGCAGAGTTGTATTATTGTACTATGCTGATTGGGTGGCTGGTCTTCCATTTGGGATCCTTCATCAATCCACTTCTGGGATGGACTTATAATGTATTTCGGCCATCGTATGACCCCTCTGACCTCACACATTAGGGGGCATCTGTTATAGCGTATTTCACCACTCTAGGTGAATCACACTTTGTATGGCCTTCCCCTGTCCCGCTACAGACTCTTTAGACCCCATGGACTATCTTTTATCCTTTGATGTTTCCTTGATCATCCCTAAAACTATATGAAAAATGATATATTTGGATTTTTACCCGATAACCGCGTACATACTCGGGTTTGACCCCTATAACCGCGTACATCGAGATGTGTGCATAATCCAAATCCTTTTGGAGTTTTCCTTGACATGGATCCAACTCATTCGACTCCTGGCCTTCCATATGCCTTAAGATCGCTCGGATTGGACCCTTCATTATCCCTTGTGAAGCTATATAAAGAACCCCTTGGTACATTGAAGGCATAAAGAGAGATTGAGAGCAACGAAACTATAGTCCATTGTTGCCGGAATTTGTACTTGAGTATGCATCCCTTTGTCCCTTGGAGCACTGCTGTGTTCTTCCCAAGCTTGCCTTTTGCTAGTGTGCTAGCTATCGTGAGATGGAGGATTGAGGTGGTGGAGGCCCAAGTGGGGGACTCAGTTTCTCCGGTTCGCAGACGTGTCGTCAAAGGTTGTATCTATCTTGTAATCTCTGATTTATATTAATAAGAACTATCTTTTCCTGTCCAATGATGTGTATTTGATTAAATATTGTATCCATTGGAATATGTCAAATGCTTTTACATTATTGATTATATATGCTAGAATAGATCTAACACCATGATATATAGTATGCTTGTATTGTTTACTTGTTGTTGAGGAAGTATTATATCAATTCAAGCCGAAGATTGGAAAAGCTCAACGGGGATCTACTTCAACCGTCCGAAATAAGGTACGAGGTCTGATCCTTTAGTGTTAGACATTTTATTTCTATTGCATATTGGGAAAGATTGATTTCTGGAGTCAAAGCTGTCTGTTGTGGTACCCCAAGCCATAGGAATTTCTCTCCGTAACAGTTGCAAAGAGAATAACAGGGCTATCATTGGGTTTGCTAAATCCATGCTTCATGATCAAGACATTCCTATGTTTTTGTGAATAGAAGCATGTGGCACGACAGTCTACATACAAAACATGAGTCCTCATAAGGATTTGGGAAACACAACTCCTAAGGAGAATTTTAATGGGAAGAAGCCTGAGATTGGGCACTTATGTATTTTTGGGTGTCTTATTTATTCCCACTTCATTTCAGAGAAGAGGATGAAGCTAAAACCCGTGGTATAAAAGGGAATCCTTGTTGGGCACACTAAGACTTCAAAGGGATACATGATTTATATCCTCGCACTAAGGAATACTATGGTGAGGGGGGATGTAAAGTTTGAGCATAAATCCTTTCAGAAGTCACATGATTCACTTCCAGTAGAGACAAGGGAGCGACAGGATTCAAAGGTTGACGAGGAACTAGAGGTTCATCATCTTTCATATGAGGAAGATGAGAGAGAGGCTCCTACCAGGAAACAGGAGCAAGAGGCTCCTACTAGAAATCCAAAGAAATAGGTTCCTAACACACAGCAGGGCACTTCCACTTCAGGGAGGAAGGCGTTGATATGGTTGCAACAGACCTTAAGGGATGCTCAGGAGATTGTAGAGCCTACTAGGAGAACCTTCAGGGAGAGTAGGACATCGCATAATTATTCGAGCTACATGGCACTGTTGTGCAACATCATTGATTCCAAGGCTACCAGTTTTGAGCAGGCCTCAAAGAGTCAAGTATGGAGGGATGCTATGCTGGAGGAGTATGCCTCCATCATGAAGAATGATGTGTGGTACATAGTCCCAAGGCTGGATAGAAAGTTTGGGTGAGTTCAAAATGGATCTATAAGATCAAGCTTGGAGCAGATGGCAGTGTGGATAAGCACAAGGTGATATTTGTGGTGTGGGGGTTTTGACAGATAAAGGGAGTTGATTATGAGGATATTTTTGCAAAAATGGCCAGATATACTTCCTTCAGATCAATCATTTCTATTGCAACATATATGGGTTAGAGCATACATTACATGGATGTAAATACCACATTTCTAAATGGGTTCATTGATGAGGAGGTGTACATTGAGCATCCTAAGGACTTTGAGGCACATGGGAGAGAGACTCGCATGTGTCACTTGAAGAAAGCATTGTATGGACTCAAACAAGCTCCTAGAGCTTGGTATTCCAGCATTGATAGTTACTTGCAGCATATCGGATTTGAGAAGCATGAGACATAACCAAATCTTTAATTCATTCTATACATAGATGATGTTCCTGAAAGGATCAGAGAAGCTCATTGAGCAGTGCAAGATAGATCTTGCTACGGATTTCAAAATGAAGGTGTAATACCCCGGTTTTGACCCCGTTTGCATTAAAGATACATGATGTCTATATTTTAATTATTCGTGGTGTGGAGCTAAAGGAAAAAGCCCCACCATTGATTTGGTTGTGTTATGTTTCGGCGATTGGGATCGTTGAAAATGGTATATCGTGCTATCCACCACATTATAGTTTTGGCATCATGTAAATATGCATTTTAATTGAAATGAACCTACAACCAGCTACGACGGTGCAACGATAATGAAAAGGGAATGATTTTCCTAAGGATGAGGGGGGGATTGTTTAACCATGAACCTATGGGGAAAAGCCATGTGTCAACCACCCATTTAAAACCTTTGTTGTTAGTTGGAGGCAGTTATTGCTGGGTAGTGGTGGGTGGTAGGGTTGTCAGTCCTTTCCCACACGCACACTCCACCAGCGGACTCTTCACCCTCATGTTGGCAGGGGAACCATTACTCCATTCTTGCTCATCCTCACGCGGAGACATGAGCGATTTTCTCTCCTCACTCATAGGTCGAGCATTTTCCCTCACGCAGCGAGCTGGAAGAGCGGCCTCAGGGCACGATTTCTGTTGTGTGTGTGAATGTCGTGGTTGGGGAGTATTGATGTGGGTGCATTCACGATTTTCCTGGGAATAATCCATTCACGTTCTGTGTGCATATGTGTTTCCATACCGATTTGTGGTCTGTGAGTCTGTTTCCCTCACGCATGGGCTGAGAGTCCGATTTCTCCTTCCATTTCGGGCTGTGTAACTTTCCCGTGGCTTCATTGCTGAGACCAGGGCTGTTATTTTCCCCGCGTTGTTCGTTGCTATGGTTTTATTTTACATTTTGGTTGCTGTGGGATCCATTACGTTTTGGGGGTTGTTGCTGAGTTGTTTTGGCCATGCTAGGGCCAAGAACAACTCTGAATCGCTTGTTTAGCCTGAGTTGCGTTCATCATTTGGTTGCCATCATGTTTCCACAGAGCCGTGAACTGTTTGGTTTTTCTGCGTGTATGCAGTGGTTGGTCTTCGGACTCTGTTGGAGTTGGAATGAAGGCTTGGGTTGCTTGATAAACCTGGTATGTTTGGGAACCACACAAGTAGAGCTAGAGGGTTGTCTTTCTTCTCCACAACCCTTGAATAGCACTAGAAGGGAGGTCAGGGCCTGAGGGACTGCGTAGTAGAGAAGGGACTGATTTCCTGGTGTTGGGTGTGTGTGGGTGTCCTAGAAGTTAGGCTAGTTATGGTGTAGGATTCCTTAGCTCTTCAATGAGCCCACCAGCTTAACATTCAGCTTTTCCCAGCTCCTTGATGGCCTGATAAACCCTAGTGTGTTGGCTTGGCTGTTTTGTGTATCCTTGGCTATGTGTAAGCATGCTTGTTCCCTATTCCTTAGGGAATAATGCCCAGCTCGGGGGTGGCAGCATTGCTGAGATATTAAGGAGCACGCTGGCCTATGGTTGGGTGGAATGTTGCAGCGACGTAGCTGGTTGCAGGACGAGTTCTTTATAAGATAAGCATTCTTGACTATTTCGTTCTGCAATCATATTTACTGTTAATGAATTATGATGAACATGTTGAATGCTGGAATGTATGGTTTTGCTTCCGCTGTATGTTAAACAATTATGCATCTATGCATGTTTTTACTTCCAAGCATTTTATTTCAGTTTATATGTATGTACATGTTCATGGGGCTAGTTGCCCGGATGGTTTGTGTATGGTAGTGCCCTCTTCGCCGGTCGGAGGGTCGAGGACATTACAGAAGGACATCGGGTTGATGCATTACTTCTTGGGACTGGAGGTGTGGCAGAGGAAAGGTCATATTTTCCTCGGGTAGAGAAAGTATACTATGGATATCTTGAGGAGATTCAATATGATAGAGTGCAGGCCTATGGATACTCCTATGACGGCCAACTTGAAGAAGTTGGATTCTTCTGAGTAAGAGTTGGATGATCCTATCTTCTATAGTTAGTTGATTGGGTCCTTGATGTATTTGGTCAACACCAAGACAAATATATGTTTTTCTATCAACACTCTTAGTTAGTTCATGGTGGAACCGAAGAGAGTGCATTGGGTTGCAACAAAGCATGTGCTCAGGTACCTACAAGGTACGGTAGAGTGTGGTTTGAGTTATGAGCAGCTGGATGGAGTTAGATTGACAGGTTATAAAGACTCAGGTTGGGAAGGAAGTGCAATGGACAAAAAGAGAACCTTAAGGTGTTACTTCAATTTGGGTTGGAAAGCAGTTTCGTGGTTCAGTTGGAAGCAGAAATCAGTGGCATTGAGCTCAATAGAAGTAGAGTATATCGCATCCATTCAGGTGAGTTGTGAGGTCATTTGGATTCACAAGTTAATCATGTGTTTATTTGGTCAAAGGTTGCAGATGACCATCAGTCACTACAATAATCATAGTTGCAACAAACTCTCTAAGAATCTAGTGTTTGATGACAAGTCAAAGTATATGGAGATCAGGTATCACTTCATCTGAAATTATGTTCAGAAGGAAGCTCTGAAGCTTTAGTACATACCTATAGATTAGCAAATTGTAGACATTCTCACAAAGGATTTGGTACAAAGGGGGAGTTTTTCTTCTTCGGGAATAAGCTTGGAGTGGTATAGAACACTTTCCTCATTAATGGCAAATGTTGAGTTTTGGCCTAACTAAGGATAAGTGGTTTGCATGGATTCAATGTTGGAAGCATGCATGAGATGTATAAACTTTACGGTTCCATGCAAGTGACTTTTATTAATTTACAAAGAAAGTTAATTAATTATTTTTTAATGAAAAAATGAAATTAGGGTTTTGGAACCCTAAAATTCCTTGGTAAATTATAAAAGAGAGGCAGAGGGTAAAAGGTCACTTGATCAACTCATTGTCTCATTTATATATTGATTAAGAGGGAGTTAATTCTTGAATAGTCGAAGACAAGAGAGCAGGGGCGCACTTCAGTAGTCATGAGAGAAATGAGGGTGCACTTCTTCAGTCGTGAGGGCACCAGAGAAAGCAGGGGAGCACTTATTCCACTGAGAGGGGGTGCATTCCCCTAGGTAGTGATTCAATGTTCATGCCATCAGAAATTTCAGAGGAGAGGAGAGAGTGCACTTTTCCAATTCTATAACTTGGAAACACATGTGAGCAGGGGCACACTTCTTATAGCGCAACAGTTGTAGTTGTTGAGTAGTGTGGGTCTGGCCTTTAGATATAGCACACTTTCCAAGGATTCAGGTTTTTATATCTATGAAATATCTGCTATAATCATTTCTATTTCCTTTCTCTAGCTCAAGTTACAAGAAATCCCTAGTTTGTTGGTTTTTCCCCATTGGGGTTTCCAGGGTAAAACTATTGTGTTTATGGTTGTGTGATTGGTTTCTTGTTCCGATGTGTTTTTGCAATTATTTGAGCTTATGTATTGTTGTTCATAAAATCAAATATAATAATTTAATTATGCATGTATCTAGGCTAATTTTATTGGAAGTACTAATCTAATTATAAGCTCTAATACTTATAAGACTTAGCCAAGTGGTTTAAAAAGTCCTCAGCTAGTATAGCCAGTAGTAAAATCTATGAATGAAAAAAAATTGAACTAAAGTTTTTTTTTAGTCGGGGAACACCTTTGTGGTCAAGGGGAAATTTCTCTTTATTAAATGTCATGTTAGTTATAAAATCATTGTTGTATAGAGGCTCTAAGTCATGATGTTGCATCATATTCTTGTTGTCTTAGAAGGAACAAATTCAATCAATATGGTTACATTAGTATATGTTGAGTGTAATTATTGAATTAATAGAGTCATAAATGTGGAAATGATGGAAGTTAGGTTAACAGGTAAGTGATAGGGTTGATTCGATATTTTGATGGATTATGTCATGACATGATTCTATCTAGTTATGATGAGAAGCTAAGCATAATTTCACTTAGATAGAGTTGTAGATTCCATATGATATGATCGAATTTAAAATTAATTGTGACAAAGAATTTGTTATTCAATGAAAATGTATATATAAGCTAACTCCACCAACCTGTTAAGTTAGTCTACAGATTGAAGAGTTGAGAAACAACTAAGTTTTGTAGAACTAGTGAGAACAAGCCATTGCACGTGCACCAAAGTGGAGACCAGTAAGCAATAATTCAACAACTAATTTAGAGATTACCAGTGATTTATACAAGAAGAGAGCTAGGAACAAAAGCATGGTAAAGGTAAATATTAAAACCACTCTAGAGTGGAAGGAGGTAGTGCAAGATGATGTAATAAACCCTAGATTCCTTCAATGAGGAGATTTAAAGGACAATTTAGAATACACATCACTCATAGAACATGAATTCATGGATGCAGAGCTATTCCCAGAGCTCCAACAAGCATACTACATGCCTAAGGTCTAGCTCAGTAACGAGGGGAAGAGAAAAGAGTTTTTTTTTATGAGTTTAAGGCACTTTACTTTTACTCTCTTTTGAAACTCTTGAGCATCCTAAACTTTGGTTCATCACAACCTATATAATGCTACATAAATTTATTGATGATTAGATTGCACCAAGGTAAGATCTAGCACGATAAGACTTGCCCTTTATCTTTGGAGCATGTTCAAGACCTCATGGGGATTTCTATATATGGACTAGACGTTAGTACAACCTTCAAGCTACATAAGAGAGCAAAGAAATCTACAGAATAAACTACCTTAAGATTTATTTTTCCATTTGACGAAAGACAGGCCATCCTAGCGCTTGCCATCGCAAGTATACTCCCATCTCTAGAGAAAGGATATTCCCCTATCTAGAGCAGTTATATTTGTTTTTCAGCTTTAGCGTTGTTCTTCTATTGCCCCCATCCCCCAACTTAATATTGATAGGAGTTATTTCCCTTAATTTGTGATATTAATTTGTGATCTGATGTATACTCGATGTATACCATCTATTCAGGTGTTCTAGGGATTTTGTTTGTTCCCCCGATATCCCAATGGTCGATCTTCATCATAACTTCCTCGGCCTCCCTCTTTCCAGTCTCGTGTTTGTACTTCGCCCATAACGGGTGAGTTACTTAACATACCTTTCTTCATTCCCCTCAAAAAGATAGCTATAAGGCCAAGAGATATAGTAAAAAAACCCAAGATTTCCTTTCTATTTATCATTGAATGCACTTCACCAATATACGTAAATCTATAAACTACCTTAAGCTTTCTCTGTAATTCACATTTTATTATCGACTTCTCTTACCGGACTTACCTTCCTTGACTTTCAAAGAGTCCCACTTTTTCTTTATATTTTGGGTGATTCATTAGCCATTAGTTGAGGCAATAAACACAACATTAGTGAGATATATAAGGGCTTACATTGGTCTTGGAAGTTACCAATGCGATCTATTCTTTCCTTCCTTTCTATAGAGGGGATTAATGATAAGAAGTCAACCCTTTTAAATAGCCTTCTTATTTTTTTCTTTGGGGCTAGATATAGTTCTTCGAAAGGTGAAGCATACCTCCCCTACCTACTTTCCTTTAGATCAATTCAATAATTAATAAGGAGAAAACACCACACACACCATAGTGCAATTCCCATAACGTCAAGATATGGCAGAGGATCATGTATTTCCAAACCAATGCTATCCTTAAGTCATATAGCTTAGACCGACCTTTTGCTCAAAACTCTCTCAAAGGCCAAAATCCTAGCCCCAATATAGGGCCTTATTATTTCTTTTTGGATTCCCTGGGCCAAGTAAATAATAAGCACATTATAGATAGTAATTACATCGATGAATTCGTCAGTGCCAAATCCAACAAAAAAAAGAGGCTATAGTTCTTTGAAACATAGTCCAACTTGGCTTCATTGATGTGGTGTTTCTCATCTTGAGCACGTTAATGCTCATTCACAAAAGTACAATAAATTACATGAGATGACCCTTGGGTTCAACTTCCTAAGTGGTCTCTTGTACTCCTATTGAATTTTCCTATTCACCTAGGAATCTTGGTCTTCTTTCCACAAGAATAGTGCCACAATAGTGCACAATAATCCTAACACCAAGGATTATGTTCCCAACAAAATATTTCACAAGGAGACCAAGAGATCAAATCCCATTGGAGTTTTTTTTTAAATGTATGATGGTGCCCTATGTACATTAAAAAAAGCATAATGAGATATAAAGGGAATCTTTTGCATGGTTAGTCGACTCAAACTTGAATAAAGGGGCTAGAGGACTTTAAATTTTGTTTAGATCCATATGAAATCTATCGATGATTTTTTGTCGATATCCAACATTTTGACACAATCTCTAGTATTTTCGTTGATATCCAACATTTTGACACAATCTCTAAGCCTTTTTGTCGATATCCAACATTCTGACACAATCTCTAGGATTTTTGTCGATTTCAAACATTTTGGCACAAGTTCTAGTTTTCCCTAACTAATAGGTTTATGTATTTGTAATGATATTTTTTGCTACCCCTTTCATTTATATTGCTTATTTTATGGTTGCTTAATTTCAGTGTTGCACTCATATGACAAGGGGGGCAACATATGTCATCCTTCAAGCGCAAGATTGCTTAACGCATGTGATGTTATCAAGTACTAACTTAAATCTATCTCTCTTTTGGATGGTTCGTGAGTTCACCAATACCATCCATTTTTGGGTGGAAAGGTATGGCAAATAATAAGCAAAGTACCAATTTTGTTGTTGACAAGTTGCTTCCAGCAGCAATTAATATTATTGGGACATCATCATGCATGTTTGTAACACTTCTTTTCAAAGTAGGTTTCTTTTAAAGGAAGCACTACATGTTGATTGGATGTGTTGTAAGGGGAATTTACTACACACGTATTCAAACCAATCCAGGGGACATTAAAGGAATTTCAACTTATCACACGCTTTATTGTTGTTTTCAAACACTTCTTGGATCAAGGTGGGGATTGTTAGTAATAGTCATCCAAGAGGGTTTTAAGAAATATTTTATAATTGCAAATATATAAGAAGTTATTTAATAAAATATGTTAGGTATCAACTTTATCTTACTATGTTTTTCTTGGTAATAAAAAAGCCTCACTTTTTATTGAAGTATCATTGTTGTGCATTTTTGTAGTGTATTTCGACCACCAAAAGTTGGATGAGGGTGATTTTAGTTATTTAATAAAACTTATTTCGTTTTCAACCTTAAGTTTTCATGTCGAATTCATGCTCTACATTTTCCAACACTATATGCAATCTTGCATAGCTCTACAATGGCCCCATCAAATGGAGTATTGTCATTTCCCATTGAAGATTGGAATTATGGAGAAGAATCATTTTCATTCTTCAAATATATCGTAAGATATAATGGTGTAAGGCATACCATGCCAAGATATCAAAATCCTTTAGCGTGGAGAATATTATTGATCATTTTCATTCTTCAAATATATCATAGGATATAATGGTGTAAGGCATACCATGCCAAGATATCAAAATCCTTTAGCGTGGAGAATATTATTGTGAATTTGCAAAGGTATATCTACTAGCCAATGTTGTTATGGATAATGGCAACGTTCACTATAAGTTGTTCCCTCCATAGCATTTCTAATGACAAAGTTCATCAAAAGTTGTTCCCTTTAACATAGGAACATACATTTCCATTTCCAATCCTAAGCAAAACATGGGTGTAGGTTTCAATGCATTTCCTCATAGGTCTTCCTACAACCAATTTGACAACTATACAATGGTGGTCATTGATTGCTTCACCAAATTGTCAATATGGTACCATTCAAGAAAAAAGGTTTCAATGTACCACAATATCTAAATGTTCTTTAAGCGATGTGATTTCACGTACATTACCTACAATATATGGTTGCAACAACATATTTCTTAACTACCTTTTGCAATCCCTACAATGATTTATGGACACCAAACTCAAGAAAAGCATTACCTTCCATCCATAGATATACGGTAAAAAACACATAGTAAATCAAAACATTGTTCAATTATTGTATATTCTTGACAATAAGACTTTGAATACATGAGATGACAACATCTTATATATGTAACATGATTACAATTTTATGTTGCATGATGTGATATGAATTTTACCTTTCGATCTGTTTTATATCAAATTAACAAGGGTGAATACAAGGATGGCCACTAGCAAATGGGTGATTGATAAGGTTTATAGAAAACAAATGGAATATTCATGTCAAGTTCAAGAAGCTTTGCGCAATAACTAGTACAAGCACAAATCCAAGTATTATGAACGTCATATAGGTCATAAACAGGGAAAATTTTAGGGGCTAAATTTATCCCATGGTTTAATTTTCAAAAAAAATTGTCGAAAAAAAAGATTCGCTAATTTCCATTTTTTTTTTAAATGATTCGCCCAAATTCTAGAGGATTTTTTTTTACTTTAAACCTTGCCAAAACTTTCCAAAACTATTTAGAATCCTTAGAGATATGATTTTTTTAATAAAAAATTGTCAAACATTTTATGGTTAAAAGTTTAAGAATTAGTATGATTCACCAAGGTTTATACACTTTTAAAAAATTGTGGATCCTTCAAATTTTCCTTGATCATCAATATTGCATCACCAATAAAATTTGGGTTTACCATCAAGAGTAAGAATTTACACTAAAAGACAAGAGGATCGAGCTTGAAAATTATGCCCTTTATATCATCATCTAACATATTGGAGAGAATTTGCTCTAATTGGACCTACCAACCTACAAAAGCATTCATATAGTCTTCAACATAGAAAATTGGAAGCTTCGGAAGCCATCAATGTTGGACAATTATGAAGCATAATCTATCATGCTCGTTCTAAAAGAGTTATTTGTCGAAGCTAGTGTAGAACTAGAAACAAATACATTAATATAATGGAAAAACCACATAACAAGATAGAGAACCGTTAAGCTTTATCAAGTTGGTTTTAAAGTACAATCACCCCAAGATGATAAGAAATACACATTAGAGAGACTCAAGCAAAGTCAACTGAGCAAGCAATATCATTATTGAGGCCAACAACTCTCCAATGAGGTTCGATGAAATATGGTCATCTTAACATGTATCAAAGTGACAAAGAGATTGTGATGCGAACAATGATAGATTTGGGTCACGCAATTTCCAACATGTGAGACTTCGTTGCAGTACCTAAGCACAAGCTTTTGGTCATACATGTATAGCTCAATTCAACACAAGCACACCAACGTGGATTGACACTTTACCATTTGATTCCTAGTAGAATCCCAACAGACATAATGAATAAAGGTCTTCTCTGTCTCCCTCCCTCCTCTCTCTCTCCCTCTCTTTGACGTGTTTACACCCATACACATACACTAACATATTAAGAGATATGAACAAGCGAAATTTGAAATCCCTCGTATTTCCTCGAGTTGTAGTATTCAAATTCCTATTTTTTTATTGTTTAATGATTTATATACGATGAAACAAGAATTTTTTATAGTTAATCATTTTGTAAATTTTCACATTATTCATATCATTGTAATACAAAATTACTCATTTAATAAAAATGTGGAACTTACCATTTTCCCAAATTATTATGTCAATTCAAATCAATACTCTATGAATTCATCTCATCTCAGTGTTAATTAGGGGTAGGGGAATTGCCCCCAACATTTCCTACACTCCTAAAACATGAGAATCTATTTCAAAACAACCCCTAACAAACCCCTTTTCAAGAAACACGTTAAAACACATAAGGTATCATTTCATAAAAAAGGAGAAGTGGTTCCCTCGTCAACACCCCATTGACCCATCGATTAAACCAAAAAGAATAAAACCTTATTCGTTATTTTAAAATTTACTACAGTGTTTATTTTCCATTTGAGCCATATGTGAGGTATAAACTTTTCATCACACATGTATAGCTCAATTCAGCACAAGCACACCAACATCGATGGACACTTCATCATTTGATTGCTAGTAGAATCCCAATGGACATAATGAATCAATGTCTTCCCTTTCTCCCCCCTTTCCCTCTCCCTCTCTTTAACTTTCTTACATTAATGTATTAATATATATGAACAAGTGAGATTTGAAATTCCTCGTATTTCCTCGAGTTGTAGTATTAAAATTCCTATTTTTAGTGTTTAACAATTTATATACAATGAAACAAGAATTGTTTTATACTTAATCATATTGTCTCAAGTTTCATTATTCATATCATTATTATACAAAATTACTCATTTAATAAAAATGTGGAACTTACAATTTGCCAAATTTATTATGTTAATTCAAATCAATATTCTATGAATTCATCCCATCTCAGTGTTAAACAAGGGTAGGGGACTCACCCAACATTTCCTACACTCCTAAAACATGAGGACCTGTTTCAAAACGTCCCCCATCAAACCCATTTTCAAGAAACACGTTGAAACACACAAGGGATCATTTGTTAAAAAGGAGAAGTGTTTCCCTCGTGAACACCCCGTTAACCCATCGATTAAGGCAAAATAAATAAAACCTTACCCATTATTTTAAAATTTACTGCAGTGTTTACCGTTTTTCCATTCAATCCATCAGCATGGGGAAGAAACTCATTGCAACCGAGGGTTTCACTTTCGACAAAGAGCATAGGAGGTAATCTTCGCATGCTCTGTTGAGGATTAGTTATTAACCTTTTTATAATACTACTTCAGCATACTAGCATACTCACCTAAGGCGTGTATAGGTGGCAAGTGTATACATACAATATGTGGGTACTAATAGTTAACCATAGTTGTTGTTAATGCATAATGTTTATGCATATGTGTCTCTCTATCACTTCCTCAATCAAACATAGAAAAGAATAATCACAATGCATCATTCATCTTTTCCTACTAATATCATTTTCAACAAATCAAGTTAACAATAGTTGTTGTTAATGCATAATGTTTATGCATATGTGTGTCTCTATCACTTCCTCAATCAAACATAGAAAAGAATAATCACAATGCATCATTCATCTTTTCCTACTAATATCATTTTCAACAAATCACCACTCGTAATCTTCAACCACTAATCACAGTTATTAAACACTAGCTAATCATCACAAAATTAACAAAAGGAAGCAACACACATTTTTCACATGGTAGAACTTTAGCAATAAATAAAAAGACATTGTTACTTCATAAGTAGAATCCACAACTAACATAGAGTCACCTAGCCTCCCTAACCTACTTCCACGCCCATCCTATTCTTCCTCTGCTAGAATAAAGTTGTGGTGTTGTCTATATCAACCTAACCACACATTGATCCCTCAAGGCGAAAGAGTCGACTATATCGACCTAACTTCCCTAGCATAAAATTGGCAGTCATCACCGCTCATCTATGGGAGTGTGTCCACCACTTCCATCCCACAACTATAGGTTTTAGAGTATACACGATGGGAAATACCTCCACCCCTAATAATAGAACTAGGGTTAACACCCTAACATCAAGTCCCAACCACATTGAGCAATTGTTGTTCAAATAGCCATGTCATTGAATAACTACTATGGGCAAGTTGTGGCCCCTATCAAAACTATACTTACTCACAAATCATATTAGTGTTTAATATCATAATTCGCGTAGTAAGCAAATACAACATATAGTACATAGCTATCTCCATGATATCTAGTGCATCCAGGTTAACCAATTATATGTCAGCTCAATAACCATATATATGCCGCAAGTAAGAATATATCTAACCATTTAAAATGATAAGATATTTCACAAATTGATAATTAACTAACCATGTATATTATTTTGCACCACATTACATTTATATGCCGCAAGTAAGAATATATCTAACCATTTAAAATGATAGGACATTTCACAAATTGATATTTAACTAACCATGTATATTATTTTGCACCACATTACATTTGTTCTATATTCAATGTATAAATTAAATTGATATCTAGATACCATATTCCATATCCAATATGCTAAGTCATAAGGTTCGTTGGATCTAAAGCTTGAGAAAGTGAGTTTGTAAATCTAACAAAAGTGCAAGCAATTTGATTATATAGCATGAAACTTGTATGACGCGTAGCATTCTATGCTTCATAGATGAGAACATTGGCATTAACCAGCGTAAATCCAAATCCTAGGCTCTATCAAGCACCAAGAGGGATCAAATCTCTCGAGGTGCAAACCTCTTCTTAGTTATTGTACTCAATGAGCTATCAACTTTGGCGTCTCCTATATATAGCCATTGATTTGATTCAAACCAAAAGACACATCTTTTTATTTAAGGTCCACATATAATATTTTTATTATTAATATTTAATATTATTTATGGCCGGATTGTTATATTTATTATTAATTTTATGTTGTTAGGAATGAACATTACAACATCTCCCCATACATGGTTTTAAAACCACATGCAAGGCCCTCCTAAAACCATGGGTTGTTTAGGAGGCCTTGCATATGGTCTTAAAACCATTTGCAAGGCCCTCCTAAACCATGTACAATAAAACCATGGATTGTTTAGGAGGCCTTGAAAACCATGTGCAAGGCCCTCCTAAACCATGTACAATAAAACCATGGGTTGTTTAGAAGGCCTTGCACATGGTTTTAAAACCATGTGCAAGACCAACATTTTTTGGGGGATAATTCAATTTTTTGTTTTTTATTATTTTGTTAGGTGGGAGCATTGCAACATCTCCCCCATATTGTGTTTTTTTTGTAACCCACATTTTCTATTTGCGAATAATTAAATTTTTACTTTTTTATTGTTTTGTTAGGTAGGAAGATTACAACATCTCCCCATATTAGGTTGTTTTTCTAGCCGACATTAATTTTGGCTTATAATTAAAATTTTATTTTTTATTAGTAAAAATAACATTACGTAATGTTACATAACGTTCCAAGATCTCCCCCATACTGGCGCCTCTCGACGCAATGAATCCATGCAATGTCTTGCTCATGCACATTAGAGGTGAAACAAGAGACAACAAGGATTCTGAAAGTAAAATCAACAAGTTACCATTTTTTATGGGTTTTAACTTACATATAATAACAAGGGAGAGCTGCATAGCAGCTAGTCCCTGCTTTGTTTTTTAATTTTTTGGGGGGTTTAAACTTGGTAATTTAAAAGTAATTCACATTTTTAATAGCAATTGCGATCTCTTAATCCACCAAATGATCTTGTTTAATGTAACTGCAACCTAGTGGCTGAACACACAAATTTGTAGTACAATTCAATCAAATTTGTAATTAATTTATATGAAATATGTTTGAAAAGTATTGACATGGATTACTCGTTAATGTTGCCTCTCGCTAGTGGCTCTCACAAACATTACCAGAATGCGGTTTGAGATTTTATTACTATACAGGTATGTTTTCGAAAACTTTCCTTCCATTTTTATAGTCTGACTTCTCTCCTAAACCATACCATATCCATAGCATAGTTAATCACTTATATAATATATTTTAGGACAGACATTATCAATAAGAATATATTTAATTGTACGTTATGTATTATATTTATATTTATAATTCAAGTTATATTTATGAATAAAATATAAATTAAGATATTTTTCTAATTTTTAATTTTGATTAAAAAAATTAATAGAAATTTTAAACATAAGCATAGTTTGTAATTTAAGTGTGTATATTATAAAAAAATGTATTTAATTTTTATGTTTCTAAAAAAATTAGATATTAAATTTAAATTTAAATTATATATATATATATATATATATATATATATATATATATATATATCATAAAAGAAAATGCATACTTTATTTTGAAATCGCGATGTCTAAATTTGGAAGCTATTTTGAATTCTAGATATGAACATTGTCAAAAGTCTGCTTTTGGAATTAGTCCTAGCCATCACTTATACAATGCCTGTTTTAGCAACAATATCATATCATTGCAGTGACATTTTTCCGTACTTCGTTTAAAGAAGGTTAAAATGGCATGCAATCATAAAGTAAAGAAAATAAAATTCTTATTGTGCACTAACTCAAGTTGACTGCCGTGGCTCTCCTCTCCACACTCCCAATATCTGGTATCAGAGCATGTTTAGGAAAGAAACCTTGTCTTAAAAGGAAAAAGTAATTTTCTAAGGAAAATAAAAATTAAAAAATGGCTTCCACTTCTGGTGCACACATGTCCACTTTACAAACTTCAATTTTCTCAGGAAAGAATTATGAGTATTGGTCTCTAACAATGAAGGCTTTCTTCAGAGGTCAAGATGCATGGGAAATAGTCCAAAATGGCTATACAAAACCACTAGATCAGATGGCATATCATAATTTGACACAAGCTGAGAATGATGCCCTAAGGGAACAAAGGAAAAATGATCGAAAAACTATGTTCTACATACATCAAGCCATGCATGAAAGCATACTCCCAAGAGTAGCAGCAGCAAAAACAACTAAGGAGGCATGGGAGACAATGGAAATCGCCTATCAACGCTTGGACAACGTAAAGACTTCTAAGTTGCAGATTCTTAGAAGAGATTTTGAATCTATATCAATGATGGATACAAAGTGAGTGGAATAATTTTACACTAGAGTCATTGTCTGATAAATCAACTGAAATCTCATGGAGACGTATATGAATGTAGGAAGAAGCGGTATGACCAAGGAAAGCAAGGTCAAAACCAGTCGAGCAACACCAGCACTTCGACCAACACAATGTTTTTGGCATGTGCATCCCTAATTGAATGCAATGTTGTCCAAGAAAGTCCATGTGACATATGGTATTTAGACTCAGGCTATAGCAATCATATGACTAGTAATTTAAATTTGTTTTCCAGTCTAAATAAACCAGTTCAAAGTGATATCACACTTGGAAATAATATCCAAGTCACTATTTTGGGAAAAGGTACTATTGGTATTCTAACCAAACAGGGGTGGGGGTCGAAGACTATGTTTGATGTTTATTTTGTTGAAGGTATGAAACACAATTTCATGAGCATTGAACAACTGATACAAAAGGGTTATAGAGTCTAAATGGAAGAAAATCATTGTGTGATTAACAACTTACAAACAACCAGCTGATAGAAAAAGTACCAATGAAAAGCAATCGATTGTTTCCTTTGAGCATAATTCCATACATGAAAGGAAACCCAAATACATTAGCTACATTCAAGGCAGCAAGTAAAGAAGCATACAAGCATTGCAACAAGGAAGAAAAGGACAGCGCTGAAATTCAAGAAGCATTTCAATCGTAGGTTCAGGATGAGTCCCACCTATGGCATTTCATATTTAGACATTTGAATTTTGGTGGGTTGACTCTACTGCACACAAAGAATATGGTGAAAGGATTTCCATTAATCGACAAACGAGAGAGAGTTTGTGAAGGCTGCATTTTTGGCAAGTACCATAGAGATACTTTTCCAGTCAGAAAGTCATGCAGAGCATGCACACCACTTGAGATTGTGCACTCTGATATTTGTGGCCCAATGCAGACACTATCCATAGGATGTTGCATTTATTTTCTTACTTTTATTGATGACTTCACAAGAAAAACATGGGTATATTTTCTAAAGCATAAATTTGATGCAATTGGATGTTTTCAACAGTTCCAGGCACTCGTGGAGAACCAAAGTGGATACAACATCAAAATCTTAAGGACGTACAGAGGCAGTGAATATGTCTCGAATGAATTCCAAATTTTTTGCAAGACTCGTGGCATAGAGAAGCAATTCATT
This sequence comes from Pseudotsuga menziesii, assembly GCA_001517045.1. Classification (NCBI taxonomy): domain Eukaryota; kingdom Viridiplantae; phylum Streptophyta; class Pinopsida; order Pinales; family Pinaceae; genus Pseudotsuga; species Pseudotsuga menziesii. The sequence goes on from LPNX010633367.1 coordinate 29,434, forward strand.
GCGCAGTATACACCTCTGCAGAACGGTGTCATGGAGAGAAAGAACAAAACCATTATGGAGATGGCGCCCAATATGATGGTAGCCAAGCATTTGTAAAATGAATATTGGGTTGAATCAGTCGCAACTAATGTATATATTATGAACCGATGTCCGAAAAAGAGCGTGAAGAATAAAGTTCCTCAAGAAGCATGGACAAGTATGAATCATAGTGCTTCTCATTTAAAAGTATTTGGTTGTGTCGCATATGCTCATGTTCTAGATGAGCTGAGAAGGAAACTAGACAATAAGGGACATAAATGTATTTTCGTTGGCTACTCTGAAGACGCAAAAGCATACAAGTTGTATGATCTTGTCGCAAGGAAATTAATTACCAGTCATGATGTTCAATTTGTTGAGAATGAAGCATGGGATGGAACCATCGAGAAGAATGTCAAGATTGCGTCGACTCTTGAGCATGATGACATGACAGAGGAAGTGGTTCAAACACCACATGTAAGTCAAAATTTCACAGCAGCGTCGACTCCTAGGACACCGCGACATCTTTCAACACAAGGAACTTCAACATAAGTCACAGCCCAAGCTACGCCGACAAGCGCACCAAGAAGTCTACAGACTCCATCAAGCAGTTTGTCGAGGTAGACATCGACAGATCCAATAATGACAAGAATTATGTGTGAGATATATGAAACTGGTACACCAAATTCATTCTCCATTTTTTCATTATTTTCTCAAATAGATGATCCTCTAACATTTGAGGAAGTTGTCAAAGAAGAATTATGGGCACAAGCCATGGATGAAGAAATAGAATGCATTGAGAAGAACCAAACATGGGAGTTGGTAGATGTACCAAAATATAAGGATGTAATTAGTGTCAAATGGATTTACAAGACCAAGAAAGATGTTGATGGGAATGTGCATAAGCACAAGGAAAGAATGGTTGCAAGAGGGTTTACACAGCAGCGCGACTTAGACTTCAATGAAACCTTTGCACCTTTCGCACACATGGACACAATCAAAACAATTATGGCCATTGTTGCACAAAACAAATGCCATGTTTATCAAATCGATGTTAAATCGGAATTTTTAAATGGCTATATGGAGGAGGAAGTGTATGTCGAATAGCCACAAAGCTATGAAGTTCCAAGACAAGAGCACAAAGTATACAGGATGAAAAAGGAACTCTATGGTTTGAAGCAAGCTTCTAGAGCTTGGTACAGTCGCATTGATTCCTACCTCACCCAAAATGGATTTCACGGAAGTGAAAGTAAACTAACATTGTACACCAAAGTTAATGGGAAAGGTAACATGTTAATTGTATGTCAGTACGTAGATGATTTAATATTTACTGGAAGTTTTGGCATAAAGAATTTCATAACAATCATGGAAAGAAAATTTGAAACGACTGAGTTCGGGCTTATGAAGTTTTTCTAGGCATTGAACTCCATCAGTCTGAAAGTGGTATATTTATATCACAATCCAAGTATGCAAGTGCAGTTTTGAAAAGATTCAATATTTCTAATTGCAAGGTAGCCCCAATACCAGTAATAACAAGTTTAAAATTGAGCAAGGATGATGATGGACCAACTGTAGATCCTACAATGTTTAAAAGGCTAGTTGGTAGCCTTATGTATTTAACTGCGACAAGACCAGACATCATGTATGGATTAAGTTTGATATCAAGATTCATGGAGTCACCAAAAGACTCTCACTGGCAAGAAGGTAAGAGAATTATGAGGTATGTAAGTGACATAAAGGACCTTGGCATGATATATTCAACCTCATAAAATTTCAAACTCATTACATACACTGACAGTGATAATGGAGGCATCACAAATGATAGGAAAAGAACATTTGAGTACACATTTCATTTTGGTACATGTGTTGTGTCCTAGGATTCGAAGAAACAACCCATTGTAACTCTATGTTCGGCAAAAGCAGAGTATGTCGCAGCTACAAGTGTAGCATGTAAAGTTGTTTGGATGTGGAGAATGTTAAGAGACATGTTGTAGAACCAGCAAGAACCAACAACCATTTACTATAACAACAATTCAGTCATTGCATTGTCGAAGAATCATGTGTTCCACAAGAGAACCAATCACATCGACACAAGGTAGCACTTCATAAGAGAATTGGTGAGCAACAAAGAGATTTTGTTAGAATTTTGCAGGTTTGAAGATCAGCTGGTAGACATCTTTACGACCATTGGAAAGGGATACGTTCAAGTATCTGTGAATTTATTTAGGAATGACAAGTTCGAGATAGTGAATATTTTCATGAACATAGTAAGTTTCAGCTCTGAAACATTTTGTAAAATTTTGTTTTAAGATCCCCATCTGCTCATAATTAACGAGGGGTGTTGGAAATATTAATTACTCGCATATATACATCATGTCTCACAGTCAGAGTCCCTAGAAGTACATTTTTGTCAGTCAGTCTGTCAGGTTGAGGAGTTCATGCCTCACCATATTTAAGAAGCTGAATTGTATTTCTAAAGTTAAGTTTCTAGGTAGAAATTAATTACAGTGTTTAATGTTAGTCGGTAGCTTCCAAGAGAAGCAAAATTTCAGTCTCTATATATGTATGAGAAGAATAATGAAAAAGAGTGAGTGTGTGTGTGGAATATGGTGGAGAGAGAGAAGAACGGAATACGAAGGAAAGAAAAAGAAGAAAAACCCTTAGAAGAGTTCAAGAGCTTAAGCTCGTGGTTTAGAATGTATTAAGAGACCAAGCTCTGTAAAGGTGAAACATCCAAGTATGTAATTGTGGTTGTAGTTCTTTTGTTATGTCGCGATAATATGAATCCATAGTTTATGGTTGAATGCATGTCTTATTTATGCCACACATATTTTCCAAAATTACTTGTGGGAATTTTTTTTACATTTATTGTTCATGAAAGACATAAAGAATCCACAAATATTTCACCGTGTAAAAGTTTAAGTTTTAGCCTCAGATGGTTCGACACAAGTCTTGTTTAGTATTTTGGTTATAGAATATTGTGAGTTTGTCACAATAAATTTGTGTCGAGGTTTATCCTAAGTTACGGAGTGGTGAAAAGTGTTTTTCACATTATAAGTCAATAGATAAAGAAATCTCCTTTTATAAAGTTCTGTTCAAAGTGGTCCTGTAGAAATAGGACTTGGTCGCAACCAAAAGTGTGTCGCGGTATAATCTCGTCGATGTCAAGTGGGTGTCTTTCGAGGTAAAAGTGTGTCAACGAAAATTTCAATCATCTCGCAGTAAAACCCCGTCACAATAAAATCATGTCACAAGAATTTGGGTCAAATTTAACATGTCAAAGAAAAAGGTGGAGTTTCCTAAAGGCATTGTGTCGCAACCCCAAAAGTAAAGAAACGAAAATTCTTATTGCACAGTAACTCAAATTTATTGTCGCAGCTCTCCTCTTCACACTCCCAAGATGATCTGAGGTTGAACTCCATGAACCTCATGGCATTATAACAAGACACAAACTCGATGTGCTTCTCACTTCTCTTTCTCTTACTCGTGCACCCATCCATGCAACGCCCTTAGGGTTCAAATATAGAACCACCATGGAAGCACAAAAGATAGCAAGAATGTGCCCACTTATGAGCATCACAATCGTTAGCTTCTTGGTGGGTTTTCCCCTGGTAGTAATCCTGTGATTGTTCCCAACACCTACTTCAGCGCTTTTCCCTTTGGTATTTTTCTTCTTTCTCTGTGACTCTCTCCTCTCCACAACTATCTGATTGCTAGAGTTATCAATAATGAGTAAACAAAGGCGATGAAAGGCAGTGATAGCCACAGTGATAGTGAGTAAACAAAGGAAACAGAAGGCGGTGATAAGATGTCATGGTGCCAGTTTTAGCTTGAGAGCATCCATTCATTAAATAACCAACGCATTTCATTAAATGGTTGAGGTTATACACCTGAAAGTAAACAGAAAATTAAACAAAAACTATGCAAATAATAGCTTAAAAAAAACATGGTTGAAATCAATTAACAAAGACAACCAATATCATCTCAACTCATTAAATGCTCCAAATCATTATATGTAGCCACTTATTAAAAATCAGTGTTGTTTCTAAAATTAAATTTTAAAAAATAACATTAATTCAATTATCATATATGAAATAATTCTAAACATCCAAATCGATTGCTAAAAGTCCATGCATAGGCAGGGACTAATAAAGTTAAGGTATTATAAAGTTAATACATTTTAAGTTGTATAATAAAGTTAACATAACATATTTTAAGTAATAAAGTTAAAATATGTATAGTAATAATGTTAAATCATAAATATAAAAAAATTATTGTTATAACAAATTCATATATTTTTAAAAGAAATTATAAATTTAATTTTATATATATGTGCGTGTGTGAGAGAGAGGGTGGTGAATCTTATGAATTAAATTTTATTATTGTCAAACTTAAACTCAAATTTGAACCATGTGACTTAGTGAATATGCACAATCAAATGAATCTTAAACTCGAATTTGAACCATTGTGACTTAAGTAATATGCACAATCAAATGAATCACATGTTCAACCTTATTAACAACTCAAAACAATAAAAGTCAAAAACATTTAAGTGCTCTCTTAATAGAAATCTTAATTACTCTAAGAGTAAATGAAATCTTTAGGTAAGTCACGTTAATGTTTTAATTGTCGATTATAAAAATATCGAGCATTACAGTAAATACATGAATTAAAAAGACAATATCAATTTCATTGTTAACAACGATCATGTATGTATTAGTATATTAGATTATAATTTATCAAATAAAATAAAAATTCAATGATTATGTTTCAATTTAAATGTATTCTAAGATTCTCATATAATTTTTGTTGTATTTTTTGCAGGGTCACATATGTTAATCTCGACGCACCATTCAACATTTCCTGAAATTTAAGATAACCTTCTACATAGGCCGCTCCCACATTTCCCCACTTCTGCATACATGTGTCGTGAAAACTTGGTGGAACATTAACAAATTCCAAAAATGATGTGAGTTCCATAACGATAGAAGATGTTATCATAGCAATTTAGATTTTATGGTGTCAAAACTATTGGTGTATGTAGCGCTTTATAAACAACCATTTTGTTACAATTGTTAAGAGAGACTGGTTGTTCAAAGTAGGTTTGTGGTAGAAAAAATTGTCGTTTATATTTGTAAAATGCATAGACTAAAAATATATAAATGTCTTTCAATTGGAGATTAACTTATACTACCACTACATTGCACTTAAGACCCTTTAAATATGGATGTGAATCCTTAAAAAAAGGGTTCTGAATATATTTACATGCAAAATTTAGGAATCACTTTAGCCGAGAAGAGTCCTTTTTCCAATGACCTTCTTTGCCACAAATGATACAAGGTGAAGCATCTTTTCTTCCTAAACTACCTACTTCATGTTTAGGTGTAAAATCATTACTACTAACAAGTAAAGGGATATTTGTCCAATACCATTTGTCATGCCATTTGGAAAAGCATATCATAGTAAAAGTTATTTCATGAAGGTTTTGTTGCCCAATTTTCAATCAACCGCCAAACAAAAGAGCATAAAATAGAATAGAAGTTCCATGTCTAAATAACTAATGGTTTTGCTTGTCTTGATTTTAGTTGTAGATACTATCTACAACCAACCCTCAGAGATAATGTGTTGTACAAAATGGTCAATACAATTTTTTAATTATGCAAAAGGTTGTAAGACCATAGATAGTTGAGAGACACTTGAAGGCTAGGTTGGACAACAAGGACCACGAGGATGGGTCATTGACATGAGAGTGTTGCTAGAGGATATTTTGGAAGTAATTATTTAACCAACATACCCAGTTTGTTAGGATGAAGATGACTTCGATGAATAACGAAAAACAAGGTTGGGCATGGTTACAGATCCACTACACAATCAACAATAATATATAAAACTCAATTTCACGCCTGAGATTAATGTGATACAAACTCATTCGCAAATGGGATAGATTTGAAACTTATATCTATCTTAAGTATTGAGAATACAATTACCAATATATTAGGGATAATATGCAATTCAATGTAGATAATATTGTATTAAGCATTCTAAACTATTTTTTATAAAATCACACTCTATAGTCGAGCATTCCATCATCATTATATATTTTAGTGTGCATACTAAGTAATGTATTATATATATGAATGTGTTTTAATTCAATCTAGTGAAATGTGGTGTATACTTGGAAATCATGAGGAAATATGACTGCCTATTACAGAAAGAGTTATCATTGAGCCCTAAACTTGGATGACACATAATGTGCAAAAGATATATTTTTAAAATATATATATTAGGAAAGTTGTCAATGGCTATGCATCTAAGTTACCTAATATTTGACATTAAACCCAACCTTTATTATCATTGGTAAAGAGGACAGGTAACGAACATGTAACTCATGTTTTTTAAAGTTATAGCAAAATGCATTGGGCAAGGCCTAGAGCTGTATGAACACCGAGTTGAATAATCTTACCCTATTCGAAGAAGAAAAAAATAACATTTGAAAAACGTAAAAAAAAAACATTTTGATTTTCAAAATATTGAAATTAACAATAATAAAAACTTGTCATAAACATTAAAAAACATTATGAAGTTTTATAAAGTTAAATCACGAGAGATTCCTTCACTACCCACTTCTACAAAACAAAGCAACATACCATAATGTTGAAACATGATACCCTATAATGTCTTCCCCACAAGCTTCTTACCATAGGAGGATTTCTATGGGGCTTAAGGAGATGGCATGGAGTACCAATCGATAAGATTGCCCATTACAACCACCTTCATTGATTTTATAAAATTGTAAATTAAAAGTAATGATCCCATGCATTTTTTTACAAATGTCGAAAAAAGATTTTTAAGATGAAGATTAGCTTAAATGTTAAGTTTATTGAGTGCCGCACTCCAAAAACAATGAGATTCTAGGATTCACTTGCTTCTAGTTGTGATGACTATCTATGAAATATTTCCATATTTAATTGAATGTAGCAAGCAACTTTCATCAGCAGTCACATGTGACTTTCTTCATTGCTTCGAGGGAATTTAGAGACAAGGCTTGAGGCGATTTTGAAAACGTCCTTTAGAGAACATCAACCACCAAAAAAGTCTCCAACATGCATTTCCCGGATAACCTTGTCTCTTGTCTAGAGGGTTAATTTTTCTGTTTTCCGTCAGTACATTCCTTTAGAGCATAGGCAAATTCATTTAAAGCAAATATAGGAGGAATATCAACGGAATGAGACTTTGCACTGCAAACCTATAGTCACATGTCAAAGGATGATTATGTATTTGAAGGTCTATTTGATTGTTGAATTCACATATTTAGAAGTTATATTACACATGTGGCAACATTAACCACTTGGGGCACTTGCTACATATTTTTATGCATATTTGTCCAATAAATAATTCCCTTCAGGTGTCTTTATAGTTCTCCAGTCATATTCTACAAATAACGTAGACCATTGGCATACTTTTTTCAGATGGAAATATCCACAAGAAACCCAACAATACTTCCCCACATTAGTGGATGGTAGAGGTGGTAAACCGCCGGCCATCCTCGCCGCCGGCCATCCTCGCAGAAGGCCTAACCCCAAAGGACTCAAGGCTCGAACCCGTGACCTCTCCCCGAACCGAGAGAGTGTGCGCACGTCTTACCAATTGAGCTAACCCTTAGGGCTAACCATTGGCATACTTTACAAAGCATAGATGAGGGTTTTAGAGAATATGCAACCTTGGAGGTTGACACAACTTTGATACTTCTTGATCAAAGCGCAAATTCTAAGAAAATAGTAGTGTTACCCTAAAACATGTTTAGTGTGGCCCCTAAGTTTCCTTTGCACTCCTACCTTTGCAAGCAAAAACTTTCTTGAGGAGTGATCCACTTCAAGGAAGGATTTATGAAATAGTTTAGGTTAAAGAATAATTGAGGAGGGAGCACTTTCCATGTCAACATGACTCATTCAAACCCTTTATTTTGTAATCCTTCACTCATCCAAAGGAGTACTCCACCTTTAAAGCAAACTTAAACTTATGGGAAAGTCACCATAATCATTTTTAAGAAATAACATCGTACCATAAAATGAGTACATGTGGCATGCAAACACCTTTTGAGTATTAAAAGGAACATCTTTAAAGGAGCACTCCACATCTCAACCTTCATTGGAGAGTTTTATACCATTTGTCATGGAGCAAACAATCAAATAAGATACTCGAGGAGGAGCGTTTCACACTTCTTTAAATATTTGACCTTTGTTAGAAGTTTCCCAATTGGAGGGTGACACATTTCAGCAAGGCTCATTCAACCTTGAAAATCGTGACAAAGTCATCGTAGGTTAATAGTACTCCACCATAGGACACTTATATAAGTTTCTTTATAAGAAAATACTAAGGGGAATGTCGATCTATGTCTCTCTATTTTATATTTTATTGGGACTTTTTTAAAGAAAAATGCTATAAAAGGGAGCACTCTGTACATGTCAACTTAGTCTTATTCCTCTATATTCTTCTTCAAGAAGGTAACCTCTCTAGCATTTGTCAACGTGCTTACCTAGTTTTGCATGGTTCACTTAAAATGCCATAGAAAAAGTCGATCCAGCTTATTCATTGGCTTTGGAGATACTTTACTTTATCATACCTCAATTCACTATCGCATTTATTAACCGCGTGCAGGATAAGACTAAACCAAGCAAGTAAGCTTTGGATGGCCTCTCAGAGGTTTACTTAGCATTCACTTCTTGTAAATTTTTGGTTACATAGGAGTTCAAAATCAATAAGAATAGTTTTTCCTAGGAACCACAACTTTAACCTAACATCTTCATTTATGTTGGTTAGCTTATAGAAAAGTCGTGTTCATCATTAAGATATTTTGTCTAAAATTATGGTCAACAATTGATTGGTGTTTCCAAACACATGTATCTTTATAAATGAGGGGTACATAATAAGACTAGCATAGCCAAAACGATTTATCGTTATAGGTTTATCATTTTGCTTCTACATGCAATAATCTTATTAATAAATGGGTATCCAAGGAGAAACACTGAGTTGAATGGATCACAATTAGTTATGAACAGATATTGGTATATAGAAACCCCTTGATTCCTTCCCTCATATCTATTATTTCATCCCTAATATCTAGCATCTTTAAAGATTACAAGCAAACAAAGTTCATTAGGAGTTAGCTTATTTATTCATGCAAGTAATTGGTGTCCCCGTTTTTCTCCCATTACTTTCAAACTAATTGTCGGTTCTTATTTGTCTCCTGCCAACTAAATGAGGATTCTCGTGCAACACCAAAATGAAACTACTCAATATGTCTCGATATATTCCTAAGCATTAAGCTGAGATAAAGAGCCTTCACAACCCTTTGCTCAGAGAAAAGACTCGAATTGATATATGAATTGGGTGAGTTCAGATCGAAAAGTTTTCTTCGGATCCCACCAATATGTCACCAATAAGAAATATGAGCACAAGATTAGCATGTCCATAGTGACATACTCCTTACTCACATACTCATCATGATCAATTTAGCTCTAGTCCAGGTTTGGTTTCCCCAACATGCATACCTCAAGATTGGAATAAAGAAGGAAAATTGGACTCGTACTTGATTCAAAATAGAATTGAGAAGGAGGGAGAATAAAGAGCCCTCTTTAACTAAAGGCTTGAAAACAACTTTTCACTCTTAATATAAACATTTTCCTATTGGTTTGAAGTGGAGGCTTATTTATATGCCACCCACCCAAACTTCTTTTTCCAAGAACCCACCCTAGCCCAATTATTCTTTAGCATTAATCAATAGCTCATGGTATTACCCTTGCAAACAATACTGCATCAAAGAAATTTTGAGGTCTAAATTGGGCCTTCTAAGGAAAATAATAGAATTATAGTTAAAATAATAAAATAATAGTTATTAAATTTTTAAGGAAAAAACTATGTTTTTATATCGTATTTTCAACATATCTCCTTATATGCTTACTCAAACTTCAAGTGTGAGCACTTATTGAATGTGCAATTAAATTTTGCATCAAACGAGTACTCACTCGACGTATTTTCAACAAACCCTTGGTAGAAAAAAACTCGTAATACATAAAAACAAAGGTATACCCTTCAATAAAATATGTTTTTTTTAAGAATTTTGAGCTTTTACATATCGAGCTTTTACAAAAGTATGTCAAGTAGGTACATGTTGGATGCAGAATTTAATTTCACATGCAATGAATTCTCACCCTCAAAATATCAATAAACATACAAAGAGATAAGTTGACAATATGATAGAAAAAATAATTGTTTACTATTTACCTTTATGGTTGACATCATCATCTTGAATCCTATTGGTTCTTATAAGGTTGATTTTTATGGTACCATTTTTGTTTTAAGGCCCATTTTTTACCTCAAAACTCCTCTAATGGGTCAATCCATTACTCTTTCTAATTCTATTTATGATCCACAATAACCATCCTTAGTTCATTCTCAATAGAGAAAATAAGCTTAGTTCTGATAAGGAAAAGGGTACCCTAGTATCGATTGTGATAGGGAAAATAACTAACACATACTCTACATATTCAAACATTGTAGAAATAGAATAGAAAGGGATTATTTTGTTAAGGTAGATGGGAAGAAAAGAATATGTGGTTCAAGAAAAACAATATGTACGAGGATTTGAAGAAACTGACCTACCAAAGATAGATTTCGTCGAGTCGTTTTACTCTATTTCAATTTCATAAGCATGGCTTAATAACCAAATGCAAAAGTTAAGCATTATTTATTTCTAATAACTAAAAATAATAACTCAACGTAGATGTGCAAAACACAACAATATGAAGTAGATGCAAAGTGTGATAGATATAGCTCTAGTACAAGTTGAATCAACAAAACAAGTGTGAGATAAGAATTGATCTCTGCTCAAACTCACCGATCTGGGTTGGGAAAAATCTTAGCAATCCAATCAATGTACACTCCCTCTCTTGTCGATCGACGATGGACGTGGGCTTGACTATCCTCTAACAACCATCAACGACTAATGGACCTAAGCGCCCCATCCCAAAAAGATAAAGCTTATAAGCAAACACACCTTATGGAATAACAAGCTTCATACCCTAATTATAAATTAATAATAAGTAAAGACATGGTACTTGAATCCAAATAGGCATCCCAATATTATTTTATTAAATCTCAAACTATATATAATATTATTTTATTAAATCTCGATGAAAGGGAGGGGGCGAGGAGCGAGGTTTTAGCAGGAAGCAGCACGAATGGCGAAGTTTTTTAATTTTTTAGGGTTTCAAAAGGGACCACCTCCTTCCCTGACGCAAATAGCATGCAAAGAGAGGTCTCAGTTCCATCTGGCGAACAAGAGGATTACACAGAGGAGATGGTGGATTACACGGAAGACCCCCTAGAGGGACAACTCATTTTTGCAGTCTCAAGCAGTTTGAAAGAAGTACCGCCATCACAGTCGATGGCACCAATAGCTTTGGCAGCCTCGACAGCTGAGTCCGATAGAATAGGAGCAGCTATGGGAATGGAAGGAGCTGGTAAAAAGAATGGAGGGTAGGGTTTTTTTACCCAAGGCAAGGGTCTACAGACCTTTGGCTCAAAACCTAGGCATAGCGACTCTTTCACTTTTCGAAACAAGACCACAAGAGGACCGTAAACCCTTGCCCGCAGTTTTTCTTCAAGCGGAGGCTCAGACACTAGATACGGAAAACCTAGAAACCTAGTTCAACACAGATTTCGCCCTAGATGTGGAGTGGTCTGATCTAGGCTCTCCTTTTTCACCATAAGCGTATCTAGAATCCCTCCCAACGCAAAGTCCAGAAGGGCTTATCACCTCCTTTCTGCAAATCACCGAGCAACAAGGCTCACCAGACTCAGCAGCAGGGCCGAAACAGGGAAAGTTTCATCTCCCTAATGGCTCACCAGAGGCCTTGGCACAGAGGCGGAAAAGGCTCAAATTCCTAAAGAACTCGAAGGAACCCCTCAACCTAGTTTGCTAGAAAAATGTTTCAGTGGCCCAAACCCTCGAGATGGTTGAAACAACCTTGGTAGGGAGGATAAGAGGAAAATACCCCAACAGAGACACTCTGGAGAAATGCATGAAATTGAATCGGGATGGGTTTCTGAGCTACTTACCACAAACCCTAGTCCTTTCACGGGGATGGTTCATCTTCAAGCTTAAATTCAAGGAGGACATGAACATGTTTCTTCAAAAACCGTGGAGTTTCGGCCCTATGCCTATCCTCTTCAAATCCTAGACCCAAATGTTCGACGCGGACACAGAAAAATTCGATGACATCCCAATCTGGGTCCACTTGCCAAGGTTACCGTGAAAGTTCTGGAACTTGGAGTCCTTCAGGGACATAGGAAACACCCTAGGAGTCTTCATCAATGCAGACATGTCGTTTGAGAAGATTGGAAGGATGACAGTGGCCAAAATACTGGTTTCCCTAAATGTTGGAACCAACCTAAGAGAAGAGTTGAACTTCATCTGGGGCGAGTGGAATAGAAGGAAGAATCTAGACTACGAAGGAATACCCTTCTGTTGCCACAGGTGTCACCAATATGGACACATGGAAAAACATTTCCATATCACTTTTAAAATCTCTATGGATAAATAGAGGAAAATACCGATTGAATCGGAAGGGAAAGGCCTAGAGAAGGATGGCTCCCAAGTAAGAACATGGTTTGCGCCAGGATCTGCTACACTGCAGCGGGAACCCCTTCTACCCTCTCAGCATGAGGTTCCTCCCCAAAGCACAGAGCAAGCTCAACTAGAGGGTGAAACGCAACCACAAATAGAGTCACCTCTTTCTCCGAGTAAGGTTCCTAACATAGTTCTCCCTATTTCAGAACTGCAAGATTCATTTATTGCACTCTTTTTTGACTCTCAAATCCCTTTCAATGAAAAATCGAAATCCCCAAACCTCTACCACAACACCCTCCGGCTCCTTTCTCTGGAACCCCTGCCTCCCCCTCCTGTCGAACTGGTTCCAGCCTCTTCCACCCCCCTTCAAACCCCACCTTCAGAAACCCTGTCCCCCTCCACCTCAAGCTCCCCTTGCTTCTACTTTTGCCTTAGATCCAGGTATATATCGCTCCTTGACTCCAAAAGTGGAGGTCTAGAAAAAAAAAGTAGGAAACCCCGAGAAGGGGAAAGGGAAGAGAAGGCCCTCCCACCTTTCTTCGACCCATAACCGAGCCATCAAGGATGTAGTAGAAGGAAAACAAAAATCAATTATAGGGGCACTTAGAGCAGCGAAATCCTCGAACAGAGGCTCCCAATGAAACTACTCTCCTTCAATTGCAGGAGTTTCGCAAGTAAACCCAAAAAACTTGCCCTAAAACAACTTCTTAGCCTATAACAGCCCGACATCATCCTCCTTCAAGAAACAATCGAAACGGAGGAGGAAATATCTCATCTTTTGAAAGACGCTCCCCCCCTTTATGACTAGCATGCAATCAGTGCAAGAGGACACTCGGGAGGACTTGCACTCGCCTGGAATTTTAAGATAGTAAAATTACTAAACATTTGTGGTTTCCACTTCGAACTTGGGGCCATTTTCTTCCATGCAGGCCTAAATCTTTCCTTCACGATGATAAATATCTATGGACCCTACATTGAAAGGCCCCAATGCTGGAACATTCTAAAACAAAAAAGCTTCCTAAAAAATGAAAATCTCTTTCTGGGAGGAGATCTGAAGTTCACCTTAGGAAACTCAAAAATTTGGGGTCCAAATGCAAGAAGCGATCCGCTCTCTGATTTCTTTGAAAACCTCCTAAGGGACCAGCGGTTGGTAGATGTCCATCCCACCAAGCTGAAACACACTTGGACGAACAGACGAAATGGGGAAGGACAAGTTGAGAAAAGACTCGACGAGTTTCTGATCAATGAAGAGTTGCTGGAAAAAAACCTAATTTTCATACAATGGGCGGAGTCTAGAGGGGACTCGGATCATCTCCCAATTTGTATGGAAGTTTTAGGAGCACTAAAAAAACCTCCCAACTCGTTTAAACTATGTGCGTCCTATTTGAAAGAAGAAGAAGTTTCTAACATCATAAAGACAACTTCGACCCCTTTCAACCCGGATGAAGGCTCCTTTGCAGCTCCCCATTTCGTCAAAACCCTTACTCAAACCAAAAAGAAAATAAAGGAATGGGCCTTCAAAAAATAGGAGAGGGATGAAGAGGACTTGATCCAAATGGAGAAGGAAATCACCCATCTCCAAGACCTTGAAGGACAAGGATTTGTTTCATTGGATTCAAAACTACCACTCGACTCCCTAGAAGCCAAAAAAGAAGATTCTATTGGAGCAAGAAGAGGTATGGAGACTTAAGAGTCGATCAATATGGCTAGAGAGTGGAGATGAGAACACAAAATTATTCCAGGCCTTTGCAAAGGGCAGGAAATCACAAAACACTATCTGGAGCCTACGAAATGAAGAAAATGAGGAAGTCACTACGTTTGAAGGACTTGCGTCACTGAGCACTGCTCACTTCAAAAATATCTTCAAAGAGGAAAACAGAACAAATTTGGCTGAGATCATTTCTCTCTCACAATTCTTCCCTGGACTCATCACACCGGAAGACAATCAGGAGCTTATGGAAGAAGTTTTAGAAGAAGAACTAAAAGAAACTCTTCACAGCTTCCAAAAGGACAAAAGCCCAGGCCTTGATGGTTGTCCCATAGAATATTTCTTAGCCCACTATGAAACCATAGGACCGGATCTTTTGCACCTTGTAGAGGAATCCAATAGAGGAGGACTTGTGCATCCCCCTTTAAATACCACTTTTCTTGCACTTATCCCAAAATCAGACAACCCTAACACCTTGAATGACTTCCGACCAATTTCTATCTGCAATGTAACCTACAAAGTAGTGGCCAATATTATTGCAAGAAGGCTAAAGAAAGTGTTGTCCAAGGTAATCTCCCACGAATAATTTGCCTTTCTAGAAAGTAGGTAGATTCGTGAAGCCATCGGAGTTGCTCAAGAAGGCCTCCATACCCAAAAACCAGCAAAAAGGAGGGGAACCACACTCAAAATAGACTTGTCAAAATCCTTCGATAGAGTGAACTGGCTCTACCTTAGGATGTTTTTAACACACCTAGGTTTTGATTACAGCTTTAGAAAGTGGATCATCAACTGTATATCAGCATCCTCTTTTGATGTTCTAATAAACGGCTCGACATCTCCCTTTTTTGGTGCAAAAAGAGGGTTGCAGCAAGGATGCCCTCTATCCCCGTTACTCTTTCTGCTGGTAACAGAAGGCTAAAATCGAGCCTTAGCACTTGAAAAGAGATAAGGATCCTTTAAAGCGATGGCCCTCACAAACAATCTCAGACTCTCTCTCTTGCTCTTTGTCAATGGTATCTTACCTTTTTGCGATGGCTCTACAAGAGATGCAGAAAATCTGGAAAAGACCCTGCAACTCTTCAAAAAGGTGACAGGCATGCAAATAAACAACCTAAAATCCTCCCTGTTAACTAGCCTCCAATCCGAGGAGGAAGAAACTAGGTATGCAACAACCTTTCCCTATGAGCGCAATCCAATAGATGAAGGTATTGAATACCTCGGGTTTCAGCTAAAACCGAATGGTTACACAAAAAACGACTCGGGATGGCTCATTGCAAAGCTGAAAAAAAGACTAAATATTTGGAGCCATTGATGGTTGTCCAGAGCAGGAATATTGGTTTTGATTAAATCGGTACTCGAAGCAATATCGGTGTACTGGATTTCCTTGGCATGAATTCCCAAGTGCATCCTCAATCATATAAAAGAAGGAGCATTGTGTACATCTCAAATTACTATTATTCCTCTATATTCTTCTTCAACAAGGTAACCCCTCTAGCATTTGTCAACGTGCTTACCTATTTTTGCATGGTTTACTTAAAATTCCATAGAAAAGGTCGATTCAGTTTATTCATTAGCTTTGGAGATACTTTACTTTATCATACCTCAATTCACTATCGCATTTATTAGCCGCGTGCAAGATAAGAGTAAACCAAGCAAGAAAGCTCTGGATGGCTTGTCAGAGGTTTACTTAGCATTCACTTGTTCTAAAGTTTTGGTTACATAGGAGTTCAGAATCAATAAGAATAGTTTTTCCAAGGAACCACAACCCTAACCTAACATATTCCTTTATGTTGCATAGCTTATAGAAAAGTTGTGTTCATTAGTAAGATATTTTGTCTGAAATTATGGTCAACAATTGATTGGTGTTCCAAACACATGTATCTCTATAAATGAGGGGTACATAATAAGACTAGCATGGCCAAAACAATTTATCATTACAGGTCTATCATTTTTCTCATACATGCAATAATCTTATTAATCAGTGGGTATCCAAGGAGAAATACTAAGTTGAAATGTAAGATATCATCCTTACATTATTATCATAATTGATAGTATATAAATATTTATTATTGAATTGATAATGTATTACATTTGACAGGTTTACATTTTATATGGAAGCTAACCTATGAATGGTCGGACCCTCAAAAGAGGTGACCTTTGACCATTAATACTAATTAACCTAATTGTTAATTAAATAATAATAATAGTAATATACTTATTTAAGTATATTACAAGTCATCCTTCCAAAAGAAGATTCGTCGACGAATCGTCTTGTGAGCGTGCTGCCACTAGAATTCTTGCCACAAATAATGGTGCCACGATTTAGTAGTTCTTGAAATATTTGGTCGCATTTCCATTCAAATCTTTTCTTGCATATGATTATGTAGATGAACACATAACAACTATATGGAGTATTCTTCTGAGCTTCTAATCCGATGGTGTTCTTTTCACCTTCTATTTTGATGTGGATTTTTTATATTTCTGCATGCTTTTATATGGTTTTCTTATCTGTAGTGGAAACTACTAATATTGTACTTACTTTCTTGTATGACATGCTTGTCTTTATTTGTTCTCTAGAAACCTTTTGAAATTCTAGAACATCTTGAGTTATGACTACTAATAGAATGTTCATCTCATCATTTGTCGCACCATCCTTTGGGTTTCATTTTTCTACGTTATCATGATTAAGGTCATATTTAACACTTTTATTTTCATCATTGCATATTACTTCAATTCTCTCATAATTGTTGTTAACGTTGACTTTACTGATTTCATTGACTTCTACGACCTGAGAACTCGGAAGTTGTAACATCTTCTTCTTTTCTGGTCGTATTCCTTTCTTTTGTCATGAGTGTCGATGCAGACTGCAACTCAACTTGGCTTGAGAACTTAGGAGTCGACCTAGCTTGTTCCTTAATGATAGGAATCCCTTCTTCTGACGTGAGTGCTTATGTAGATGTTCTCTATTCGTCTTGAGCACTTGGAAGTCGCAACAGCTTCTTCCTTGATTCCATCTTCTTCTATCGTGGGTGCAAATTCAATTTCTAACTCTTTATTTGGAAATTCTAGGGGCAGAACCGCTTCTGTTATCTTAGGTGCCATAGCATCTTGCATTCCCTCGTTTGAAAAGTGAGATATCGCAACATCTTCCTCCTTCAACTGACTTGAGGGGTAAGATTGGTGTGTTTCTGGGTTTTTTTTGTCTGCATGCTTGTTAGGTTCTTCTTCTAGCCGTTGTATTACCAATATTTTCAGTTCTTCAACTAAGTCTTTTATATCTTCATGTGTAACTTGTGTCGCTACATTGATATTCAATATTTTTCGTTTCAAGCTCTGTCGGTTTTATTTCTTTAATCTTCAATTCAATATTCTTTTTAACTTCTTGCGTTGGTTTATCTCGTTTGAAAAACCATAAAGGTCTTCATTGAAGGCCATTTTGTCTTACACAAAGTCTTCAAAAAAACTTATAATAATAATTATTAATTAATTAATAATAATATTATTATTTTTATAAACTGTATATATAATTTAATATATAGTTTTTGCGCCGAGAGGCGCTCTCCAACCCAGTATGGGGAAGATGTTGTCACGTTTGTACGTGATGCTTTAATAAAATAATAATAAATTTTATACCCAACATGTCGGCCTACACAAAATTAAAATTAAAAGTCATGTCGTTTCCATTCTAAATAAATAACTGATAATTTATTTCCCAACTACTTGGTGCAAATGTTTTTCTCATGCAAATTACTTGCCCAACTACTAGTGCAAATGTTTTTTCTCTTTTAAACAAAGTTTAATTGATGGTGGTTTTCCAGAAAACCATGGGCTGCGTTGGGTGTTGATTATACCATTAGTTTAATTTATGGTGGTTTGCGAGAAAGCATAGGCTCCCTTGGGTGTTGAAAATATATAAATATTTGATTATACCGTTAGTTTAATTGATGGTGGTTTGCAAGAAACCATGGGCTGCCTTGGGTGTTGAAAATATATAAACGCAAAGTCAAATCATCATTAAAAACATATTTTATATATTCATCTAAAGGCACATATATTAATAAATAAATAAATAAAGGCAATACATAAAAAAATAAAAAGCAATAAATAAAAAAGGCAATAAATAAACTTCTCCTAGGGTATTGCATTGAAAAAAAAATTGTCAAAGAGAGGTTTTCACCACGAGAGATTGATCCCTCTCGACCCTTGATAAAGCCCAAGATTTGGAACTAAACTGGTTTTCCCAACAATTAATTATTATTATTATTATTTAACAATAATAATATTATTCCGAAGGGCCTTTTTTTTTGAAAAGTTATGAAAACAATAATGGAAGTCGCAGAGGAGATGGGGAGACGCAAGAGGAGATGGAGGCTCATGGGGGGAGTTGGAAGGTACAAGATGTGGAGTGAATGGCGCAGTAGAGGAGCTGGGGCAGGTGCGCAAGTGGAGATGAGACCTGGGTGGAAGGATCGGGTCTGCAGTGGGGTCTGCACGAAGAGGAGGTGGTCGTGAAAGAGAAAAGAAATCGGGAGAAGACTTACGTAGCAGAGCTGGGCCTAAGCTCTGATACTTGTAAGGTATCATCCTTACATTATTATTATAATTGATAATATATAAATATTTATTATTGAATTGATAATTTATTACATTTGACAGGTTTACATTTTATATGCAAGCTAACCTATGAATTGTCAGACCCTCAAAAGAGGTGACCTTTAACCATTAATACTAATTAACCTAATCGTTAATTAAATAATAATAATAGTAATATACTTATTTAGGTATATTACATGAATTGATCACAATTAGTTATGAACAGATAGAGGTATATAGAAACCCTTTGATTCCTTCCCTAGTCTCTACTATTTCATCCATAATATCTAGCATCTTTAAAGATTACAAGCAAACAAAGTTGATTAGAAGTTAGCTTATTTATTTGTGTAAGTTATTGTTGTCCAAATTTTTCTCCCATTACTTTCAAACTAATTGTCGGTTTATTTGTCTCTTGCCAACTAAATGAGGATTCTTGTGCAACACCAAAATGAAACTACTCAATATGTCTCGATATATTCCTAAGCATTAAGCTGAGATAAAGAGCCTTCACAACCCTTTGCTCAGAGAAAAGACTCGAATTGATATATGAATTGGGTAAGTTCAGATCTAAAAGTTTTCTTAGGATCCCACCAATACGTCACCAATAAGAAATATGAGCACAAGATCAGCATGTCCATAGTGGCATACTCCTTACTCACATACTCATCATGATCAATTTAGCTCTAGTCCAGGTTTGGTTTCCGACCATTTGCACCGGGCCCACCTGACACCGTATGGTAGATAGTTACTCCGCTACCCAGTGAAACCGAGACTCAGAATTTATATTCATCTCTATGTGCTTATATTGGTTGATTTGTTAATAATTGTGTTCTAAATCATGTTTGTTGTTGAACAAGAAGATGATATATCATATCTGATATTAGTATATGAGTTGCTGCACTATCTTTTTCGAGGACAGCTGATATTTTTTGTTGCCAAAGAAAATGATCACTTCTACTAATTTTAATAAAATATTTTGAGGGACCTGCGGTTAAAGAATAGTCTTGTAAATACATCCTGGAACGTGGGCTCATCCATTTTCTTCCCCCCCCTGCAGAGTTCCATTTGGGTTTAATGCAAGGAAAAAGGAAAGAGACAAAACCCAGAGTCCAGTTAAATGTAACTGTTCATACATGCTGCCAAAGCAGCAACAATATCAGCTGTATCTAAATTTTGTGCATTTGATAGCAACAAAAAATATCAGCGGTCGTCGAAATAGATAGTGCAACAGCTTATATACTAATCTCAGATCTGATATATCATCTTCTTATTCAACAACAAACTAGATTTAGAACACAATTATAAACAAATCAACGAATATAAGTGCAAAGAGCTGAATATAAATTCTAAGTCTCAATTTCACTGAGGTAACAGAGTAACTATCTACTCGATGACGTCAGGTGGACCCCGTGCAAATGGTCGGGTAGATAGCTTACTCCGAAACATTTTCCTACTGGTTTGAAGTGGAGGTTTATTTATATGCCACCCACCCAAGCTTATTTTTGCACGAACCCACCCTAGCCCAACTATTCTTTTAGCATTGATCAATAACTCATGGTATTACCCTTGCAAACAATACTGCATCAAAGAAATTTTGAGGTCTAAATTGGGTCTTCTAAGAAAAATGATAGAATTACAGTTAAAAAAATAAAATAATAGTTATTAAATTTTAAAGGAAAAAACTATGTTTTTATATCTTATTTTCAATATATCTCCTTATAGGATTGCTCAAATTTCAAGTGTGAGCACTTATTGAATTACAATTAAATTCTGCATCAAACAAGTACTCATTCGACTTATTTTCAACAAACCCTTGGTAGAAAAAACACTCGAAATACATAAAAACAAAGGTATACCCTTCAATGAAATATGTTATTTTTAAGAATTTTGAGCTTTTACCTATCGAGCTTCTATCAAAAGTATGTCGAGTAGGTATTTGTTGGATGCGGAATTTAATTTCACATGCAACGAATTCTCACCCTCAAAATATCAATAAACATACAAAGAAATAAGTTGAAAATAAGATAGAAAAAATAATTGTTTACTATTTACCTTAATGGTTGACATCATCATCTTGAATCTTATTGGTTCTTATCAAGTTGGTTTTTATTGTACCATTTTTGTTTTAAGGCCCATTTTTTACCTCAAAATTCCTCTAATGGATCAAGCCATTACTCTTTCTAATTCTATTTATGATCCACAATAACCATGCTTAGTTCATTCTCGGATGCGGGTCACCAGTCCAAGGACCGGCGACACGTATCGCCTTGGCATCTGGCCCGGACGGGTGGCGTCCATCAAGCTCCCAACCCGTCCATCAACCTTGGCTCCACCAGCCTCCAGAACCTTCGACGTCCATCACGCATGGGAGAAGCTCATCCTGTCTCTTCGGCACCTGCGACATGGTTTGGCAAAGAACTGTTTTCCTCTTAGCTTCCATGGCTCTGCGACATAATTCATTGCGCGCTCATACCATAGTAGGGGGAAGGTGGATATGAACGCCATGGCATTTCAAATTGGCATTCAATGTGGTCTCTGCTCAGTTTTGCAATTCGCCCAGCTCTCTGTGCGACTGGTGGTTCTTTGGTTCATTTTCTTCAGTATCTCTTAGTCTATCAAGTTTCGTGAGAAGAGGTGCAGTCGGGTCGCCATGTCGCGCCAAAGAGGTATGCCGAGAAGGGCTAGCTCGGGTAGAGGCAAAGCCCAGCGTGGCTGTAGCCTCCAGGTAGTGGCCGACTACGAACCCCATATCTCTTCTCGCGTTCGCATCCTAGTGGAAGCCTAGGAAGGTCGTGTTCAGAACCAGAAGTTAGCAACTGGTCAGGATGGTAGCCAGACAAACCATTACTGGCTCATGAAAAACATGTTATGCAATTTGGTGGAAGCTATGCTCACCAACTGGTCCGACGCTCGCGACTTCGTCCTTGCTGTGAAATCCAGAATTGCTGAGATAGACACTCCGCTCACCGCCATGGATAATTCGTTTGCTTTGAAGGGCACTGCAGGAATTTCAAGGCATGGTAGTCTGAATGGTGGTGGCCGTGATTGGGGTGGTGGTGGCAGTGGAAGTGCAACCGAGGGCTTGGTTCTCGCCAGTCGTGGAGGAGGTGGCAGTGGAAGCGCGACCAGGTGCACAACAACAGCTCCTCCTGCACCGCCTTTCCCCATCCCCTCGACGATTGAGCCTCTCTTCAAGCGTCTGAAGGAAATGTCCAGCCATATGCCTGACCAGCAACAATGTCCAGCTCCACCGGTTCAAGAAGCCGCCACCAATTTTCCCACTAAGTCGCAGGAAGAACGATGGGCTAGCCCCATCATTGAAGAAGTTCCTCAGGCCTAAAGTTCGTGTTCCCCGGTAGCAGAATGGACCCCTCCTCCCCGGTTTTTATTCCTCTCGTTCCACAAGTGTTTTCTTCCACAGGTTTCTGTCAAGCCTACCCATGGCTTTCTTCAATTTTGAACTATGTACGTATGTCTTTTATCTATGTTTGTGCCTGGAAACTATGTCTGTGTCTGGAAACTATGTCCAAGACTATGTCTATGTCTATGTTTGCTTTAAATTTGAACTCAATGCTTGTAATGATGTCTTTGTCTCAGTCTCTCAGTCTCTATAGACGGCCCTCAGTTTTGGCCCTTTGTATTTTAATAGAATTATGCAGCTTACAAAAAAAAACCATCCTTAGATCACTCTCAATAGAGAAAATAAGCTTAGTTGTGATAAGGAAAAGGGTACCCTAGTATCAATTGTGATAAGGAAAATAACTAACACATACTCTACATATTCAAACATTGTAGAAATAAAATAGAAAGGGATTCTTTTGTTAAGGTGGATGGGAAGAAAAGAATATGTGGTTCAAGAAAAAAAATCTGAACAAGGATTTGAAGAATCTGACCTGTCAAAGATAGATTTCGTCAATTCGTTTTACCCTATTTCAATTTCATAAGAATGGCTTAATAACCAAATGCAGAAGTTAAGCATTATTTATTTCTAATAACTAAAAACAATAACTCCACATAGATGTGCAAACACACAAAAATACGTAGTAGATGCAAAGTGTGATAGATATAGCTCTAGTACAAATTAAATCAGCAAAACAAGTGTGAGATGAGAATCGATCTCAAGTTCCGGCTCGAACTTACCGATCTGGGTTGCAAAACCTCTTAGCAAGCCAATCAATGTACACTCCCTCTCTTTTCGATCAACGATGGACGTGGGATTGACTATCATCTAACAACCATCAACGACTAATGGACCCAAGTGCCCCATTCCAAAAAGATAAAGCTCATAAGCAAACACACCTTATGGCATAACAAGCTTCATACCCTAATTCTAAATTAATAGTAAGTAAAGACATGGTACTTGAATCCAAATAGGCATCCCAATATTATTTTATTAAATCTCAAACTATATATAATATTATCTTATTAAATCCCAAACTATATATATTGAGAAGAGCATCAATAATGTCTTCAAGTATTAAGTTTCCATATATTATGTCTTGTTCCCATGGAAAACATCAGATATAAGTTAATTGGGGTAAAAGAAAAAATGGAATGCATGTTCTACTATATTCTAATTATAGCAATTAAATCCTAATATAAGGTTTGCCAAGAATAGCGCACGGGTGGAAACAATGGTGGGTGAGGAGGGGGCATTGTCGACCTGAGGTCCATTCCTGGGGTCCTAAGCAAGGCCTCTTCATTCCCAAAGGGTTCAATATCGGCGGTTGTAATTTCCGGTGAAAACAAATCCTAATATATGGATCGCACCATGCATTCTAATTGTTAGATAGCATGCACTTAAATGCATTGTGCCATGACCATAAAAGAATCTTGGTATCAGTATAGATTAAACCTTGAACAAAAGAATGTCATCTGCATTCAACTATTCTTTCGGCAATGCTATATATTTTTTTTTAATTTATGTTTTTCTTGTTTCCTTGAAACTGTGTGCGAGATTTTAGCCTTTTTATAAACATGTTCCCACTAAATTATGATGGTGTAATGTTCATATATGGCATGCACGATCTCACTTTGTAATCACTCTTATTTAATTTTAATGTGTTTCTAAGAATGGACTTTAAATAAGACTTAGTCAACACAAATTTACTATATTTTTGGTTGATTAACATCGACCTAGTCATTTTGAGCGTCCACAATCCCTAGTATGGAGGGAACCTTACTTCTGAGTTGTATATAAATACACATTCAACTCTCATTTGTAATATTCATCGTGTGATATAATGATCGCCCCACTCCTTGTTTGCTTTCTTGTTCTTGGTTTGTATCTTCTCTTATGCATCTATGGTTTTCTCTAGTGCACTTATGAATTAGCTCAAGCACACTTAATAGGGTTTTACATTGAAGTGCCTTGATGTTGATTTTCTTATTTATTGCAAGAATTAGGATTCGCATGTTGGTTCCATTTGAACCCTTCACTCTCTTACTCATTTTTTTGTTGGTTAGGGTTTCCTTCTTGGTTGTTTACATTAATATCTTTTATGATCAAAGTTTGCATGTGTAAGAGTGCATAACCTATGAATTTTTGGGGGTTGTTTTTTCATGATTTTATTTGCTTGAGAAAGGCACCTTATTCGCAACTATTTAAGCTTGTTTTATGCAGATATTTAGTGATCTAGTAAGTAGGATTGGAATGCCTAACATCAAGGGTTTAATGACTAATTTATTTCAATCATTTTTCAGCCACTAAATGGAGGCTTTTGGATGATTACATCACTAAGCTTTTGTGATGAAGAACTAGGGTTTCAAATCATTATTTTTACTCACTTTCCAACAACCCATTCATGTATGTCTAAAACCTATGCATAGAAACAAACCATACAGATTCTTTTAAGAAAAATATAGATTACACCACTGCATTCACACATAATACACAGAGGTTTACCCTGGAAACCCTTAACCAGGAAAACCAACAAAACTTAGAACCACAACTCTCACTTTCTCATTATGATTGCTAACCACTTACAATACAATATGTAAGTATTCCACAGCATCCAAAACCCCAATCCGTTCACCTAGATTAGGAATAGACCCCAATCCCTTAACCGAGGTTAAATTACATATTTTAGAAAAAAAAAGAAAATAGCTCGGAAATATCCCAAAATATTTCATACCGACCTTCAACACCAAACAGTGCTATCATCAAACGCAGTCATACAAGTGACAACCCCCCCACACACATACCCAACATTTCAAGGCTTTTCATTGGTGGAAACATTAACATCTTGGTACAACCCAACCAAGACTTCAATTGTTTTTGTGTTGATCCAAAGTTTTTTAACCCAACACCTTTATTTAAGGTATTCCTAAGGTTTAGACTCTCTTTCAAGATCGACCCCTCTTTTCTAGGTTTTTCCAAGGGTTTAAAACCGAAATCCAACATTTTCTTACTTTTCCCTGTAACAAGTAATATTTTGCAGCTCTCTCAGTAGACATTTGTACCTTTCTTTCACTCAAGTCTATAAAGGCAAATTTCAAAATACTTTACCAAAATATCTTCTTTATTGTTGAATCTATCGACTCAGTGTAAACTTGACTAGTCAAATAGGATTGGTTATGACATTTGGGCAAAGCAGGTCATCGCCCTTCTTCCAAGCAAGGGTTGTCCAAGTACTCAATTAAAAACCTAGTTTATAGTACTCAAGGCATGACTTCATCACTTTCGCATGTCATTGTGTTTGGATAAAGAACATGGAGCCATTTTCTAGGATTTTGACTATATTATCTGTCTCCTTGTGAAGTGATAGAAAGCACAAGTGTTACTTTTAATGATGTCCTTAATGATCGTGCAACATTTGAAGATGTTATTTATTGTAGACACTTTGGTTTATTATGATATGAGGCTTGATTCTTCGATATTGATTCATAGTGCTATGTGTGCGTCTATAACCACCTATTCTCAAGGGGGGGTTACATGCTTCCTCACATTCTTTGATGTAATTTCTACACAATGGTCTGCAAGTTCGAAGCTACTTCTTTATAGATGATTCTTGCACCAATGAGTTTCAACCTATTACAATGGATCACATCTTCCTATATTATGAAGTTGGTCTTTATTGGATGTACTATATTTGGCAACGCCATTTTCAAGGAAAAATTGAGCCATTCTTTGTAGCATCCATCGATCAACATGCTTCAATGAATCCATCTTTTATACCTCTACCAAAGGAAATCTTATCAAGGAGTGAAACCATCTTGAGGTATAGAGTTTAGAGGAACTATATATTCTTTACATGGTCCACCTTTAGCATTTGGGCAAGAGGTTGTGAAGTAAAGCCTTCTTTCCAAGCACATTTGTTTAGATTAATGGAGGATGTTATGAATAGGGCTATAATATTTTGGGTTGGTATCCTAACTTTTGTTTCTTGGCCATGTCTTGCCTATATCTGAGCTAAGCATCCTTAAACCCAATCATTATGGTATCCAAGCTCTATTGAAGCAACAATATTCAAGGTCTACTTGACTAAATTTATAATATCAACCTTTAAATGTATCTCTCTTTTCTATCATGGATATGGTCAATCCTATTTTGAGTTGAGTCTCTATAAACAATGTCTCCAATTTGTATTTCATCATTATCCATGGGACAATGGTCAACCTCATTCTATACTCATTATTGTTTACATTGTGCATTAATGTGTTTATAGGTTCATGCATGAAGCCATCCTTGTCAACATTAATTTATTATATTGTTGTGGTTAAAAATCACCTTGTTATTATGTGGACCCATAACCCCTCTTGTAGAGGCCACCCTTTTTTGAGTTCTATATAAATAGACCTCAAGTCTCACTTGTAACATTCGTAATATGATCTTGATGTCTCTGATGTTTATTCTTGCTTTGCATCTTTTTTCAATACATAATTATTCTTTGCCCTAACACACTTCATTAACACTTTTCACTTGTTAGGGTTTGATGTCATGTTGCTCTAGGGTAGCTTTTCTTGTCATTTATTGCAAGAAATAGAGTTAGTCGGCTAATTTCATTCAATCACTTCGGTCTTTGACAAAGCTGATTCCATTCAATCACTTTGCTTTTTGACAAAGCTCAACAATTCAGTGGTTCGAATTTTCTCATAACTCAAGAAACATATGACAACTCTTCATTTATGATGCAAGATGCAAGCCAAGATGATAAGCCTACGATATTGCATCTTACCCCACCCTCATAACCAATTTCCTGTGATTGGATTTTTAACCAAATAACTATATTACATAAGTATCGCTCCATAGATTTGGAGAGCCTATGCCTCGCTCCATAAGTATCGCTCCATAGATTTCCCGTTCTCAAGAGTTCCGAAGATAGCATAAAATGCTCCAAAATCATACATATGAGCGGTAGTGGGAGCTTAGAAAGCCTTTTGGGAGAGCTTAGGAGTTTCTATGTGCTTCTGATTCGAAAACTCATGCAACATTGCCGAATAATGTGGGATCCGTCCCAGATCCATTTCCTGCTCCGAAACGCCATACGATCCTCTCACCGCGGGATTTCTTTCTAAGAAAAAACATGGCCTGTAACGTATAGCCTGCACAATTTGATGCCCTACAATAGCCTCGGCCCTCAACCATTCACATGCACTGTGATAACGAATAGCAATGGCAAAATGAAATAATCATATTACGAAACAATACAACAAATAGAATATTTAATATACTATTGGAGATGTCAAATTTATAAGGTAGGTTGATATGCATATTCGCTTCACTCCAGTGTTGTGCGATTATACAGATAAATTAACTGACAAATAGTTTAGTCATCCGTTTGCATATCGTTTTTATGTTTTCCTATAGTAGCTATCTACTGTTCCAATATATCAAAAAAATGTACCAGAACTAATTATTTTTCTACTGTCTAGGTTTTTCCTTCAATCTCCTATTCTGTTTCAGTGGCTAGTATATTTTGTTCGAGTTTTTTTTAGTGTTTTGTGCAAACACAATTGTACGTCCTAATCATGTCTTCCATTATTACATTATCATGTATAGATCACTAACAGCACCTATGCTGTATTGTTATAGCCTTACAAAAGTATGCTTTACAGCATCATTTTAATGGTATAGTTTGCTGTAGAAATCTCCACATGTTGCCATCGCTGATCAAGCTGCAAGTGGTAAAATCAAATTGATGTTTTCAAATGTAAAAATAACTGTTTTCCTTCTCTTTGGCTGTGACCTTTGGTTGAATTAATTGCTTGTGTGCCGATTCAAGCCCACAATTTGGATATTCAAAATGCTTTTTTTGATGTTATATGTATATGTGTGTCTTTTCCATGTATCCTAATTCTAACATTTCAAACATCTGGTGCATCCATGGATAACCGAAAAGGACATCATGTGATTAACAATACAACCACCTATGCCGATTTGATGCATCATTTAGAAAAATGAAAATGCATTCTTCCTGTAGATAACCTGTTTAGGGCGAGTGTCTAGAAATACATTTCACATTTGCGGAAAGATATTCCTGGTTGAATGTGATACGGGGAAAATGAAACGGTAAATGGAAAACATCAATTTGCTTGGAACTGCTATATCTTTATATGAAGAATAAAGCGTCTAAGAATTGGCAATATACATCAAAAAGATTCTTGATAACCCAATAACAATTGGACGTCAGATAATTTTGTCTAATACACCTTCGCAGTTCCTGATTATTTGATCAGGAGCATGACATCTGCGTACAGACTAGGAAAACTACCATTCTTTATAGATATAAAGAACCCAAACAATCTCACTGGGTATATCAACCAAAATTAGCCCCCTCCAGGCTTATATTCTCCAATTCCAAGCAGGTCCTGTTTAAACAACAATAGTAATACATTATATTAAAATAAATCAGGAGGCAAGAGTCTCCAATAATGCATATAAAACCGGAATAGTAAGCTACTCGCTAATTAATAATAACAGGTTCGAGGAGAAGAGCAAAAGTCGGCATGCTCCGAACACAAAACGCAAGACCTTGCGAGCACAATTTAAATATACTGTAGATACAAATGGATGAAAACATCAATTTTCGGATAGTACTGACAGGTGACCATCAACTTATCCATATGTGTTCAATCAACAGTTTCGATATATTTGCCTAGGTTATTGTCGTTAGTTTCACTTAAGAACTTCTTGATCAACCAACAGAGGTTGAATGCTTTAACCAATAAAAGGATCTAATTGTAGCAGAGAAAGTCGGTTCTAAAAAGGCTTGCCTGGTTTCCGAAATGTTATATGTTACATCACACATTTTGGCAACACATTATCACATTATTTTGCTTGATCTAGCATACTGCCTTGAGGCTGTCTTTGGCCTATACCATTGCGTCTAGAAAAAAATAAACTTGAGCATTTTCAAATATCTAAAGGACCTCACCACTGTAGACTCTTCTCAGGAGAAAAGACCATCCCTTCAAAACCATTTTGAATTAAAAGTTGAAGGAAACGCTTTGCCCTTCGTCTCACTATAGGGCTATAACCTTAGCAAATTTGCTTATAGTTTTAGCCCTTTGGTCTTCCCAGACCTGAATCCTACGTTCAGGAGGCAGAGGCCTTAGTTTCATATTTGAATAATTGGAGGATTTTACACAAACTGGAAGTGATTTAGCGGTTGGTACAAAGATCCAGTTTCAAGGATAAATTTATATATAGGGAGAGAGATAGATCATTGTCAAGGGTCAGCTCAATCGACTGAACCATCAACCCAAGGCTTGTTGCCAATGACAAGGCCCTAGGCCACAAGTTCAAATCCAGTCAAGTCTCTCAGTGTTAGCACTGGCTGGCATGGCTAGTAGTTGAGATGCTCTCCATCAAGATATTTCGAGTGGGGCTTCTCACAAGGTTTTCTATGGAAATAAAAGCAAAATCACTTGGTAAGGCTTGGAAATATGATCCAGATCATATGAACTCATCCCAAGTGTGGGAAACATGTTTCCAAGACTTACCTGCATCATACGGAAGCATTTCAACAACTTTTGAACCTGATTTTCCTCCAGTTTGATTATTGGGACCCACATTGTGCCACTTCCGTTCAACTATACCTTTGCAAACTAGCTTGGAATACCTCCAAGGCCTTTCTCATTTCAGCACAAACCAATTACAATCATCAGAGGAAAAATATATTCTTCAAAGTCATTTTAAGCAACACTCGGACCCTTCTATAAATATTCAAATTTCATAATCAAAGCATATATATCAATGTTCCATGGAGTTTCCGGGATCGGGGAGTACAGGAGTGGGGAAACAAACAAGGAGGACGTGTGGAAGCAACCCCAAATTTTAAGGAAATTTCGGAGAAACAGGGTGATGCTGGAGTCATAAAATTAATTTAAAATATAAAAATGATAAATCCCAACAATAACTATTACCATGTAAAACGTAAAACTAAAAACTAAATTCATCATTATGGAATGTACATCGATTAGTTATTACCATATCAAACTTCAAATTTCTAAAAGATAGTGAATTATGTTACTATTACCATATAAAAACTAAAAACTATTATCATTATGCAATGTATATCTAAATTCAAATTTCAAATTTGTAAAAGATGATGAATCAAATTCTGAAGTCTGAAATAACAAAATAGATACTGAACAGTTAACACTGAGAAGTTAGAACAGCGAATAGACAAAAGTGAAAAGTCTAATAGTAGATTGAAATTTATCAAAAAATACTAAACAGTAAAGAGTCAAGGACTGTCATCAATATCTGGCATCTACTATCTAGAGTCAAAACTGAAACAATGAAAAGTAGCTGAATGAATTATCAGCATGATCAAATAAGCATCAAGGAGTGTGCTCCATTGAATTGAGTGAGAGGGTAGCCTTTTAGGAAGGTGATAAACTCCTAGGTTAGTCTAGGATTTAATTTAATTTTGGTTTAATTATATTTTAATATTTTAACACTTTTTAATCTTTTACTTCGCATTTATTTTTATTGTAAAAGATAAAAATTGGGGGGTCACCCAAAAGTCCCCCTAGGGGGGGAATGCGTTCCACATCTGGGGAAACTTGGGGAAACGCATTTCCCCAAGTCTGCCCCAAAAGGGGGAACGTGGAGAAACGTTTCCCCGGGAGTTTCCTTGTCTCAAAAGTGTGGGGAAGCGAGGGGGCACGTTCCCCACCCTGGGGGACGTGTTCACATGGAACACTGATATATATTCATAACACAAGATAAAGTATGAAAATAAACTCAATACTTATTTGTATGAACATATCTCTGCTCCAAATGGCTACCACTAGGGGGAATTAGTTGACCATCTTCTGCAACACACCAAAGGTATATATACATATACTACGCTCTTGACCCCAGTTAGTATATAACATGAATCTCTCATATAATAGATTCATTCAAATTGCCTATTCCTTACAGATACTCACCATCCAAGCTCATGCATCCCCTTCTTTGCTAAACACTCCCTAGTGCGATCCATCATTTACCAAGTCTTTCCTCAAGATTCAAAGATTCAATCTACCCAACCAAATATTAACCATTCACAGCAATGTTCCCCTTGATAAGTCCCGATCGCTTAGATTTGTGCTAAAGATCATGGTTCATCGATGGAAGCTCCTCGATTCAATTTGGGTCGATTGTGATGAGGGTACCCACATTAAGACTCAACCACTTATCTTTGCACGAATCGCTCAAATATGATAGTAGAAGATGCCCAGTTTAATCTAGGGCATTCACACGGTGACCCCTCCTGTGAAAGCATGATCAATTACACTTGCGTGGACAATTGAGATCTATTGATCTAGTGATCCGACTTTGATTTCAATCTTATATCACTCCTCAACTCTCAAACAACATCGCAAACCCAATAGTTTGGCAACTTTACTCCTATTAATTAACAAAATGGGGATTCTCACCAATTCCAAAAAACTCCCCAAAGTTAAAGAACCACCTAGGAAAAACATTGTTTATCCTAAAGTCTGCCAGCTAGACTGCAGGGTAGCAGACTTTAGGCACCTCAAAGTTCAAAGGATAATTTTTGTTTAATTTGAATAACTAGAGAGATCAAAACTAAAATCATAAAAGATCATGAATAGTCCGGTATAGTATCTGCAAACATCAAATGTTTGTATACACAAAGATATAATAAAAAAGATAAAATGAATCACAATCAAAGATATACCATAGGTTCAAATCATAAGAGGTACAAGAAGAGACAACAAACAGTTCTAATCTTGTGGCATCATATGGAAATTAGATATTTAAAAAGACATTTCAAATATCAACTTTGCAATAAAATTCATTTGCCTGCACAGGCACTCATACAGAAAACATCTATATAAATAAAAAGTGCAAACAACAATTCAAACAGAATTACTGAACATCAAAACAATATACAATTTTAAAACTAGCTCCCAATAATCAAAAGTCATTCATCAGAAATAGATCCTCACATAACAAAATATTTATTAGATTGTAACATGAGCATCTTGTATCTATTATGAACACGTTGTCGTTGTTTTGTCAAAGAAATCCATTTTCCTCAAAATGAATTTGTGACTTGTGAAACCAATCAACGATTGCAAAACACATTGTCGGTGTTGACCCGTGGATTCTCTTAGCCTACTGTTTTTGTGGGCTTCCGCATTTGGACTCTCATTGGCACTTGGAGAGAGTGCTTGACGTTTTTAGTAATGCAAATAAAATAAAAGAATTATGAACCCAAACGACTCAAATGTCCCCCTTGTTTCCCTTCTGTACAAGTAATTCCAACCCTTTGATCATTTTCTTCTTGTAATGAAACTCGATTTCATTGTGCTTTCTTTGGCGTTCACCTTTGAATGCGTTTGGATCTTGAGAGCCTGAGCTATGCATTCATCATGATATAGCAACTTAACACATAGCCAACATTTTAGACACCTACGGTCTTGGAGTTCTTCAATTCTGCCAACGCATTTTGTTTGGTGAACTTGTGGTTGTGCGTTGGGACTCTCCATATAGTCGTTGCCTCGATACTTTAACTCTTCATGTGATGTTCGACAGTCTTGACAACCAAAAGCTTATTTTGGCATTTTAAATCTGGATTTAAAAACTTTTAACAATTGAATGCATTCATGTACATTATCAAACTCCTCTTCACATCCAAACATTAACCTGACATTTAAAAATTCCCAACGCCTGTTGTCTGGATATCAACCCCTTGATGCTCAATGGGTTGAATTTGAGATTGTGTAACACCGTAGTTTTGACCCTGTTTATATTAAATGTATATGATGTATATATTGTAATTAATCATGGTGTGGAGCTAAAGGCAACAGCCCCACAATTGATTTATTGTTTAATGTTTCGGCGATTAAAATCGATGCCGATGGTATTTTGTGCTAGCTAACATTATAATTTTTGGGCATCATGTAAATATGCAATTTAATTAAAAACCCACAACCAGCTATGCCAATGCAACAAATAATGAGATGGGGGCATGATTTCATAAGGATATGGAGGGGAATGTTTAACCTTGAGCCTTTTACGAAAACCCATGTGTCAAAGGAAAACCCATCAAAACTGTCAACTACCCATTTCTTGTCTTTTTCTCCAATCATTTATTTCTGCCAGAATTTGGTTGAGGTAGTTATTGCATAAGAATGGGAAGAGTATGGGCAAAATTTCGAATTGAACAGAGCACCCATTTTTGAAAATCGTGTTGACTTCATGGGCAAGAAAACACCCAAAAACGTATGCTCATTCACTCATGCATTCACATTTTGATCTTCCCTCACGTTTTGGGGAGCTGCGGGACGTGTTTTGGTCATCCATCCTTCATTCGTGTGGAGCTCTCACACAGCTGAACTTTCCTGTGTTTTATCCTTCACGTTTTCAGTTGTTTACTCATGGTGCATGTCCAGGAAATCCGTTTTGCTGCTAGGGAGTGAATGGCCACCAAAGATTTTCGTGTCTTGTTGTGCATGCCTAGTTTGCCTTCTTCTGAACTGGTTTGGAGGTAGAATTGGGTCTGAACTAGCTTGATAAACCTAGTGTGAGAAGAAACCTCATAGACAGATCTAGGGGGTTGGTTTTCTTCTTTGTGCACCCTGAATCGCACTGGAAAGGGAAGGCATAGCTCAAGGGACTGGGTAGCAGAGAAGGGGATGCTTCCCGGTGTTGGCTATGCAGATGTTTTAGAAGCCAAGCTAGATCTAGTGCAAGTGTCCATAGCTCTGTATGTGAGCTCACTAGCTTAGCAGTCAACCTTTCCAACTCCTTTGCAGCCCAATAAACCCAGCAATGAGATGGCTTGGCTGTGTAGCCTAATAAACCCATCTGTTGGCTTGGTTGGTCCCTAATGTGAATGTTGGCTTGATTGTGGGCAGTCTATGAAACCCGACAGTTAGTTGGCTCGACTGAATAGCCTGTGAATCCCAGCAATGAGATGGTTTGGCTGAGTAGCCTGTGAAACCCATAAGTTTGGCTTGTTTTCCTTGCAACCTGATAAACCCAACTGTGTTAGCTTGGCTGAGTTTTGTTGTATCCTTGGCTATGTGTGAGCCTGCTAGTGTTCCTTATTCCTTGTGGGAATCATGCCCAGTTCAGGGGTGGCAGTGCTGCTGAGAGATTGATGAGCGCACTGCCCTATGGTTGGGTGGACCATTGCAACGACGTAGCTGGTTGCGGAACAAGCTTCTTTAAAGATAAGTATCTTTGTGTTAATCTTTGCATTTGTAATTGCTTGATGAAATATGATGACCATGTTCAATGTGTTGAATAGATGAATTGCTTCTGCTGTATAATTGCAATTGCATGCACCTGTGTATGTTTTCTTTCAATGCATTTTTAAATTAAGTTATAGGGCTTAGATTGTCGAATTGGTGATGGCCGGAACGACCAAATTTGTCCAAGACTTCGGTTAACAGGTCTTATTTCCTTATAGAAATCTCCTTCCGCAACTACTTAGATCCGCAACGGTCCATCGCGCATGCGGAAAGCAAGATGTAGGATTGCAATTTCCATATTCCCCGATTCCGCAAACTCAAACTTTCCGAACCGTTAATTCTTGTGGGTTGATTCTCAGCCGTCAATCTGTTCCTAGATGCAGAACAAATTGTGATCGTCAATTTTCGTCGCGATCTTTCACCGCCATTTGATCTTCCCTGGGATCCACAACGGTCCATTCTGCATGCAAGATGCACGATGTGGGATCGCAATTTCCATATTCCTCGATTATGCAAACATAAACTTTCCGCGCCGTTAATTCTTGCGGGTTGATCCTCAGCCGTTAATATGTTCCCAGATGCGGAACAGATTGTGACCATTGATTTCAGTCGTGATTTTTCTCCGTCATTTGATCTTCCCTAAGACCTTTCTTCGTAGATCATCGAATTGATCACTGACAGGATCAATTTCCCTGCTCTTGGGAAGTTGGAGAATTTATACACAGACTTGAACAGAGTAAACGCAAGATGAATTCACGCCTCTATAGTAGTTTTGCAAAAATCGGAAATCCATAAAGAATGCAATGAATTTCGAGTCGAATGCTACCTTTTTGTCCTATGTCCTCAATCATTCATTCCTTCCAGAAGTTTGTTGAGGTAGTTAATGCCTTGGGCAGAGAAAGGCATGGCAGTCTGATTGTGAGCCTGAGCAAACCTGCAAGTCTGCAGCCTGAAAAGCCATGTTCCTGCTTCTGAAACTAGCAATCGTGGGGATGCGAGCTCGTTCCCTCATCCTTGAGTCGCGTTGAACGTTGGGCCATTATGTTCATTCGCGTTGTTCGCTAGGCCTACTTGCAGAGTCGTGTTTTGTTATGTGTTGATCATGCCGGTCATTCAATCCTGGTTCAGAAACTCGTGGTATTGCTGAGTGAATGGGCAGTAGAGATCACTCGATTTCATGAGTGTAGTCCTATGTGGTCTCCCCAGTGGTGTTCTATAGAGGTTCATTGTTCAAAACAGATTGTTTCACTCTCTTGAGTCGTGGAAGGTGTTTCCGCAGTGGTTTCCTCTGTTACAGAGTGGGTGGAGCCTGTGTTTTTGTGTTTACATTGTGTCTATTGTTATTTTGCCATAGCTTTGGGTCTGGACTGTATACAAGATTTAGGAGTGGAAGAGACGTAGAATGTGCTTGATAAATCTAGTGTGGAACCTCACAATAAGATAAGAGTGGCTGAAAATCTACTCTGCACATCTTAAAGAGTAGTGGAAGGGAACGTTGAGCCCGAGCAAATGTGGAGCAGAGAAGGGGGCACTTCATTGTGTTAGGTGTCTGGGCAATGCAGATGCCAAGCCAAATAGGTCTTATGAAGGTGTCCTTAGCTCTGTGGATGAGCTCACTAGCTTATAGTTCTTCCTATCCACTGCCTTAGCAGCCTATGAAACCCAAAGGAGATTGGCTTGGCTAACAACCTGTGAAACCCAATTGTATATTGGTTTGGCTAGGCAGTCTGTGAAACCCAATTGGATCTTGGCTTGGCTGTGTCTTGGTGTTCATTGGGCCATGTGTGTAATCCTTGGCTGGATAGCCTCTGAAACCCAACTGTGAAAGATGGCTTGGCTGTGTAGCCTGTGAAACCCATTTGTTGGCTTGGTTGGCCCTTACTGTGAAGTTGGCTTGACCATGTACAGTCTATAAAACCCAACTGTCTGCTAGCTTGGTTGTGCTGCATGGGAAACCCAGCACTGTTTTGGCTTGTTGCCTGGACACTCTGTGAAACCCAACTGTGAGATGGCTTGGCTGTGTAGGCTGTGGAACCCATCTGTTGGCTTAACTGTGTGTATATGATCTGGTTGTGTATGAGTATGTTGTTCCCTAGTTCATTGCGGAAATCACGCCCAGCTCAGGGGTGGCAGTGTTGTTGAGAGATTA
Source organism: Pseudotsuga menziesii (assembly GCA_001517045.1). NCBI lineage: Eukaryota > Viridiplantae > Streptophyta > Pinopsida > Pinales > Pinaceae > Pseudotsuga > Pseudotsuga menziesii. Next base: position 66,190 of record LPNX010633367.1, read on the forward strand.
ATGAACACACTAGCCTATGGTTGGGTTGAACGTTGCAGCGACATAGCTAGTTACAAGACAGCTTGATCATCCAGGATAAGTATATTTGTTACTCTTGTTTATGGAATGTATTTGCCTATGAATTGTTATGTTCATGTTGAATGCTTATTGATAATGAAGTACATGTTTACTTGTGTATATTTCCCTGCATTTTATCTCTGTATACGACTTGTATGTTTCAATGCATTTTTGTCCAAGTCCATGAAGGTCGGAAGCTTGATTATCAAGCCATAATACCTCTGATTTAGGGAAGGCAAAAGGAAGAAACCGAAAAAGAGCAGTCGAACAAGGCAAAAATGTTGTGTTTTTGCACCTCGAGATCCACCTGCGAGAGGCAGATGGCAAAAGCAGAAAAAATGCAAAAACGTTCTAAGACAAAAGTTAACTTTCTGATTTCCGAAGCCCGAGGTCGGAAAGCGAAAGTCGAAAGTGCATAAAAGGCTAAGGTCGAAAGCTAAGTTTTATGATTCCCAAGTTCCGCACTAAAAGGCGGAATGCGAAAGGCGAAACCATGGATAGAGTTTCCATCGTTTGATAGTTTTTCGACTTCCGAGTTTCGAAGTCGAAAAGCAGAAGTGCGGAAAGTAGAAGGGTCGTTAAGTATTTTTCGTAGCACAGTATGTTCCGATTCTCGAGATCCGAGGTCGAAAGCCAAAAAGCAGAACTGTTAGATTCTTGTCATTTAAACAATATAACCTAGGATCTTATCTGAGAGAATAACTTGCACAGCAATAATAACGAGAGACAAGAGACTGATTTTTCTTCAGGGAAACCATAAAGGAGAAAACCCCACAACTTCCTCAGAGATAGAATGAACACCAATAGCAAAAGTAAAACCCAAGAGTACAGAGATGATCTCCGACAGTTGTTCTCTCTCTCACTTGTGCGAGCTACTCCTCTCTCGCTCATGCGCTATTGTTGAGTGAGTGTGTGTGTCAAATAGAGAGGCTCACTCTCTATTTAAACTTATTTTTCACTTGACTTTCTTCACTATAGGGCCGACTTCTCTAGGAGTGTCTAATAACCCTATTATAACTTAAATCTAGGGTCTAATGCCCCGACATACAATGGAGAGTTAACCTCAATGACTTTACATGACTTAATTATATTCATGACTCTCCCAATCGGGGGAACAAACATCTTCGTCAGGGTACAATGAAATACAATATGAAATATACAAGTGAATGCATTCCAAAGTTACAAATACATCAACAAGAAGTGCGGAAGGCGGAAGTTGGACCATTCACTTCGTCGAAACCTTGAGGTTCCGATTCCCGAGTTCCGAAGTCGAAAAGGCAGAAGCAGGAGTGCAGAAAGGGCAAGGTTAGTGCGAAAATGATCATTCTGGACGTAGAATGGATCTGTTAAGGGAGAAACTACTGTTACAGTGGTTTCTAAGCCTGAGAATGAATGTTAAAGAGTGTGTTAACGTCCATGCCCTGTGTTTCTAAAGGAGAACAAGCGTTCTTGAAGAAAAATTTTAATTTATCCACATTGTAGGGTATGGGGACGTGACAGAATGATATCAGAGTTGCAGGTTGCAGCGCTGGGCCTAAAGGGGCCAAGTTGAGCAGTTAAGTCGTTAAAGAGTGGACTTTAAATGGACAATGAACTCGATTATATAAGGATTTCGCGCTCCATAAAGTGACTTTTTCACCTTCGATCTTTGTGTGTGATATCCAATGGGGATAGGACACGTCATTTTAGCATGTTTCCTATCGCGCACAACAAAAGTTTCATTGCCCAAGCTAGTTCACCCAACGAAATCGTTGTCTACCGTTGATCTGATAGGGGGGATCAACCTTGTCTGTTGATCTTAATCTTCGTGGTGGCGATTAACTTCCAATTTTGTCATAAACAGTTTGTAATTGATTTTGAATTCTGAGATTATTGCATAGCTAACAATGATGTTTCTTAACACATTTTGCAGAGTCATAGTGCAGATTACAAAAGTGGGTTTTGGCTCAGCCATGAGAACCTACGACACGTATGATGCTCTGAATCCCTATGAGCATGAGAAAGATGCTATGAGAGAAAACGTCAAAGTTGGAAATGCTGAGACCGAGCCTAATGGGAGAAGATTTCAAGAGACTCCCCCAGATATTGCAACCACCATGAGAAGCCTGATTAAAGCTCAGGAAGAGCAGCATCAACTAAATGCAGTCATGCTGCAGAGTTTGACAGATATTCAAAGAAGGATAAACTCTGAGCATCGGACAACAAATCCAAAGACTGGTAAAAGCAGTGCCAAAAGAAGAAAGAGATATTCTAGTAGATCGTCTGACTCTGAAGGATCCACTGGGGGATCAAGCTCTTCTTCTCACAGGAATAAGAGAAAGGCGCTACAAGGACCATTCACAAGATGAATTCAAGAACGCAAAGCCTCCTACCTTTAATGGTGAAGTAAAGAATGGTTAAGAAGTTGACGCTTCGCTTCTTGGGATGGAGAAATATTTCCAAGTCCAGGACTACTCTGGAAATATGAAGGCAAGAGTATCTATCTTCAATTTGAATGGAAGAGAATCCATATGGTGGGAGAACCTCAGGCAAGTGAAGAAGCTGAATGAAAGGAAGATTGTGTGTCAACAGTTCAAGAAGTATTTCAAGCAAAAGTACCTCTCTGATAGGTACTATGATGACAAGATCAAAGAGTTCCATAAGCTGAGATTGGGGCAGCTGACCATGGAAGAGTATGCAAATAAGTTCTTGGAACTTTTGAGGTATGTCAGATACATCAAGTATGATAAAGTGAAAATCCAGTGTTTTCTGAGCAAGCTACCTCAAGCATACAAAGACAGAATTGAGTTTGATGAGCCTAGAACTCTAGAAGAGGCTATCAAGAAGGCTAAGTATTGTTATGACCAGAACAAAGGGAAGCCTGATCATCATAAAGCATGGAACGAAAAGAAGATTTAGAAGCTTGACCAAAGGAAGAAAGGTTTCAAACCTTCTCACTTCAGGAATCAACAAAAAAAACCATCACAAGCTGTAAATTACCCAGCCAGAGTGATGGGGGAAATGCCAAGAGACTCGAAAGAGATCAAAGAACCACTCCAATGATGGAGATGTGGAGGACCCCATATGCGCAGGTATTGTCTACTTGAAGATGGGAATGCAAGGCAAGTTCAAAACATCCAAGAAGCAGAAACCGTGGGTCAAATGGCAAGGGCCATTCCTAGAATTTATGCAGCGTTAGAGGACTGTTAGGCAGACCATCAATCACATGTGGTTGAAGTTGCAGGTAAAGATTGTTCAACAATCTGTTTTTGTTTTGATTGACCCTACCTCTACTCCCCATTATATCACTCCTAGGATTGTTGAGATTTGTGCTTTTAGGAAGTTGAAGCATAGTAAGTCATGGTTAGTCCAACTAGCCACTGGAACTAAGACAAAGGTTAGTGAAGAGGTATAAACATGTCCATTGGTCATGGATGGATTAGTCACTTATTCAGATCAAAATGTTCTACCACTTGGTTCATATGACATTATGATTCGAATGGATTGGTTAAAAGCTCACATAGTCAAGATTGATTGTTATAATAAGACTTTTGAATGCATGGATGAAGAAGGAAACCTAAGGGTTGTAAGAGGCATTCCAAAGGTGATTTCTATCAGGCATATTTCAGTAATACAGCTGAAAAAGTTTTGTAGGAAAGGTTGCCAGTTGTATGCAGCCCATGTTTTGTAGACATCAGAGAATGAAACTTCTAGGTTGGAAGACTTTCATGTATTGCAGGAATCCAAGGATGTTTTTCCTAAAGAGATTCCAACACTTCCTCCAAAGAGAGATATTGATTTTACAATAGAACTTGTGCCAAGAGAAGCACCAGTGTCTAAGGCACCCTACAGGATGAGCACACCAGAATTGTTAGAGTTGAAGATGCAGCTGCAAGAGTTGTTGAAAAAGAAGTATACCAGGCCGAGTGTGTCTCCTTGGGGAGCACCAGTTTTGTTTGTAAAGAAGAAAGATGGTACACTCAGGTTGTGTATTGACTACAAACAGCTGAATAAAGTTGTTGTGAAAAATAAATATCCTTTACCTCGAATTGATTACCTTTTCAATAAAATGAGAGGAGCAAAGGAGTTTTCCAAGATTGACTTGAGCTCAGGTTACCATTAGGTAAGAATCAAGAATTAAGATATTCACAAGACAACCTTTAAAACAAGGTATGGACATTATGAGTTTGTAGTGGTACCATTTGATCTCACAAATGCACCAGCTACATTTATGAGCCTTATGAATAGTGTTTTCAGCAGGTATTTGGAGAAGTTTGTTGTTGTCCTCCCTTATGACATTCTCAATTATTCTAAGAATGAAGTTGAGCATGAAGACTATCTGAGGATGGTGTTGCAATTGCTAAGGGAGCATAAGCTATATGCCAAGTTGAGCAAATGTGACTTCTATAAGATTGAAGCCATTATGAATTGGCCAACTCCAAGGAATGTGACAAATGTAAGGTCTTTTATGGGACTTGTTGGATACTACACGAGATTCATTGAAGGATTCTCCAAGGTTGCACATTCAATCACTTCTTTGCAAAAGAAGGGCATAAAATTTGAACGGACACCAAGATGTGAGGAAAGCTTCCAGCAGCTAAAGAATCTTCTTACAAGTGCACCAATTTTGAAAATTGCAGACCAAGAAAAAGACTTTGTGGTCTGTAGAGATGCATGTGGTCAAGGACTTGGAGTTGTTCTTATGCAAGACAATCACGTGGTATGTTATGAGTCAAGGAAGTTGAAAGATCATGAGAAGAACTATACCACACATGACTTAAAACTTACAGCCATGGTACATGCTCTCAAGATGTTGAGGCATTACTTAATGGGCAGAAAATTTGAGTTGAGGACAGACCAATGTGGTTTGAAATATTTGTTTGTTCAGCCAACTTTAAATGCTAGGCAAACTAGATGGTTGGAGTTTTAATGTGAGTTTGATTTTAAAATCAAACACAAAGAGAAAAGAAAATAAGGTGGTTGATGCACTCAGCAGGAAGATGCACGAAATGCATGTGGCATCTCTTAGTGTTTGCCAATCAGATTTGAGACAACAGAGTGTTAATCACATTGCTAAAGATGAAATGTATGTGCAAGTAAAAGACAAGTTGCAGCAGCAAAGTCTTCAAAAGAAGTATGAGGGATTTAAGTTGGAAAAAGAAGAACTTCTTACTTATAAAAACAAAATTTATATTCCAAATGTAGCAGACTTGAGCAGAGATGTTATGGATAAGATCCATCAAACTCCCTACTCTGATCACCCACAATATCAGAAGACAGTTGCTACAGCCAGAAAGCGGTATTTTTGGCCAAAAATGAAGGACATTGCTGAGTATATTTCTAGGTATGAAATGTAAGCAGCTGAAAGTTGAACATCAACACCCAGCAAGTTTGTTGCAGCATTTGCTAGGTCCATAATGGAAATGGGAAGTTATTTGCATGGTTTTTATTACAGGATTGTCAATGACTTGGAGGCAACATGACTCCATCATGGTTGTGGTGGACAAGTTGACAAAGGAAGCACATTTTATACCGGTTAAGTCCACACATAAGACTGATGACATTGCAAAAATCTTCATGAAGGAGATTTTTAGTTTGCATGGATTGCCTAAGGCAATAGCCTCAGATAGAGATGCCAAGTTCACTTCCAAATTTTTGAAGGGGTTGTTTGCAGATTTGGGTACAAAGCTGAACTTCAGCGCTGCTTACCATCCTCAGATTGATGGAGAAACAGAGAGAGTGAATCAAGTGCTAGAAGACATGCTTCGCATGTATGTGATGGACAAGCCAACCAAGTGGGAAAATTATTTACACTTGGTAGAATTTGCATATAACAATGATCAGCAAGCATCCTTGGGGATGAGCCCATGTGAAGCATTGTGTGGCAGAAGGTGTAGGACAACAGTGACTTGGGATAATCCAATTAACAGGGTTGTGATTGGTCCAGAATTGCTCCAGGAAAAGGAGCAAGAGGTTGCAAAGATCATGAAGAATCTGAAAGCAACCCAAGACAGACAGAAAAGCTATGCAAATACGCATAGAGTACACATAGAGTTCTGTATTGGGGATCATGTTGACCTCCGAGTGAGGGAAAGAAAGAGTTCGTTGAAGCTTGGATGTTGTGCCAAGCTGTCACCTAGATACTATGGGCAGTTTGAAGTGCTTGAAAGAATAGGGCCAGTTGCATATAGACTTGCATTGCCTGCTAGCACTAGAGATCATAATGTTTTTCATATTTCTTTGCTTAAGAAATATGTACATGACCCTAAACATGTGATTGATTGGGATCTGATTCAGGTGGAACCCGAGGGAGAGTTCCAAACCAAGCCATTGTGCATCCTCGACAGGAAAATCACTATGCTCCGAAACCAAGCTATAGGACAAGTAAAGGTGCAATGGGAGCACTACGATACTGAGGAGGCTACTTGGGAGATGGAGAATGCCATGCAATTGGCACATACATTTTTGTTCAATTTTGCAGAGCACTGAGGTAGTGCTAATGTAGCAATTTTGTTATGTTTTGTTGAGCACTTTGAACAGTGTTGTTGTAAGGGGGAGGGGAATCTAATGCCCCGGTTTGACCCCATGGTATTAAATTGTACATGATGTGTATATTGTATTTGAATCATGGCAAGGAGCTCAAGCCCAAGGCCCTACCATTGATTGATGTTTTGTGTATAGGTGATCAAGGTTAATACCTATGGTTATGGTGCTAAGTAAGGCACAGTACATTTTGATATATCATGTAAATATACAATTAATAAAATACCACAACTAGCTATGGGGCTGCAAAGTGAAAGAGATGGGGGCATGATTCCAGAAGGGATAGGGTGGGGATTTATTCAAACCCCCTCAGCCAATAGGGTGAGACCAAATGTCAATGGGGGGGCCCATGAACCCTCAGCTACCTTTTTGTCCTTTGTCCTCAATCATTCATTCCTTCCAAAAGTTAGTTGAGGTAGTTTATGCCTTGGGGTAGAGCAAGGCATGGCAATCTGATTGTGTGTCTAAGAAAACCTGCAAGTTCTCAACCTGGAAAGCCACGTTCTTACTTCTGAAACAAGCAATCGTGAGGATGCAAGCTTGTTCCCTCATCCCTGAGTCGCGTTGAACGCTGGGTCATTCTGTTCATTTGCGGTTTTCGTTGAGCCTACTTGCAGAGTCGTGTTCTGTTTTGTGTTGATCATGTTGGTCATTCAATCGTGGTTCAGAAACTCACGGTATTGCTGACTAAATGGACAGTGGAGATCACTTGATTTTATGAGAGTGTAGTCTCTGTGGCCTACTCAGTGTTGTTGTGCAGAGGTTCATTATTTAGAATGGTTTATTTCACTCTCCTGAGTAGCAGAAGGTGTTTCCACAGTGCTTTCCTCTGTTACAGAGTGAGTGTAGCCTGTGTTGTTGTGTTTATAATGTGCTTGATAAACCTAGTGTGGAACCTCACAATAAGATAAGAGTGGCTCGTGAATCTGCTCTGGATATCCTAAAGAGCACTAGAACGGAAGGTGTATCCCAAGGGACACTTCCTTATGTTGGGTGTGTAAGCAACGCGGATGCCGTGCCAAATAGGTCTTGTGAAGGTGTCCTTAGTTCTGTGGATGAGCTCACTAGCTTAGCAATTCCTCATGTCCACTGTCTTAGCATCTTGGGAAACCCAAAATAGATTGGCTTGGTTGACAACCTGTGAAACCTAATTGTATATTGTCTTGGTTGGGCAGTCTGTGAAACCCAATTGAATCTTGGCTTGGATGTGTCTTGGTATTCATTGGGCCATGTGTGTAATCCTTGGTTGGACAACCTGTGAAACCCAGCTATGAAAGATGGCTTAGCTGTGTAGCTTGTGAAACCCATCTGTTGGTCGGGTTGGTCCTTAATGTGAAGTTGGCTTGAGTGTGGACAGTCTATGAAACCCAACTGTATGTTGGCCTGATTATGTGGGCTTGGAAACCCAGCAGTGTTTTGGCTTGTTGCCTAGATAGTCTGTGAAACCCAACTGTGACATGGCTTGGATGTGTAGCATGTGGAACCCATCTATAGGCTTGACTATGTGTATATGATATGGTTGTGTATGAGTCTGTTGTTCCTTAGTTCCTTGTGGAAATCATGCCCAGCTCGGGGGTGGCAGTGGTGTTGAGAGATTAATGAACACAATGGCCTATGGTTGGGTGCAACGTTGTAGTGACATAGCTAGTTGCGGGACAACTTGATCATCCAAGATAATAATCTCTGTTACTCTTGTTTATGTAATGTATTTGCCTACGAATTGTTATTTTCTTGTTGAATGCTTATTGATGATGAAGTAAACGTTTACTTCTGTATATTTTCCTGCATTTTATCTCTGTATATGCCTTGTATGTTTCAATGCATTTTTTCCTAAGCCCATGAAGGCCGAAAGCCTGATTACCGAACTAGAATACCTCTGATTTAGTGTTTCCATCCCTTGGAATCCTCCTAGGGGAAGCGGAAGGCTAAAACCGGAAAAGAGCAGTTGAACAAGGCAAAAATGTTGTGTTTCCACACCCCAGGATCCGCCTAGGGGAGGCGGACGGCGAAAGCAAAAAATTGCAGAAAAGTTCTAAGGTAAAAGCTAACTTTCTGATTTCCGAAGTCTGAGGTTGGAAAGTGGATGTCGTAAGTGCAGAAAAGGCTAAGGTCGAAAGCTAAGTTCTGATTTCCAAGTTCCGCACAGAAGGGCAAAAAGGCATAACCATGGATAGAGTTTCCGTCGTTTGATAGTTTTCCGACTTCTGAGTTCCAAATTCGAAAAGTGGAAGTGGGGAAATACGGAAGGAGAAAGAGCAATTAGGTATTTTATGTCGCACAGTATGTTTCGATTCCCGAGATCCGAGGTCAGATGCCAAAAAGCGAAAGTGTGGAAGGCGGAAGTTGGACCATTCACTGCGTTGAAACCTTGAGGTTCTGATTCCCGAGTTCCGAAGTTGGAAAGGCGGAAGCGAGAGTGCGGAAAGAGAAAGGTTAGTGCGGAAATGATCATTCTAGACCTAGAATGGATTTGTTAAGGGCGGAACAATTGTTAAAGTGGTTTCTAAGCCTGAGAATGAATGTTGTAGAGTGTGTTAATGTCCATGCCTTGTGTTTCGAAAGGAGAACAAGGGTCCTTGAAGCAAAATTTTAATTTATCCGCATTGTGGAGTATGAGGACGTGACACCAACTTCTGTAATTTATACAAAAACTTGAAAACACACTACTTGTTGAATGTTGAAATTCAGATGACTCATAAAACTTAAAAATAATTCTCACACTGTAAATTGAGACCATGCTCAAGAGATGAGCTTATTTATTTACACTCCTACTCTAACCAATTGAAAATTGTTTTGCTCATGTATATACAAATTTCCAAAATAGCCAATCAAGCAACTGATTTCTTGGCATTGCTTTATGCTTGCAATTGTCTGAGAAAACATTAAAAAAAATAATGTTTGCGGCAAAAAGTTCTTGGATAGCTTATACTCATAGCTGTAACGAAACACCATGCCAAAATTGTCAGCATGTAAAGATTTTGAAAACAAAGACTCCATCCAATCGGCTATGGGATCTTGAAACTCTTGACAAAACATTCTGAGCTGATCGAAAGGACATAGCTGACACTGTATTTTATCTTGACCACTTTGACGATTTTTCTGAACATAAACTATTTGAACAGCACTCAAACTAGCAAGGCAGTCATGAGAAATAGATGGCTGCAAATTACTTCCATCAATTTCAAAAGTAGGAACATCATGTGCAATAGGATCTCATCTTTGTTGGAATGTTTCTTCATGCATCTAATCGGTACTAACATCCTCGGCTTCATTCTTTTCCTGCAAATAAAATCCCTTACCAAAACTTGAGAAAATAAAATCCTGAAAGTCATCATAAGTCAAGAATGGGAACCGATTTCTCATATCAACAATAACATGATAATCTCATAGCAGGAGCTAGGAACTTTCTAGTATGATCAACTGAAAGTATATTATCATCTAAAAAGTCATCAAACTAATATGAAGAATGAGCACAAGCATCATTTATATCCTTGTCCGTAGGAAAATATGAAAATCATGAACAAAACTGTCTTAAATCTTAATGATACCTGCGTTCTTCTTCTTGTTCATAAGCTTGTATATCTTCAACATGAACCTGATCTCGAAGCATTTTGCAAGCTCGGATGTTCTCCTCGAGTTCTTTAGCATCCTCAAACAATTCTTGTAATGATGAAGATTTCCTCTCTTAGAAAAGAAACAAGATCTGGATGTTGAGCTACTACATAATAAACCATAGTTGCAATCACAGAAGGTCGAATCTCTAGAGGCATGTTGTAATAAATATTATGAAACCTCCTGTTGAAAGTAGCCAGACCTTCTTCCTCCCCTCTCCTCAAAGTATGAAAATCGGTGAGGTACTGATCAAGGGACTTGTTCTCACCCCAATACATGGAAAAAGCACAATAAAAATCAATCCAACCAATTGAACCAGCTTCTAGACCTCCAAACCATGAAGCAGCATCTCGAACCAAAGATTTTGAAAATAACCTCATGACAACATCCTCATGAATGATTTCAAAATTATCAATGAAATTATGAAAAGATCCCAAATGATTCTCTGCTGTGATATGGTCTTCTCCAGTAAACCGAGGAAGATACTCAACAAAATTGGGAGGGTAAGGATGTAAGTGAGGGGGTTCCGGCCTGAGAGGCTGTGATTGTAAGGGTTGAGTTATCAATCTGAGTTTCTTTTGTAGCCTGTTAGTATATTTTGGAAGTGTATGAAGGATGAGAAATCCTTAATGAGGTTTTTTTTATTCCTAATCAATGCAAATGTTCTTCATGTCTTTGACTATCTGTAATAACTCTTATGAAAGATAGTGTTTCTATCCCTAGTTTCTTATTACAAAAGCAGATATTTGTGTTCCTTTTTGTAGAATGTTTTTTTGTTTAAAGAGTATTTATCAGTTTATATAATCAATTGCTTGTGGTTATATGACTTATTCTCAAACAGGTTCATACATTGCTACTGTTTGTAATAATATGTCTTTATATCATCCTTGTTTACCATCCCTTGTATATACTTATCGGTTCCTATTTTATTCTTGAGTATTGGTCATTCATCTACCCTTCAATTTTCCTCTTTTGTTATTTCAAACCAAACCCATTCTGATTTTATTCAAGCTTTGGAGCTTAAGATGTGTTAAGCTTGGCTCTCTTCCAGTCGAGAGTTAACTTTAGCACTAACATCTTTTGGCGACTTTGTTGGGTAAGAAGAGTGAAGTGATCTTCCCTGGAAGAACGACATAGATCCAGCTCTTGATGGTAGACAAGAGAAGGACATAGAAACTGACTGTAATCATCTACCTGGCGACTCCACTGGAAGGAGGATCTTGCTGATAGAAAGATGAAAACACCGAAGGGAAATATCGAGTATCATCTCATTAACTTTCTCTATGAGCTTTTGCTCTTCTTCATCAGTTCATTCATGTATTTTCCTTTCCGTATAAAGAGGATTATCCTTTGCTTTGTTTGCTCTAATGATCATCAACATTCATTTGTATATCCCTCATTGAAAGAAGAAGATTTGCATTCTACCTGTGTTGTAGATGTTGACCATGTCTTCTCACCTCAGCCTATTCAAAAGGATGACGTACGTATTCAAGTCCTTCATGAATCTGATTAGCCTTGTAACCGTGAGGATGATGAAACTGATTTATCTTCTTTTCAGATTGTATTACCTATTATCATCACTGCAGAACTTTGTAATCATCCTATTGAAGCTCACTTTCAGCCCACTGAATTTCAGTCTAAAATTAGACCAAAAAAATTTAAACCTCTCAAGTTGCCATCTCACTTACATCCTTACCCTTCCAATTTTGTTGAATATCTTCGTCGGTTTACTTGAGAAGACCATATCACAGCAGAGAATCATTTGGGATCTTTTCATAATTTCATTGATAATTTCGAAAATAACCTCATGACAACATCCTCATGCATGATTTTGAAATGATCAATGAAATTATGAAAAGATCCCAAATGATTATGTGCTGTGATATGGTCTTGTCTAGTAAACCGAGGAAGATATTCAACAAAATTGGGAGGGTAAGGATGTAAGTTAGATGGTAGCCTGAGAGGTTTAAAAAATTTCTGTCTAATTTTAGACTGAAATTCAGTGAGCTGAAAGTGAGCTTCAACAAGCTGATTACAAAGTTCTGCAGTGATGATAATAGGTGATAAAATCTGAAAAGGAGATGAATCAGTTTCATCATCCTCACGGTTACAAGGCTTATCAAATTCAAGGAAAGACTTGAATACATACATCAGCCTTCTAAATAGGCTGAGGTGAGAAGACATGGTTAACATCTACAACACAGACATTATGTAGAACTTCTTCTTTCAATGATGGATATACAAATGAATGTTGATGATCATCAAAGTAAACAAAGCAAACAATAATCATTTTTATATGTAAAGGGAAATACAGGAATGAACTGATCAAGAAGAGCAAAAGCTCACAGAGAAAGCTAATGAGATGATACCTGGTATTTCCCTTCAATGTTTTCATTTTTTTGTCAGCAAGATCCTCCTTCCAGTGCAGTTTCTGAATGTGGAGTCACCAGGTAGATGATTACAGTCAGTTTCTGTGTCCTTCTCTTGTCTACCATCAAGAGTTGGATCTATGTCGTTCTCCTAGGGAAGATTACTTCACTCTTCTTCCCCAGCAGAGTCGCCAAAAGATGTTAGTGCTAAAGTTAACCCTCGACTGCAAGAGAGCCAAGCTTAACACATCTTAAGCTCCAAAGCTTGAATAAAATATGAATGGGTTTGGTTTGAAATAACTTAAGAGGAAAATTGAAGGGTAGATGAACGACCAATACTCAAGAAGCAAATAGGAACTGATAAGTATATAAAAGGGATGGTAAACAACGATGATATAAAAACATATTACTACAAACAATAGCAATGTATGAACCAGTTTGAGAATAAGTCATATAACCACAAACAGTTGATTATATAAACTGATAAATACTCTTTAAACAAAAAAACATTCTGCAAAAAGAAACACAAATATATGCATCTATAATAAGAAACCAGGGATAGAAACATTATCTTTCATAAGAGTTATTACAGACAGTCAAAGACATGAAGAGTGTTTGCATTGATTAGAAATCAAAAAAGACTCATAAAGAATTTCTCATCCTTCATACACTTCCAAAATATACTAACAAGCTATAAAAGAAACTCAGACTAATAACTCAACCCTTACAATCACTGCCTCTTAGGATGGAACCCTCTCACTTACATCCTTACCCTCCCAATTTTGTTGAGTATCTTCCTCGATTTACTGGAGAAGACCATATCACAGCAGAGAAGCACTTGGAAGCTTTTCACAATTTCATTGATAATTCTGAGATAGTACATGATGATGTTGTCATGAGGTTATTTTCAAAATCTTTGGTTGGAGATGTTGCTTTATGGTTTGAAGATTTGGAAGTTGGTTCCTTTAATTCTTGGACTGATGTTTATAATGCATTCTCAAAGTATTGGGGTAAGAATAGGTCCTTTGATCAATACTTAACTGATTTCTATGCTTTGAAAAGGACAATGATGAGCCTATTACTAAATTCAATTGGAGGTTTCAAAGCTTTTATGTCAGCATGCCTACAGACATCGAACCTTCAGAAAAAGTTGCCATGATATATTACACAACAACTCATCAACATCCAGATTTAGTCCTTCATCTCAGAGAGAGAAAATCTTTAACTTTACAACAGATATTTTCGGATGCTAAAGAGGTTGAAGACAATTTACGAGCTTGTGGAAAGCTTGTAGATCAAAGTAGAGCTGAAGATTTTGGAACAAGGACAAGTCTATCGACAACAAAAAGCAGGTTTGAACACAGAGAAATTCGAGGAAGAATATGGACTAAAAAAATCTGATCCGTATTTTCATTTTCCTTGGTATGCTAATGCATCTCCTTTATATTTTATTTCTTTCTTAGATTTTGAAGTTAATCGATCAAAGTTTTCTAGCAATGATTGTCATAAGAATGTAGCATGCCACGAGATGATCACACAAGTGCCAGACGTTGACAGAGGAAATCGAAGTTTTTAAAGGTTCCTTCAAACAATTTTTAAGCATTAAAAAGAAGTGACAAAACGCAGGATAGCAGGAGGCAAGCATATGCCCAGTAATCCTGTAGCGCTTAATACAAAGAAGAAAAATAAAGTGTTACCGGATGTGCAGCATCATTGATAGCTTGTTATCACAATTTCATTCAAACCTTTCTCTCTAAGGTATGGATGACAATGAAGTTTTGAGGAAGACAATCAGTGTGAACTACCCTTTACGTTTTGGAAGGGTAACTATATATCAAACTGATTGGAATAATTCAGCTTTTCAAGTACAAAGCGATAGTGTCGGGCCATCGAATTTTGCAATCGCCACAATACAAGGTGGAAATTAAAAGTTTTTTGGTACGTTCTTGCCACAAGATGATGACAAAGGTTCTAAAGGAACATGAATTTTGGCTCGTGATCCGCAATCGATGGTTTCAAGTTAATCTTGGCTTCAAGAAGATTCAAGAGAGATAATTTATTATCCTCAACATCTATCAAATCAGCAACAGGAAATCGAAGATTTACTTGAACCAAAGGGATCGCTGAAGAAGTGGATCTCAGATTTATTCACCAAAATTTTATACTCGAAATCAGCTACACCGAGTTCACAAACAGATTTCTGTTATTTATTGTTATTTCTTTCCCTGAATTAGCAATTTCGATCCATTTCTCATGAATTTGAAAACTTCTTTGTAACGAATGTAATTTTTATAAAGGACAAGCTGTGAAGCTTTGGAGGGGGAAGAAAAAAGTTCCAGCCATGAGGTTGTGAGTTTCTGCTGAAGGGTCGAGAGGCTACTTTGTAATTTCTTTTGGAAACTTGCAATCTGAATATGAGACTTCGTCTTTTATGTCTCAAGTTCTCTGTCATTAAATCTGAGTACCTTGTGGTTTTGTGTAAATTGATTATGGTCATGAATTCCTTTATAATGATGTTTTTATTATAAATGCTCATGATGTAATTAAGTATCTCAGATTCCACACATAGAATGTTTTTCTGAATATGGTGTTTAAATGTTATGTGCAAATGAACTGTTTGTTCCACACGTGATCAGTAAGTCTTGAATGACATCTTTGACATCAGTTTTATTTCAGTCCAGTTATCCAATGATATTCTCTAATGTTGATGTTTTCAGCTATCTTATGCTTTCTCCATGTGGATTAACCTCTTGACCCCTATAGAACCCATCCTAAAATCCAAATTCATTTAACACGAGGTGCCTAAACTTTGTGCTCAGCAGTCGGTACAAACTTTAGGACAAACAAACACCATCTAAGCAATTCAAAACCAAAAATTTCTCAAAGGAATTTAACAAGAAACTTTGCTTGAAAAGTCAAATTTCTTCTTCTAACTACAAACTTTGGCCCATACAATCCTAATGCCACAACCAAGCGCTCTAATTCCACTCTATAATGTCCCCACCCATAATTCCAGCCAGAAGACAGGGAACCATGAATTATCAATCCAAAATTCTGCCCCCTGGATGCCATTATTCAAATTGAGGGACTAATTTAAACCTCCCATGAACAACATGAATGAAAATATACATGTGTATGTGCATAAATATCAAACAAAGCAAACTTCACAACTTTATTCACACGCATCTAATGCATACACAATCATATTCATAAAAAGAAGAAAATATAAATTGTATATTCATAGACAATAGTGAATACTTATCTTCAAGATGAGGAGGATCCAAGCAACCAGTTGGTTAAAACTTTAAAAGTAATTTTCCACCCCAACCATAGGTATTAGATGTACATGCTACTGCCAAGTGGAGCTATGAGACCACCAAGTCAAACAAAACACCTACAAGCTTCACTCTTTCCCAACCCAACTCATTTGCGCTCAGTCTTGGCCAATGTGCTCACCACTTAGCACTACAGGCATCTGATTCAACCATCACATAAGAAACTCCACAATTACAGAGCTCCATAAAGATCTTCAATAAAAAACAAACAAATGAGTATAATGTCTCCTCAAATCATTAACAACCCCATTATAATAAAAGGATTTCATCGTATATAGATGGAGATCTCAAACCTCCTCTAACAAAATAATAATATCCCTTGCAAACCCTAGAGAGGAGTAAACAAACAATATCCTCCAACTAACTCATAACAAGTCAAAAAAGCTAGCAATAAAATAACCAATTAAAATGGACTAGCCAGTGGGGATGCCACTTGCCTCATCTAGTGCAAAACACCCTCCATGCAAAAGGCCACGTTTCCTTAGTGAGTTCTCCAATGTAACCCTTCAACAACCTCCACAAAATAAAATATTGCATCTTACTTAGTCAAAGGGAAGAGAATGCTCTTCAAGAAGAGCTCTCAACCACCAAATAATATAAAATACCCAAAGGAATTGTTGCCTAGTCGATAAATGTGCAAGCAGTATTTTGACCACTTTGACCATTCCATATAATATAAAATACTCTATGAGAAAGTACGTCCTTGAGAAATGTGCAACCGAACCACATTGACTGAGCAAGATAATGATTAAATAATCCTTGAGGATGTGTGCACTTGAAGAGTATGTCATTAGTTGTGGACCTCCTCAAAAGATGTTTCCAACAAACCCCCCTAAGAGGTGCACCCTAGAAAAGTCTGGAAGGTAGTTGCCATGGGACCACATTAACCAACCCAAATAATATATAAAATAAGCAGTGAAGTATGCATGCTTGAAGAGTGTAAAAAAGTAGTTATAGCCTCTCGTCAATAAACAATATAATAATCCCCCATTTAAGAGTGTGAAAAACTAGTGACTTCGGATCTATATAGCAATAGTTATGGTCGCCATTGTATCTCGGGCTTCCATTGATTAAATAATACACCATGAGAAATGAACTCTAGGAGAATGTGCAAAGATAATTAGATGCACATATACCAACATCATAAATCCAAAAGAAAAGAATAAGATGTGAGGGCAGTATCCCCAAGGCTCAACAAATGACAAATAGAAATCCCATAAAAACATGTGTCAATAGTGTTCCCCAAATCTGCAATAACCTCCTCAAAGAAGTGGTGAGACCTTAATCCACAAGCTAGAGCATGAATATGTATGTAACAACCACCCAAAATAGTGACAAAAAGAGCATACCCTAGGAATATGTGAAAAGAAAGTTCGACTATATCCAATATAGGTTAGGGCCTCGAAACCACATGCAACCACATAAAACCATCTGCATATAGCATAATCAACTATACAAAACGATGGTTGCACAAGTGTCAAGAGAAAACTAGAAAATTGTGCCTATATGTCCCAACGCCTCCAAATATGTGCCAAAAGTGCTAAGCAAGGCAAGTGCTACACGTCATCAACTAACCAACCACTCCAAGAATGTCACCTCAATCCCACATTGACAATATGCTCATGTGCATTCACACCATGCGGCAAAATGAGCTCAAGATCCACCAATCAAAATAATGTATCAATAATAAAAGGTGAAAAATTTGGAACCTATTCAATATAAAAAGCGACTAATTCAGGACATCTAGGAGTAATAATTAACCAATAAACTAAGGAAAACTCTTACTTGACGGGTATCCCTCTCCATAAATGTGTTAAGGGTAAATCAAATGTGTGACTAATGCTATGCAAGACCCTCAAACAACATGTTCTAGATTGAATCCTACAAGGAAGAGATGATGAAGCCAATCAACATATAATCAAAATTATCTAACTGTGATACACCAATAATAAGCCATCAAAAACAATCCCACCATGTTGATGTGCTTTAGGCTGCCACAACCAAAGAAAAATAAGTGCACGAAGAAGAAACCCGTCAACTAATCATCTATGCTGCAAGAGTTTCGGGTACGTGGTTACGTGGGGTAAGCGGGCACGAGTATCCGATACAGCTAGAAGCTTCGCACAAATTTATAGGAAACGTCAAGCTGGGAGCGACAATAATATAATATATTAAATTTTAATATATATCAAAAAAATATAAATTTATTAAATTATAAGTTAAGTTTTTAACTTTTGGCATTTTTTACTCTTTTAAAAGTTAACTATACTAGTCAAAGATCAAATATACAGATGCATTCAACCTACATTAGTACCATACAATAATCATGGGTACACACAGCATTGTGGGTATTAAAGAGCCAAGACTAAAAGTTAAAGCCCTAATTGTGAAGTTAAGGAACACTGTACAATGTACATCAACTATGATCTTCCAGACAATGTAAACCAATGTATATACCTGTAAGTTGTAACTGAATACTATCATGCCACCAATGCATTACCAATGGCAATCATGAAAGCATAACAATTAAAATATTAAAAATTTAAATCATAAAAACATAAATCTATGCACTATGTTGTGAATGCAATCACAAATTTAACACAGAATAATTATAAATTTATAACAATGAAGATCGATGGCTGTTATTGACTTGAATTTGAGGCAAACATTGATCGATGCCCGACACCTGTAGTCGGCTTGAAGTTGAGGCAGACATTTACCAAGATCACTGGATGGCGAAGAAGTTCAAGCTCAGAAGTTCAGAGAGAGTCTAATGGGATTATGGGAGACTTGGAGAGACTAAATGAAGAACAAATCCCAAAAATGTTGAAAACACAAAACCGTAAAATTCTTCCAAGATTTCCAGCAGTGGAAACCTTAAACACTCAGAGAATGCAATCTGAAGTCTGTAAAGTATTTTTTTACAAAGGTGAAGGTTATTTATAAAGGCTCAATTGCATGTACGTTGCTCTTTTCTTGCCTCCACGTGTCCTTCAATTTGGATCCAATCCGATTTCCTTTTCCCGGGAACTTCATTTTTCCCTGTGATGTGCCTTTTTTGTTGGTGGGTTGGGAGCGTGAGGAATCTCCTACTTAGTTTGGGAGCAACTTATTCATGCTCCAAAACATGGGAACTTGTGTCTAGGAGCTTGAGAAAGCTCTGAATCCATCGACGAGCTTCTAGTAGCTCCTCAATGGATCGAGAGATTCCTCAAGCTCCCAACACCAAGTATCCTAGGAAACTCCCATCGGGAGCTATGATTTCACCTCTGCGAAGTTCCTGAAAAGCTCCCGATTATTTGAGGAAGCTCCCATGCATTTTGGAGCGTTTTGTACCAGCTCCAAAGCTCCCAAAACCGCAGAAACGTAGGGTACACCCTTCCTAACGACTGGGAGTACCCATGCAACATAGATAATCATGCATCTAACTTTGTAATGCAAAGGATAATGCCAACTAGTTAACCAACGTTGATGCATAGTCCTCCATAAAACAAAGCATGGTTCAATAGCCATCTTACTCCTAGCACAACATACATAGTAGGGTTTTGAACTCGATCAAATACATTGTTATATGAGGGGTAATAATCACCAATCTTTCCATCCAACAACAAGATAATGCTTATGAAAAGCATTATACACATATGGTTGTTACCTAGCATGCACTTATCCGGTCAATGTTTGGTGGCCATTTATTTAGATTTTGGTATCAACGAGCTCTTTGTAAGAATTGAGTGGACATCTAGTCTCCTCGATCAATTCTTAGTGTCTCGTGTTCTAAATATGTAGGTACTTTTTTCATCTTTCAAACATCTTTATCTATCCACATTTCCACAACACCTTATAAATTCTTCAACTTATTGATCCCATTTGCTCCTCCAACTATGCCTCAAACAATGTGATAGAAAAAATTTAAATACAATCTTCTGATTTGATTGACATGTAATATGTCTATTCAAAACACTCCATGTTTAAATTGGTCTCACCGCTCTTCTCTAGCAAGGTTATTCAAATACAACAATATTCACTTCAAAAAGCTTGTGTCCACCCAAGATCTGTGCTTGAACATTGTGCTCAAAAGTATCATCATTCGCAATTAGTCAACTAAGAAGATGGTCAACATAAATTCTAGATCTTCATCCTCAACAACATCAATTTCTAATCCCACTATAACAATTTTAATGTGAGTACACTTATGTATACCATCAACATGTAGGTCCTTTACATCCAATTCTATGTAGCATATTTGACAAATAGCCAATTCCATGAAAGAGAAAACTTTACACTTGAATCATTTACAACAACATTAATAGAGAAAACATTATAATCTTGGTAGAAAGATCGTTGTTGCCACCTATTAAATACAACTAGATTGCATTAAAAACATTACAAAATTTTGCAGAATTTCAATTTTTACAATCTTGGTCACAACATACCCAAAGAATGTTATCAGACTATGTTCAATACTATTCACCCCACAAATGAAATAGATTTCCTTCAATAAACCTAGATGGCCCTGTTATCACCCAAAGTTGCGTCTAAGTGATAAATATCTACAACACAAGTTTAGCCCTAGGGAAACAAAGAAGGGTTGTCCAAAATCACCACAACAACATCCTCTCTCACCTTAAGCCATCTCTCCTCCAGCTTAACGGAGGTATCCCTATGATTAGCATTGCTAAGTCTACATAATGAAGGCTCAAATATACATGGAGAATTAGACTTACTAAAACAAAAATATAAGATGATCTTTAGAAATAAAATGGATGGATCATTGAAACTACTGCATATCCAACTTAGGCACAAGGAGTCAATAAAAGAAACTCAAAGGGCTGAAAATAGATGAATAGGGAGGATGAAAAGTTTTGTTTTGACATGCAAAATCCCACCTATGAATGCTAATAAAGATTGTTTCAAACTAAGAGAATGTATGCCCTTACAAATGCACCCTACTTATGCACAAGCATGACACATAAACGATGGTCTTACTTCAAATTAATAATATATGTTCTACATTTCAAGGAAATGACAACACACAATCAATTACATTGAGAGCAAATATGAATGAGATTGTTAAATAGGAAACACCTCATCCAGCCTCATTCTCCAATGAAAAAACTGCCCTAAAATGGTACTCTTATTGCAATAGACCTAGGAATAATTGCCAACAATATGGAAGAAAAATGAAGCAACACGTGTATAAAAACCCTTACATTCATATTGCGTTCAAAAGCTATTCAATTACACTAAAAGAGTGTTCTTTATTAATCCAACATGATCCAACAATAAAGCAAGCAAATCCTTAAATAGATTTCAGCTCAACTCCCTTGCATTAAAATACTAATTTGTGGTTTCCAAATCCACTAAATACTCCAAAGGAAAATACTATAAAAGACTAAATTATTACACAAGAAAGACCTCCAAGGAAAAAGGCCTCTACAAGGAATAAAATAATAAAGCCACATGAAACAAATGCCACCAAAGTTTCAAATATCGTGTTGGAGAATAGATTGTTGAGGGTCCAGAAAACAACGTATCAGATTTTTTGGGGAAAATGTAGACAAACATCGAAAAATATCGGCAAACTTCAAAAATATACAAAACTATTCTTTCTTTTTCAAATTTGTAAACATCTAAAGCAACCGCCTCCCTCCAGCCCTTTTAAGGGCAAATTCAACAGTGAATAACCCCTTTGTTCTCAATCCCCTTCTTTCACTCTTCAAATTGAGCAAAAAATTCGAAAAAAGAAAATCCAAAAATCTTTTGACTCAAAAGATATTATTATGTTGATTTTTTTCGATCCCTAGCGATATTTTCTGATGTTTGTTGCTATTTTCAAACTAGCATTTCTTTCCAGCGATAACATCGTCAAACTGAGAGCATGTCAACAATATATCGCAAGTGTTTGCACCAAATGGCACAGCTCCCGTACATGCAAAATGCTACATCCAATATGTCATGTGTCCTCTTCTACTTTGGAATGCCCTTCAATATAGTCTTCAATACTACCTCCAATAAAATATGAATTCAAGCCAACTCAAAGAAAGAGGGCACTCTTAGAAAGAAGAAGAATTCTCCTGAACATTATGAAAATATGTCTATTGTACTCATCATAAGGAGTGCCTTCTGAGATGGGCATTGATCAAAAAATAAATTATAAAAAACACTTAGAAGAGGTATGCCCTAGAGGGGTGTGCAAAAAGGAAAATATGGGACCACATTGACCAAGCAAAGAAAATATAAAATAGTCCATGAAAGTTGCACCATTGAGAATTCTTCCAATGGGCATTATTGTCTTCCATAGATCTAGGGTCACCAATTCTAAAATACTCCTCAAAATTGGTCACCTAAGATAAATATACCAAAGTTGGTTATGGCCTTCCACGAAAAAATATTAAAATACTCCTCCCAAAGGTGGGTGCCCCGCAGTGATGTGCAATGTAGTTTTATCATCAATATATGTTTCAAAGATGCCAACCAAGGTAACACTCCATCAATCTATGTGATCCATCATCAATATGTGCCAACTACGTGCCAAAATTAGGAAAGGTAGATAGGTTATTCTCTCTAATGCTCTAACAAACTGCTCCAAAGATGGATCTCATCCATGTCAAGTCAAAGGTGATTATATCAACCTCTAAGAAGTGGACATCCTTGAACAAGGTGCCAAATAGATGTATAATGTGCATCCACCCAACTCCTCCAAATAATACCATAAATGATGGACCTTAGGAAAATGTGCATGGATGCTGAGACGATCCAATACAAGCATGATATATTCTGAATACATGTGCCCATGTGTCAAAACTAACAAAAACCTTAAAGCCATGGATCAAGAAGGTGGGTGCTCTAGGACTATGTGGAAGGACAATTGTAAATGCAACCTAATGTCAAATCAACTCTCAAGAAGCTATAAATAATGTAACAATCCTCAAGAAGCAAGTGAGTGACCATGTAAACATGATCACAGTTCCAAATAACCCTCCAAATACAAAACACTTCTCATGTGGATGCATGAATGAAGGTCAAAGAAAGTCAAACTCTTCATGTGCTTCATCAACCTAATGTTCCAACTCTAAATTCTCCCTTTGTGAAAACATCACCAAATGATCCTCCCTCAAATCACGAGTGACAATCATGTGCTCATGTGTCACTATTGTCAAAGTTGGTGAAGTCTCTGTTGTTGTCAATGATGAACAACTATTAATAATCAGACTTCATTTGTTCTGAAGCTTCATTGATGATGCAAAATTGGGTACTAGTGAACCCTTCTACAACTCCCTTGTGCCTTTCCTCTAATTGGGTCTCCCACATAAGATCTTCAATAAACTTGTGAGCAACATTCGCTCTTGTAAACACCTTCACAATCTACTCCTCTCTGACCAATACTTGGCCCTCCAAATTGTGCAATGTCATCTTGTTAGCATGGTGTGGGTTGTCACAAAAAAGATCCACTAACTCATGTGGATCATTATCCCCATACAAGTTCACATCTAACACTTCAACCCCTTTATCTTTTTCCTCCTCATAAATGAAATCATCCTCCAAAGGTAACTCATCCCACGCTAGATTCTTCTAATGCCCAAGTGCACCCACTCAACACTCGTCACATTCGGGTATAATCAATGCATGCATCATCGTACACGTCATAAATAGGATGAGGTGTGGGCTCCACGTTATCACAAACATCAAACATAGGGAAAGAAGATGTCTCCCCCACATTCCCATAGTTATCATACGTAGGCCAAATTGCTGCACCTTCATCTTGAACTGCATTAGAATCTACATCATCCATTATGTTGGTGTTATTGGCCTCACTTGGTGCTGCTTGGTCTTCTTTAGTAAGATCAGATGGATCCTCCTTTACCTGCTCTTCTGCCTTCAACATTTACCCTGTTCCTTTTAAAGAATTTTTGGCGAGATAGTATTCTTCAAACATGCATTTAAGTGTTGTTAAATTATTCCAATTTTCAGCCATGATCTTTGAGCGCTCAACCGATATTTTTAAGATGTTTTCAACCAAGGTCACATTTTCCACTCTCTTCATGTTTCCTCTAATTTTCAGCACTACTGTAAATCCCTCTAAGTTCACTTTGCTTTGAGTGTGGCATTGAAACTTCAACTAGATACTTGGTTTGGGTTGATATTTGGTGATTTGTGGAGTATGCTTTTCAGATTATATGGGTATTATTGTTTAAAAACAACTCACGAGACAATCACAACAGCTTAGCTTGCAAAATCTCAAGGGAACAAATTTATGTTTATTTAAGCATTATTTATAAAGATAACTATGTGAAAACAGTGTCCATTTAAACCAAGTAAGTTTGAGATTTCTCTACATTTCTGACCAAGTATTTTTCTTTCCTAGAGCATTACGTTACTTGAAAAAAGTGAGCAGTCCCATCAACGCCACAACTAGAGCTAAGGATGGAATATGTTGACTAAAACAAAATGCAGTTCTTGCAATTTCTTGGGAATGAGAAACACCCTCAAACAACAGCAAACTGACCCCACAAAGATGACACCTTTTACTCAAAAACTATCTGACCTGAACCTTGTGATTAACCACAACAACTCTACACAATATTGCAACTTCATGTTTTGCTTGCCTAGAGATGTCTACAACATATTGGTGATCAGGCAAGTGCCCAACATGGGAAAAAGACACCCCATGACCACTCTCAATAGCCTTCAAACTGTAATAAGCAATAATACCAGTTATAATAGCCCTTCTACTTTATTGTGGGAGTTTCTCCTCTTCACTTGATGCGTCCTCGTCCTTCAATGAAATCGCTCCACAAATTCACAATAGATCTAGCCCTAATGATGATATTCATTTTTGGCAAATGACCAACACCTAGACGCAGGTGGTCTTTTCAATCCACATGGACTATTACAGTGATTTGACTTGATTCAGGGCCCCTTCAAAACACGCAGGCAGTCAACCAACGATTTGTGGTACTATTTGTCTTCCATTAACTAACGAACGCAGACTGTGGCTCCAAAAACCAGCGTAGATCTGGGCGCATTCTTTGTCGCTACATAGAAATGTGATGCCAAAACAGATAGGCAGTTGAACAAAGAACTTCGACGACAGTCGATGTGGCGGCTTTGTTGAGTAGTGAGATGGCCTCTGAAAGGGGTCCAGACTTCCTTCGTAGAAACTTGACCTTGACAGTCCTCCATCCAATCTCACAGTGCTGCTCCAAAAGAGTTCCCAATACCTCCACAGAACTCGAACTATCATGAATTCAACCCTCTACAAAGTGAAATTCGGCCCTCTCAATCACGCAGTCAACCAAAATCATTTTCCCTTTGTTGTAGATTGGAGATCAATTTATCCAATGTTGTAAGAGATTGCTCTCAACAACCAAATCCTACTGATGCCCATATAGTTTGTCTTGGTCTGCTACAAGCAAATGCGACCCTCGATTTTATTTGAGATAAATCCAAAACGAGGCCCATGATCCTCTCTGCAGAAGATGACAAGTCACTAATGATAGTGTTCACCCTCTTGCCAAGAGGATTCGGCCAACAAAGGTTAATCCTCCCTTGTCCAATTTGGTCATATGGAGTCATGTCTGGAGTCATGTCTAAATCGGGAGTCCTTCCAGTTTATTTTTAGTCATTAGCAACATTCGGTCCACTTGGCCTAATTGGGGCACATGTTCCAGTTACTAAAGTGTGGGTAACACTAATTGAGGCCTACTGCCACTGATTACACTTGCATGCATCAGTTTAGGAGCCTCCTCGACCAATCCCTAGAAATCAGGTGCCACTGGGACAGCTGATACCAACCAAGG
The DNA here is from genome assembly GCA_001517045.1 of Pseudotsuga menziesii. Taxonomy (NCBI): domain Eukaryota; kingdom Viridiplantae; phylum Streptophyta; class Pinopsida; order Pinales; family Pinaceae; genus Pseudotsuga; species Pseudotsuga menziesii. The sequence continues at coordinate 91,885 of LPNX010633367.1, forward strand.
TCAGTTGAGTTGAGTTGGTGACTAGCCAAGCTCAGATAGGAGTCAGTTACATTTAGTTCTAGTCCTCTACATTCAGTTAGCACTAGGTTTTAAATGGCTGCATGCAGGAGAGGCACATTTCTCACCTACCACAGTCAGTTCGGTTTAGTTAACACTGAACTAGATACTTGAGTTGTGATTTAGAACTTCGATGAACTCCGATAATGATTTAGACAAGGCCAGTTAACCATTCAGTCAAGTAGAGTCTAATCAATTCAAATTTCCTCACATGGATTCGAATTGCATGTGCCTATTTAGCCATTGTACTTCTTTGTAATTATTATCTAATTACTTTTGATTAATGAAAGTATTCACAGTTGCAAGCCATTTTTTAAACTATTTCATTCCTTAATTACTGAGTAAATTGTATGATCTATTTTGTGAGTTGTGTGTTGATCCATAGATCTATGTGCTCAATTTAATACATGAACTCTGCTCAATTCGGCTTCTTCTAATGAATTCACATCTCCAAATGAATGGGGATCTACAGAAAAAAAATATTTGACGCAAGCAAGTCTCTTTGTCACCAAATTTATGTGCCTTTTTCAAAACAGATTGTAATTTTGTTAAATAATGACTTTTTGCAAACACTTGCTTTAATAAAAACACTTCATTCAACCATTGGAGGTCATACACAAGATGAGAGAGATAACATTGGCATTTTATTATGATAGAAATGGCAACAACAACATCTAATGGTTGTTATAGCAGCTACTCTACATCAAGACACAAACACGAGGAACCTAAGATTATGCTATTGTGTGCTACAACAATCTCTCCAATTTCGCCTCCAAACCCTCCTCCACGCTGAATGTCAGACCACGCGATGAAGCTCAAGTGAAGACCCTGGATGGGTCCTCCTCCTTGTCTAGCTAAGGTGGATATCTCATCACTGAAACTAAACCACAATGTGTGGATGTGCTTTTCCAACCCCAAACGAAAACTCTAGACTAACTCCCATGTTATCACTCAGATTGTAGTTGTCAACTAAAGGTAACCTATCCAAGACGATAGAAGGTGGGTCAACTAAACTTGTGACACCTTGAGGATCCCAACCCCCACTAAATAAGATGGTTTTCACACTGAAAGGGATTCTCGTCAGTTTAGGCCAACCTAAAAGTAGGACCAAGTGGGAGACCCTAGTCAACCAATGAAGGTCAACAAACAAGACAAGACACATAGCCAAATGACTATATGCAAGTTCAAAAAATCATGCCATGAATTGAAACCCTAGATCTGTTGAATCATTGTTGAAGCAAAAGATTTTGAGGAAAGGTTGAGAGACTTAATGAAGTAGGAAACTATCGAACGAGATGATTTCTCTTCAACAGTGAAGATGATTAGCCAAATCTAGAGAAATGAAAGCGTTAGATAAAATACTCAAATTGTTCTTAGGCTAGGGTTTAAGCATTTAAATGGAATGTAGTCACATACCGGGTTTAAGTGAAGTATTGGCACTTGATATTGTTATTTGATGTGAGATATGTCAATTAGGATTGATTCAAACAACAACCAGATCACTCAACCAACCAAATGATCAATTACCGAAAGAGGGCGAAAATGCCCCAAAGAGAACCAGTGTCTTATGATGGGCAAATGGAATCGAATTCAAATGAAATTTGGTCTTTAAGGGTTTTAATGGATTTCTTACATGGGTTTTAAATCACTAAACAAAAAGGTGACCAAAAATACTACTTCTAAGAAACAAGGGTTTTTATTAATTATTATTATTATGCCTAGGATTGATTAAATTGAAAAGACAAGAGAAAAGATTTGTTGACTCACTTGGAACTTAAGAGATGCCAAGAATACGATGCTTGCCTCCAACGCTTCACAATCAAAAGAGATCTTGATACCCAACTTGTTCAATGTTTGCCCTAGTACACCCGCCTCCAACAAAGACAAATAACTGAGAACCAATTAATCTGACTCACAAGAAGATGAATCTATAAACAAAGATCCAGATAAAGAAAATAACAGATCAAAGATTACTCCTTGTTTCCATAGGGTTTGGAATAAGAGAAAGAGGTTCCCCTACTATTGCGCCCTCCTCCAAAACATCCTTCCTGCCACAATTTAAACACACCACGATTTTGCTAGAGAAAACCAAGATCCACTTTCAAGGTTCCCTTAGAGAACTTTCGACCAAAATTCTCAGACTCTACTATAAGATCACAATATTTGCACAGCAAATGGTTTTTCTATTATCAAATCTCTTCAAGAGACAAAGTCGCGATGGGATACAATGATAAAATCACCTCTTTTTAGGAGAGTGATGTCCACATTCTAACCAACCCCATCCAACGGTTGAAATTAAAACATCATCAATGGTGGAAATTTACCTTTTACACAATAAATGGATCACTCAAAAGAGGGTGTGCACCTTTGCCTCTAGCACCTAGGTACAATGAAATACATCATAACAAAGTGATATAACATGTGGTACAATGATGACGGGGTTGCCTTAGGGGCTTAAATCACCCTAGCCCTCCCATAATACAATAACATAACATACATCATGATAATAGATGCCCATCCATAGTGAAGTGCGACTTCCAAAGGGAGACGCCCTCCCCAAGAAAAAGATACAACAGATAAAGTCACCCTCTAAGAAGCTATAAAGCATGGAAGAGGCATAAAGGGTCTTGTCAAATTATAAAACATCATCCCCAAGCCATTTTCTAGCCCACACTAGCAAAATAGATTTTTCTGGAGTAGCCATGGTCATTTTTTATGCAATAAAATGTTGATAATCCTTGTTGCATAATAAATGTGCCATTATTTCCATTTCCTTTGCCCAAAATCATCATTTAAGTGTACGAAATGAATCAAAGACCTCAAATCCATCAATAGTGACTACAAACACCACATATATTCATCTAGACAGGCATCTGACAACCAATACTACATCCAATAATAGAAATATGACCACAATAATAATAAACCATAATAATGTTGTATAACGGCTAGTAATCACCAACTGAAGATGGAAATGGTGCACTGGACATATCTAAGAGACAAGTGTACAAAGTCGAACACTGTAGTCATGCTGCCTCATAAATGGTGTTGACCAAGTCAAAATTCTCAAACTGAAGGTTCAGCCATAATCTGAATAATCATGCATGCACAAGGGATAAATAATGCTCACAAGTTTATGTTAATAAGCAAACTAAGACATGTTAAACATAACAATGGCCACCAAATATCACATAATAATACAACGTGTGTCAAGAAACCATCTTTATTAATCCCGCTACATATACTCACTTGCAAAGTTAACCAAACTACTAAAATGGGTGAGGATGGATGATATTAGTCTAGGCTAAAAGGAAGTGACTTGTCGACCTTGACTTCGTGATCTCTCAAAGAAAAAAAGGATTCAGGGATCCACTCCGACCTATGCAAAATGGAAAACAATAGGGAATGGGGGTGTCTCACACATGGATTTATGATGTCTCCATTAGATTCTAACAGACATCCTCGATTTGCACAACTTTCAAATTCCGAAATAGTTTTCCTTTCACTAGCCATCCTCCAAGAGCAGGTGCCTCAGATAGCCTTGCAGGCCCCAGATAATGACTCAGCCTTACCACCATTGCCTGCCACCGTCCACAGGTGCAATGGAGTTACCACCTTGTTGCCTTGTAGGGGCAAGTGGCCTTACATCATACAAAGGATGAGTGCTCATCGCTTGGACATTAACTAGTTTTCAAAAGACTTTTATTCATTTCATTCATTTAGGCCGAGTGTTTAAAAACACAACTAATCGCAGCTACACTTGCATCCTATAGATATGGCACTTAAGCGTTCTAATGCATTTCATTTATTGGCCCTCTTACAGTATTTATTGTGCCTAGGAGCACAACTATATCTAGATTTCACTAGGGGCAAGAATTTCATTTCAACATGGGACTACTAGCTTGCAGGACTAATGGAAACGCTTTCACATTCCAAAGCCGAGACACAAATAACATGGAGTCCATCTGTTTATCCTAGGTTTGTCAGCTAGTTTTCCTAGGCCTAGTATTCACCTTAAACCTTTTTATCCTTGGTTTTAATTTTTACTTTTTCCTAAAGTTCGGATTGTTTTGAATATCCTTTTTGAATGGTATATGCATTTACAATTATTTAGTTTTTTTTAGCCTAAGCTCCTATAGATTAATTAAAGTATGTTCATAATTCATACAAAATCTAAGATTTAATAAGGCTTTGCATATGTTTTAACATATGCTGGCGGTGCATGTCATTTATTCAAATGCATGTAGGCTGCGAGTTTGCCAAGGTTATGTTTTTGTGCAGGGTTACCAAACAATTATGAAATTGATCAGATTTTGGGGTTTTCCTGTTACCTTAACAATTTTTACAACATCAATGATTTCTGAAGTAAAAACAGGTAAAAGCTCTTATGCAAAGCTATACAGGGAGCCTGTTCTCCACCATAAAAAGAAGAGTCACTTTAAACAAGAATTGAAAACACGTGACAGATGAGGACAAACCTATGAAAAGTAAATAGCACAGAGTTATTAAAGGATTTATATTATCTTCCATTTGATGCTAAGGTTTTGAGATTGGGGTTTATATAAAAGGGCCACTTAACTTGCGCCCCCCCTCTTCAGAAATTGGTCAACATGTTAGCATTGATGTCATATTATCAGCCCTTAAGAGGTAGTCTCATGTAAATTGGCAAATGATGGTCTATAAGGCGATATGGGAAGAACTACAAAATATTGTTGTTGATCAAATGATAAGAAAAACCCCTGCAAGATGAGGCTGCGTTTCTCAGAAATGTTGCGTTTTTACTGTGTTGAGTCATCATTTTCAAATGATGATTCTGAGCGACTGGAAAATCATTTTGCGAAACGGGAGGAGGTTTTTGTTCCCAACACATCATAGAAGAATAACCTCTCTAAGTTTTCCTACATGTGTCATATATTGGGAGAATCGAATCCATCTCTGAGCCCTAATTTTCGGATCTCGGAATTTCCCTCTTTGACACATGTTTTTGAAATGCAGATCTCGAGCAAATGAAAACGAATCTCAAGGAACTGAGACAGGTTTTTTCTTAGAACAAACCAATATAAAATAACCTCTTTCGGTTTATACACAGGTGTCATGGATTTGGAGAACTGAATCCATCTCTAAGCCCTACTTTTCAGCAGTCTGGCCAAATTTTTGTGGCATGCAGTTTCAGAAATTGATTGTAATTGATTGTTATCTTTGGGATTTGGAAGGATTTCGACCTCACCATCTATATAATGCATATTCTAACATTTTCGAGTGGAGACACACATGGGGGTCGAAGATGCTTGGAGAATGTACAGTCCTACAAATACTTTACTTGTGTAAGGATTTCTTGCTTTATGAATGACAAATTATTTGTATGGAGCTAGGTTTTAAAACTTTTATTATATGTATATTCTTAGTTCTGTTTGAACCCTTGTTTACTTTTTCATTTGTGTAGATGTTCTTGTTTGCAAGTGAATATCTATGCTTATTGATGTTTAAAATGTTATTTTGGGCACCAATACTTTTACATCTGATGCACTGATGAACTGTCTGTCTTATCTTTGTATTCATATGTTTTTAAAACCTATATGATGATACTATAACGTTGTTCTGTCATTCCTTTGCAAATTTTTATCCTTATACATGTATCTTCTGAAGTTTTCAGATTTTTTGTTCTCTGTACCTATCTTTCCATTATCTGATTTTACATCGTTATCCAAAAAAACCCTAAAAACAATATTTTATTCATTGAGGTGCCTAAACACTGCTCACCCCGTAGTCTAGGTAGCAAACTTTAGGGAAAACACCATCCAACATAAAGGTCTAAGTGGGCGAGTGGTGGGCTTGTTGCAGGTGTTAAACTTAGCCTCTCAACTTTGGATATGATTTCTTCTAGTTCGGGGGTTTCCTGCTCATATTTATTTTCTATGATTTCAGACATTCACGTTATTTCAAACTTGAGTGTCTTCCCAGAGCATGACAACTGGTTTCTGTGTTTAAATTATTTTAGTAGGTCTTTGGATATTTGTGCGAGCAATTAAATTACGGACACATTGCCTATCATATGACCAAGTTCACACTCTAACCAAACCTTCTCGCTCTTCTCCTTTTAATACGGGTAAAGAACTTATAACAATACACAGTATAATTATGTGGACCTACCCAATTTTCTGGCATGTCGAAAGTTGACACATGTACGTTGGTTATGGCACAACGTGAACGTGGATGGCAGATCTTCCACTTCGCACTTCGCAAGGTCTTCAACAAACTTTGTTTGCAACACTTCAAAGATCTCCAAAATCTTCAATAAATGTGAACCCCATCCAATGAAAAGTTAAAAGATTACTAGTTCATTTAACCTCCGCTTATATCATCCCTTAACTCATTCCCCGGTATCAATTGCGAAGGATTTCGCTCGATTACTAGCAGGTTTATTTAACAACTTAATACGCAGATCTCCAATGATCCATACAAATTATATACATGAATTACTCAAAATTTTGAAGGAATTTATGACAACCCAGCTGTCCGCCGAATGCACACCAACAGCATAAATCTAATGAAAGTTGTCTCCTCACTTTAGAAAGTGGGAGAGATGTGGCCTTGGGGGCAAGCACAAAGCCAGGTACTGTCACCTACTCCTAGCTCCTCCGTTTAGGCTAACTCCTAATGAAGCCAAGGGGGGTCGTCCCTAACAAAGCGTTTTCTATGACTCAATGTGTTTAAGTCTTTTTGATGTTATGATGCGGATGGGTGTTTTTTAGGAGTTTTTGAATGATTACAACTTTATAATAGAATGAGCAATCCACGTTGCAATTACAAAACACAAGATTTGAGACGAACAATACAAAGATGACTTGGAAATTAAAGGCATCCACATATAGATAATTATTTAAGCAAACATTAGGGACAAATGGTCCAGATCAAGGCGATGCATGGAAGTTTAAGACCAGTGCCGATATGGAGTCAAAACATGCTTGTGAATGCTTGAATACAAGTCTCAATAGTAGTGTTTGTGAGATCATTTTGCAATTGTTCTTGGTTTATTTTATTGTAAATTTTAAAGATGATCTTACTTAAGGTGTCTAGGAAAGCTAACCGGAAATACTTTCAATGGCTCCGTTCGACGACATGACGAACCTGTCTGGAATCACAAGCTAGGTGTTCAAAGAATTTAACCAGGGAGTGTCCAGATTGGGTTGCTCGGTGCCCACACTTGGAATTTGCCCACTACCTGAGTATTTATTGAGATAACGCCGATGCGTTGGTTATGGGGGGAATGTTTTATTATGTTATCACTTGCAAGATTAACAAATCCGATCACCATTCCGAGTACGAGTCCAACTTTTCAGGGTCGGCAGAGCATACTAGGTGAGGGATAGCAACGAAGTAAATTTTAAGTGGGAAAATGTGAGTTGGAAAGATTTTATTATTATGACCACACAGTTCAACTCTCCGACAGAGAGTGCTCGTAACTTTGTTTTATGACAGAAGTTCAAGAGACTTTAATTAATCTATATGCTTGATACAAGGATAATGCAGTGGGAATGCTCTCCGACAAAGAGTGCTCTTGACTTGGGTTATTGCAAGTTCAAGAGACTTTGGTTCTTTTTATAAGACAATCAGCCTGTAAATTGAAACCACATGCTAGCTCAACAAATTGTAAAACCATGAAACAATGTCATAGCAAAAAATGATAAACCACTTGCAAATGAAATAAATGAGAAACTAGTGTTCTACAACAACAAGAAACTAAACTAGCAAAGAGAAGTCAAAAATGACTTCAAGACACACTGTCCCCGAAATTTCCAGCTAGCTGGTCATATGCAGGAAGGCAATGGAGAAGAGAGGTAGCACGCAATGTCAATGCGGCACTTGGGATGAAATCCCAAGGTACTTCTCAGGTCAACACTGAAACAAATAAAAAGTTCTAAGTACATAATTAAACTACTTTAAGCATGCAAAGTAAATATGAGCTAAGAGCACAAGACATTCTTCCCCAAATGGGGAAAAAGAAACCAAAAGATGGGAGGCCTTATCCCACTTTGCCCTTTTATTAAGAGAGTACAATATTTAGGATTTTCAACCTTAGAGAAATAAAAAAAACTTCTAAAGACAAATGGAACAAGCCTCAATGGTTGCTTTACAAAAGGAGAGTAATTTGGAAAATTGTGTCTTCTTTAGTTCAAATCCCAAGTATTTGGATCTTCTTGGTTTTGGTACTTAGTTTCTACTCTTCTCTTTGGTTTTTGTTCTTCTTTGGCTCAATCTTCAAGTCCTTCTCTTAGGATTGTTTCTTTTCGTACCTGCACACAACACAAATCAACTCAAAGCACCCATCAATTGTTAATTAAAACAAAATTTAAAAAAAAGAAACTACTTCTAAGAAAGAGATATACAAAATTAAAACTAAGTGCAAGATCTAATTTATGATATGAAAACAGCAGTATAGAATGCTGCAAAAAAGTGAGGGAAGAGGCTGAAAACAACAACGAAAGAAGGCAGCCAACAAAAAGGATAGTTGCCTGCAACAAAAGTGAAAAATAGGGCAGCGAAAAAGGTGAAAAGAGAGGCAAACAAACAGTAAAAATGGGGCAGCGAACAATAAGGAGGAGGACTGAAAAACGAGGCAGCGAACAGAGAAGAGGAGGACAAGCCAAACAAGGCAAGAAAGAAGAGGCTAGCAAGCAAGAAATCGAGAAGATCAAGGAGCAAACAAGAGAAGTGGAAGAGGGAAGTTCCTAGATCCAGGTAACCAAATGTGTTTTTTGAAACTTTGTTGATGGAGGGAAGGAGAAGCTCTGACAGCTATGTCTCTTTCTTGGATTGGGAAGTGTTTAGAAAGACCTGCAAAATGAAGGAGTTAGATGGAAAAGACCACTGGTTCATGAAGAAGAGCTTGATCTCAAGCTTGTTCTTCACCCCTAATGATCCCTGCAAAACCCTTACAAAAAATATCAAATCCGAACAAGATACTCATAAACTAGATTGTTAGCCCTTCTAGAGTATATAATGAAAAATGATTTAATAATTAAAAAGACAAGGTGAGAGAGATATCACCAAAGACAATGTGAATCCACAACTCCAATAACTCGTGCATAGACCTCCAGAGTCACAACTTTATTCCAACTTCAAACAAATATTACAATAATTTTGGCAAAGTGTTCATGCCCAAAATCTCCATCCTAATAGAGCTCAAAGAGACTCTCTTTATACAAATTACAAGAACTTAAAACCCTAATTAGAATTTGGCACTAAGGGAGCCAAAAACACTTGACAAAAACCTCAATTCCAATCACAATCCAATCAGATCTTGGCTTGGAGCCATAACACACCATATAACTCCAGTTTGAGGTAGGCGTGAGTGGGGAGGTGGCCTCCACCTTGGCAAGGCTCCCCCTACTCTCACATAGGAAGCTTCACCATTGAATATGAACTGGCCAAGTGCATACATGTGAACCCACATAGATCCGCGTGAGCTGAAGACTGAGATATGCGAAAATGTGTAGGAGACCAAGCTATGAGTTATAATAAATGTGACCCTTGTAGAATGGGAGCCAAGCCCACCAAACAAGCCAGCGCGAGCAAACCCACGTCACCACTAACTCTTTAACAATCCACACGCGAGCTTCAATCTTTGCTTGACGGCACGCTCCCTCACATCATCCATCTTATAATTAATCGCTTGCCTTCATAAAAACGATGCATGGTATACACTATGGTTTGAAAACATTATCCTTCACGTGATTTGTGATTTCCCCTCGTTGACGTCACTCCTTATTATCAATTCGTAACATACTTTGCAAATAAACGCATGATACACCACGCATCCTCCTTTCAACCATTCACCTTGGTATATGCCATGGTTTATAATTATCGTGGAGGAGCCCACCAATCCTACTCATCACCATCACACTGCACTCTATTCATGAGCCTTATATTCACGTCACTTTTTATGCATTAGTTCGATTTCACCTCCTCTTATGAATAAAAACGTAACCATACTCTAAGCCAAAATTTGACTTATTACCAAGTGGAAGAGGGTCGCAGTTCATATGGCCCACATGCCAAATCACCACTTACTAATAAAATATTTGACTTTGACCTTTTTAAATATTTTGACCAAGTGCCAAAATGTCTATTTTTAGCATTTGAATGCCATCCTGATGCATTTTTAGTCGAATACTGCCTCACGAAGTGCTTCGGCTAACCGAGTAGATGGTGACAGTGGCCCCTAGAGTACAAATGCTGCTTCGGGCTTGAAAATGACCCCAACCATGCCGAAAACGAACTTCAGATCATCCATTTATTACATTTTGAAATTTTCCATTTAAACCATTAAAAAATGGCTTCAAAAACAAAGAAAATTATTTTCTCTAGAAATCAAACGAAACTCTAGGGGGACCTAGTACATGTTCATATGACTCAATCGGAATGCCTAGCATGACAAAAAAACACTGACACGAAGGCTCTAATAACCTCCCAAGGCCGAAACATCAAGACAACTACCCCAACTTTGGAGGAGCAACTAAAAAGCTCAAAAATTATTGGTCGTTTGTTCAACAGCCAATAATAACCAAGGGAAAAAACACTCTGGGCTAGTCGACTTGATGCCCAAGTCCGGGAAACCGAGCCTTTTATAAAAATTTAAATGCTAGGACATTTTTTACATTTTTTACATTTTCCCCAAGGGGTTATGAACATGTATTTTACAAAAAATAAAAAGCTCAACCAAAAACTTGGCTAACTCTGGAACACACTGAACTTCTGAACTCTGGAGATGAGCATTCATCATGCTCGATAACTGGCGGCTCAAATAGGAAGTTCAACTATTGTAAAAAATAGTTGATAACAAACCCTCCGAGAATTTAACACAATCAAGCCTATAGAGTACACAAAGACTCAAATTTCACAAACTTTCTGCCCAACCCGAATCCAACTAATTCAACTTTTCATTATCCTTAAAAACACATATATATACTCACTTCTAAGCGGTTCAGATCCACACTAAGAGGTCGAATCTTTCTATTTTTAATTAATCCTATCTTCTCCATAACAGCTTCCTTAAAAATCTTAACAGACATTAAATATAAGGATTACAAGGCAAATAAGGCAATTAAATTCCTTTATTCAAGTTCTGATCCTATCTAGAAAACTCGGAAATTGACAGCTAAAAGATCCCACTCTTTTTCTTATGAACTTTTTTTGTATTTTTAAAATAATTTTGGAAGTCTGGTTAACTTTGACCTTGTGCTCCTGTATCAGCGAGAGTCTTTGACTTCACAAGTCTAGGTCAAAGTCAAGGTAAGTACCAAAGAGGAAGTAAATGAGTGCATAGAGAAAGATGCAAAGTGGCACCAACATAGTATGGACAAGGGTAAGTCTGTGTAAAGTAGGCAATGCTAGTGAGCATATATAATTGCCTTACACTAGGGACTATCTGAATACTCATGACACAAGTTTCAATAACAACCAATAGATAACTCAAACACCATTGTCAATAAATCAATTATAGTCACAGTGATTAATATAAACTATAGAGACAAATATAATATCCAAGTGCAATATGTATACCTGCTCAACCATATATGCGTCCAAAAGGGCATGTGTTTCCTGTGTCCGCGTGTCCGACAGGGACACGCTGACCGAGCATGTCAGACACGACTTTTCAGCGTGTCCCTATTTAGGACACACGTGTCCTACGCTGTCACCAACATGTCCTGATTCTTGGACACGTGTCCTAAAAAACGCCTAAAATTGCTTTAAATCAAAATTTTCACTTTCTTTTTATCATTAGCAAGTGCAGAGAGGGCTCTAAAGTGTGCTTGTTGTGCAAGTGAAGAAGATTTGAAGGATTTAAATGTGTAATTACTAATGTTAAATGTGCATTGATTTTGATTTCTATTGAATATTTTAAAAATTTGGATCTATATGTCTATATTTTTAATATATATAATTTTTAAAATATATATATATCTATAATATATATAACGTGTCCTGATTTCGGGGTCACCGTGTACGTGTCAGACACTCGAATCCTCGTGTCCCGTGTCCTTGTGTCACGTGACTTAGATCATAATTGTTACCACCAAACTGGTAGCATGTTCTTCAGAAGTTGTCTGATGTTACATGCAATATCGGGTATACTTCAAGCTTTTACCAACATGCCAATCTTTAGATCAAAGAGGAACCTTTACTACTAATTAGCCCAATGGCAACTCTGTATTGTGAGGAGCATATGATCCCTGGTTGACATCAGAGAGATGATCTCAGAGCAGTCACTATCCTGAAAAACCAATCTTGGATAGCAGAAGAGTTCCCAGGTTTGCTCAGCGTTAAGTCTCAGCAAAATTATAGTGGTTGTCCCCATTGGCGAGCAGCAGACTTGTAGAGGCAGAAAAGAAAACCCGTTTTTTCAGTTTAAAAGACTCCACAGGCGGTGTACTCAGTAATCAAATCGCCACTTTCAGGAGATATTATACACACAGCCGAGTTTGAAGAACAAAGAGGATCAATTTAAAATTCTTTCATTTTATCATGAAAGGCACCTGGGATCGCCACTCATCGAGTGAGCTCGTCTGCTACCACTTATTAATGATCAGTCGCCAAATTTTACTGTAATAGCAACTGCATTCAACACGAGTTTCAGAGCAGACTGTTGCTACTTGAAGTTGCAACCTTGGAGTAGTTAACGTGGCAGGGACCCACACTTACCTGGGCAACCGATTATGAGAGATCTCCATCGGGTAATTGGCTGTCAAGGCGAATAGCATTCAAAGAGATCCTTTTCATGCAGCCCACAGATGACAGAGAACGCCTCGTGTTGGAATCAGCACTTCTCTAGAGACTGTCACGACGTATCTTTGCGGACATATTTGGTGTTTCCAAATCAATTTGTGACTCAAAGTCTTTCAAAATCGGCGTATAATCTCAGCTGGCAGCAAAGAATTTTCACAGAATGCGTTGACAGCCACGTAGGTGTAGATGCATTAATCACGAGAGGTTTTGGAGGGTCTTATGACTGATTGACGGCATCTCCATTATAATTTATAACTTAAGGTTTCGAGAGTGGTTGGCACAATCAACTATTGAACCCGGATGACTTCCATTGATTAAAACTGAACAGTCGCAGAGCAATCCATGGCAGCCGATTACACTAAATGATCGATTTCTTCTCCAGCGTCTGACAACTGTTGGGGATATCTGCGATTATTTGAAAGCAGCGAACGTGTCAACCTTCCACCCATATATCTCTTGTTTGATTTTGGTAGGTAATCGATGAAATCGTGGGCGTCTATGGTTTCATTAGCTCTCAATGAGTTTGTCAAAAGGGCAGATTCCGGTTTTATTAAGTGGAGTTGGTCTTTGTTTCCATGGGGAAGTTACATCAAAATAAATGCAGTTGGATCATGTTTTCGATGGGGTTAGACTAATGAAAAATGTATCATAGGTGTATGACCATGGACCATATAACCTAGTTTTGGACCATATAACATAGCATTAGACTAATGAAAATGTATCATAGGTGTATGACCATGGTACAAAGGTGGATTAATGCTCTAACACACCCCTTTAATCCTGACTTTGTACAACTATACCACATTATTGAGGCCTTGGTAACTAAGGCTCAAGTCACCTCATACAAAAATTTATTTGTCCATATAACCAAGGTAAGGAAGAAAACCTCATGTGAACAAAACCTCCCCTCTAAAATGGACATGGAGCAAAATCTGAAAGTAAATATCAGTCATTACCATGTGTCACCCACTTCAAGAAGGGAACTCAGATAGGTGAATGTCTTCTCTGTAAAGCTCTTAGTGAAGATGCCAGCAATTTCCCCTGTAGATGGGCAATACTGCAATGATATCACCTCCTCATGCACCAAGCTGCTGATGTAGTGCATGTGCATCTCAATGTGTTTGGTCCTTTGTCTCTGCAATGGATCAATGGAAATCTTGATTGCACTTTGATCGTCGCACCAAATGATTGTGGGTGAATCAAATGCAAATCCAAGTTCCCCAAGAACACCTTGCAACCACACACATTGTGTAACTGCGTTCACTGCTCCTTTGTACTTGGCCTTAGCTGAAGAGAGGAATATGGTGTGATGTTTCTTGCTTGACCCGCATATGGGACAATGTGCAAGCTTGAAGACATAACCTGATGTGGACTTTCTATCAATGGAATCTCCAGCCCAATCCGAATCAATAAATCCAACTAGTTCTAGTGGAGAACCAGCAGCATAGTGTACCCCGAAGTGTTTGGTTCCTTGCACATAATGCAAGATTATTTTTGCAGCCTTCCAATGGATCTCATGAGGCTCCTGCATATATCTAGCAACAGCACCTACAATATACGCCAAATGAGGTCGAGAGTGTGTAAGATACAACAACTCCCATCTAGTTGTATGTAAAACGAGTTGTCCACCAATGGAAATGCACCAAAATCACCTAGTTATATTCTTCAGAGAAATGGGCACTTGGTTGCCTTACATTCAACCATTTTGAACTTCAATAACAGGTCTGCAGCATACGTTGGTTGGCTGACCTTAATCCCTGCCTCAAATTGTTGAATCTCTAATCCAAGAAATTGTCTCAACAATCCAAGGTCAGTCATGGAGAATTCACTATGCAAAGAAGACTTGATTGATCCAATTTCTTTAGTGCAGCTACCTGTAATCAAAAGGTCATCAACATACAGTGGTATGACCTGCAATAAATCACCAACATGTTGCAAATACACATTAGCATCATATTTACATCTTCTAAATCCAAGCGATAGTAGAAAATTGTCCATTTTGGCATACCAGGCCCTGGGGGCTTCCTTGAGGCCATAGAGAGACTTCTTTAACCTGCAAACAAGTAAAGGATCATGAATGAAACATCCAGGTTGCTGCATATAGATCCCCTCATGAAGGTTGCCATGAACAAAAGCACTCTTCACATACATGTGGTGAACCTCCCAGCACTTAGATGCAGCAATGGCTAAAACTAGCCTGATAGAATCTATCTTTGCAACCGATGCAAATGTCACTGTATAGTCCACTCCTAGGACTTGAGAGATGCCTTTGGCAACCAACCTGGAGATATACTTGATATCATAACCATCAACAGCCACTTTGGTCTTATAGACCCACTTACATTACACTAGTTTCCTCTTCGAGGGCAAGGGAACCAATTCCCAAGTGTCACTGTCTTGCAATGACTTGAACTCTTCTTGCATGGTTGTTTGCCATCTTGGGTCAAGTGATGCTTTCTAATATGTCTGAGGATCAGATACAACCATCATGAAGCATCTCTCAAAAAGATTCAATTCACAAGTAGAGAGAGCAATCTGAAATTGAGATCTAGTCTTTCTAGAGTCTAGTGGATCTCCAACAAGATCCCCAACTACTTGAATGGTTTTCCCAACCCACTTGGGTCGAAAGGGTGAGTCATGATCTGAATGCATGTCATCATCATCATCATCAATATCAGAATCAGAAAAATCAGAGGAAGTATCATAACTTACATCATCATGGGGTGGAGGATTTGAGCATTCCCCTTGAGCTAGTTCGATCTCCTGCATGGACTTTTCTTCGAACTGTACACTCCTTTCAATGAATGTTTTCTGAGATGAGAGATCAAAAAGCTTGTATCCCTTTGAATCTTCAACATATCCAACCAAAATGGACTACTTGCTTTGAGGTTGCAAGGCCTTTCTCTTCTCGGGAGGAATTCTAGCCCAAGCCTTTGAGCCAAAAACCCTGAAATGAGAAACATTGAGCTTGTGACCACTCCAAACCTCATATGGAATTTTGTCTTCCAATGCTTTGTGTGGAGCTCTGTTTGGACATATGCAGCACAGTTGATAGCTTCAGCCCATAGCTTAGGATTCAAATCCTTTGCTTCCATCATGTAAGTTGCCATCTACTTGAGAGACATGTTCTTGTGCTCTGCAACACCATTCTGTTATGGTGTGTAAGGCACAGAATGTTGCATTTGGATGCCAAATTCTTGACAAAGCTATTGCAAATTCTTCTTGACATACTCCTTACCATTGTCAATCCCAAGAACCTTGATCTTGTTCCCACATGCATTCTCAGCTAAGGCTTTGTAGACTTTAAAAGTCTCAAAGACCTCAGATTTTAGCTTGAGAAAATACACCCAGCGATACCATGAGAAATCATCTATGAAAGGCAACACATACCTTGAATTTCCATATGAGGGTGTGGGAAGAGGCCCCAGATCAAGCACTTTGACAGCCCTCCTTGCATTTCCTTTCTCATATCTTCGCTCAACATACTTGCCACTACACACCCTTTGCATGTGCCATTGGAAAACTTGATGGGAGGAAGCCCTTCAACCATGCTTTCCTTGCTTAGTGCTTGGAGGTACCTGTAGTTGAGATAACCATATCTCTCATGCCACAACTTGGTTGTCTCATCGACATGTGACGGGAGCACATTCCCTTGTGAGTATGGAAGGAAGTGAGAAAATTTGTACATTCTTGAATCATGGTCAGCAAAACCCACTGCCACAACTCGACTTGTGGAGACTTTTGAGACCTCCACATCATTTTGAGTAATTGTTTGTCTCTTGGTTGTACCAGTGTGTGTCATTTGATAGACAGAGAGTAGGTTTGTTGCTAGATCAGACACAAACAAAACATTGTTGAAGTACCCATCTTCAAGATCAATCATGCCAATCCATTTGGCTTGGATTTATGAATCATTGCCCATAAGAATGGATGGACCATTGTAAGGATGCAGGGCCAAGAAGGAATCATGCATGGAGGCCATGTGCCTAGAAGCACCTGAATCTATGATGAAGGAAGAAGAGCTTGAAGAACTAGCAACCAAAGGATGGCATCTTTCTTTGTTGTCTGAGATTGAACCTCCTTCTTTCTTCCTTGCACCTTTTAGCAGTGGGGATGTTGTTCTTCTCAAGCAGTTGTGCCATCATGTCTATTGTTTTCTTCATGCAAGCATTCTCTCAACGCCACCCTTTGTGACAATAAGTGCATTTTGTTTTCTCTTGTTTCTTCTTGTCCTTGTCCTTCCTCGGATTCAAAACCCCATCTGAAGATTTGGGCTTCTCCTGCTTCTTCTCTCGCTGCTTTAAATCTCTGGCTTTCTTCTTGCCTTTGGCTAGATTTGAAACTCTTGTAGCAAGGGCTTGATCCTTACTGGATTTGATGGTACCCATTTGCACCATCTTTTCTTGCTCTTGAGTCGACGACTCCAAGAAGTCTGCCAATGATGGCATCCTCCAATTTCGAGTTGTGAGCTTGCTAGAGTGGAATGTTGACATAAACACTAAATACTTTGGCCCTAGCTTCGAAAGTATGGACAAGATCAACTGCTCCTCTTTCTTTCCAATGCCACACTGTTTCAGTTGAAGCACCAACGATTTGAACTTGGTGAAGAAGTCCTGGATTATCTCAAAGTGAGTTGGGCTCAGTGAGATCAACTCATTTTCGAGCTAGTCGCCTCTCATCTCATCAGTCTTCCCAAACAATGGCTCGAGCTTGACCCATACTTCGTTGGGTGTTGTCAGACTATCTACATGGAAGAGAAAGTCCCTCAAAATGTTGAGACAAAGCATCTTGAATGCCTCATCAAGTCTGTTGAAGTACTTTGATTTTTCCACAGCAGAGTTGGGCTCAGTCTTATACCCCATGGTGACTTTGTCCAAGCCTTTCGACCTCAGCTGGATCACCATTTCGACCTCCCATTCGAAATAGTTGAATGGAGGAAGCAATACATGAGTCTGCTCCATTTCTGCTTGCGCACTGACTGAAAGAAACATTGGTCATACTTGCAATGCAAACACTCGAATTTTTCTAGAAAATGCCTAAAACAACAACTCAAACGCTCTGGTTTTGAGTTGTAGCTCCAAAGAGCTCTGAGACCATGTGAGAATTGATTCAAGTAGGATCTAGAGCTAAGGTGATTCTCACAATTCAAGATTACACACGATTATGCACAAAAACAGTAGAAAGAGTGAAATCAAAATATAAAAATGTAGTCTATAACTGAGTTTATTATGATTGTCCAACAAGTAAATATGTCTGGATCAGGTTTATATTACATTTGGGAGAAATCGTTAGCCTTTGTAGGCAATATAGAACCCCCCTAGGTGGACCAATGAGCTCCCAAACCATCCCAAACGGTCACGAATGCATGTGTGGATGTGGTTGGAGCATGCTGGGACATAAATGAGGGTAGGCTAGGCATGGGTGAGCACATGGGTGAGTGGGAGTGGCTCTAGGCAGCAATAAATGTCCAAGAAGAGCCAAAAACCACCAAATACATGCACTAGCGCCTATGATTAAACAGTTTCCCTGATTTAAGGGATGGGCAGTGCACTAAGCTCTGATCTGTCATTAATGAGGACACATGAGCAATGAAAATGATTAAAAAAGAGAACATGGGTGCAATTATGAGTCCAAAACGCCTAATACACCAAGGTTGACCAACACAACCTAGTTTTGGACCATATAACATAGCATGAGACTAATGAAAATGTATCCTTGGTGTATGACCATGGTACTAAGTTGGATTAATGCTCTACCAATGACACAAGGCCTTGGTGAGTTCTTATTTTTACTTTATTCTCCCCTTTTGATTTATTGGCACTGGCCTTTTCCCCAGGATTGATCTTTCCCTCCTTCCCATCACGTATCAACTTACCTTTTATACTAAAAATGTTTCTCCAAGGCATTCTCTTTAGCTCACTTTGTCCGCCATTGCACCTACCTTAGTGATCCTACCTTTGGGAAGCCTGTAAATTTTCCTTTAATATTCAACTACGACTAAACAGTGCATTCAAAATCTCTACTCATAACCACACATGAATATCTTTTATAGTATGCAGGGGAATATAAAACTGAGAAATAAATCACAACATCACATCACAATATTGACACTATTATTTTGGGTATGGGAAACCCCGAAAAAACCCAAGATGGGAAAGTTGGTGCAATAGACAAATATAGATTTTATTATGAAAAAATATGGAATGTTTACAATCACTGCAAATTCACCCAAACCTGGCGAATGCAATACCCGACAAAAGAACTAGGCAAATCCCAGCTAAACCCCAGCATCCTCCTGAATGAGTGTACGGCCTCCCACACGTGCGGATCCGTACGGTTGTATAGATGTACAGTTGTTGTACGAAATTTGTATGATCTGCAGGGAAACTGTACGAAATCCATACGTAATTGTACGACCTCCCTTTGCAGTTGTTTCCTGTCGACCTATGCGAGCTCTATATTGTCTGGCAACTCGATCTTCCTAGCTAAATCCTCTGTCTTCCTAGCCAAATCCTCTGTCAAACTTTTGCTTCCCTGTCTGTATCTTGTCTCTGTCGGAATACAAGTGTGTGTCCTCTCAACCAATTGACCTTTCTTTTATAACTTTACATTAAGCTAAAACCCTAATTTCACTTTAACTTAAAGTCAATAAATAATTAGAACACTTTCATGCAGGAAGACCTTCCTTGTTGCTGCTAATCTAACACTCCCTCTCAACGAGGAAGGGATTCAGTAGCGACCCCAACTTATCCCTGAACTTCACAAACCTCTGTCTGCAAAGTGCCTTGGTGAAAATGTCTGTTGCCTGCTAATTTGTTTCTATGTACTCCATCCGAATGGCTCCTCTCTGAAAACAATCTCTCAAGAAGCGCTACCTGATGTCTATGTGTTTCCTCTAGTCATGGAACTCTAGATTTTTAGATAGCTTGATGCCACTTTGATTGTCACAGTGAACTATTGTAACCTCTAGCTCACACCGGAACAACCCTGAAAGTAACTTCCTTCGCCACATATCCTCCCAAGCTGCCATGTACTCAGCCTCTGTCGAGCTTAATGCAACCGACTTCTGCTTCCTGTTGAACCAAGAGACAACCCTTAACCCAATATTGAAACAACAACTTGAAGTAATCTTTCTATCCTCTACACATCCTGCCCATTCAGCATCTGTGAAGCTTGCTAACAGTACACTCCCCCTGTGCTCATAAACCAATCCATACTCCATTGTACCTCTGATATAGAGAAGTATGTGCTTCGTAACCGTCCAATGCACTCTTCAAGTGTTCACAATGAACTGACTCAAAGAGTTGACTGCAAAGTTGATGTTTGGTCTAGTGTTGACCAGATACATAACTGATCCGATAAGTTGACCATACAAGGTAGGTTAAAATATGTCTCACCTAGATGCGTCAAACTTCCTCTAGTTGAAAACTAGAGGTATGGCCATACGCTTGCATTCCTCCATCCTAAATCTCTTCAAGATCTCTACTATATACTTCCCCTGTCCAATGAAGAAGCATCCATCTCTCTGTTAAACCTCCAAGCCCAGCAAGTAATGCATCAACCCAAGGGCTTTCATCTCAAACCCCACTGCAAGGTTGGACTTCCAATCTCCATTCAGCCTCTCATCTCCTGTAAGAAATAGATCATCTACATACAAGACCAGTATGAGAAGGACCTCACCTGTCAAGAAGTACAGGTTGTGGTCAACCTCACTCCACAGAAATCCCATCTCCCATAGATCGTTGTTTATCCTCTAGTACCATGCTCGAGGTGCCTGCTAGAGCCCATTAAGAGCTTCGTGCAGTCTGCATACATGTGTCTCCATGTTCTCCAAATATAAACCCTTTGGCGACTCAACATAGACCTCCTCCTCTATCACTCTGTTGAGGAAGGCCGTCTTGGCGTCCATATGATGGACTCACAAGCCCATCTCTGCTGCAAGAGATAATGGTACGAATGGAAGAATACTTGGCTATTGGGGCGAAGGTCTCCTCATAGTCAATGTCTTCCTTTTGTGAAAACCCCTTTCCCACAAAGCATGCCTTATACTTTTCCACACTTTTGTCGGTTGCATGCTTTACCTTGTAGATCCACCTAAATCCTACCACCTTCTTGCCTTCAGGTCTCGGCACATCCTCCCATACCTGGTTCTTCATGATTGAGCCATACTCCTCAACCATGCCCTCTTGCCACATCATGTTGTGCAGCTTCCTCAAAACTGAAAGGTTCAGAGTCAATCAACTTTGTCATCAGTCCATATAACTAAGTCTCTCTAGTGGTACACTCTGTCTCAAAAATCTCTGTGGAAGATCTACATGCCTGGAATCTTGTACTGTGGACCTATACCACTTAGGGTGTGGCCTAGTGTCTACCTGCTGCAGTTGTTGGATGTTTGTCTCTTGGTGCAGCTCATCCTCCCCATTAAAGATAGGAGGATCATGTCCACCTAACTCCCTCTAACAACCAAAGCCTCTGCCCTGCGTCTGTACTTGTACCTGTACATCTAGCTCCTCCATTTTGATCCCGATATCATGTGTTGGTTGTTGCTCTACTAATGAGTCCATAGATTTCCGCAAGGCCCTATCCTCATCGAATTTGACATCCCTGCTCAAAACGATCCTCTTGCAAGCAGGAATGTAAACTATGTATGCCTTCAAAGTCTCGCAATACCCAACAAGTAACCCCATCTCTTCTGAAAGGTTCAGCTTCTTCCTAGTGTCAGCGTGAACATGACAATACCAGACACTGCCAAATATGCGAATGTGACTCACATCTGGTCGAGTTCCTGTGAAGACCACCTCTGGTGTCTTCCTCCCCAAATCTGTGTGGGGACACATGTTCTGAATGTACACTGCAGTCTTGTCTGCCTCGGCCCAAAGCAATAGTGGTAATCCCTGATCAAATAGCATGGCCTTCGCTGCTCCTACCATAGTCCTGTTCTTCAGCTCTGCAACTCCATTCTGTTGTGGGGTATGGGGCACTGTCTGCTCTTTCTTGATCCCCTCTGCCGAACAATACTCCATGAACTCATTGGAGGTGTACTCACCCCTGTTGGCTGTCCTCAACACCCAAATCTTCTTTCCTATTTGGTTTTCCACGAGAGTCTTGAACTCTCGAAACCTCTCAAAGACATCTGACTTGGCCTTCAGGAAATAGATCCAAGTTTTCCTGGAATAGTCATCAATGAAAGTTACATAGTATCTGCAACCACTGAACGAATGAACACTCATAGGTTTGCATACATCAAAATGCACCAAGTCCAAGGGCTCCTTAGACTTGTGCTCACTCTGTGGGAAAGGCTTCCTGATGTTCTTCCCCAAAGCACAACCCTTGGAGTGGTTATGCTTCTCCTCTTGTACATGAGGAACTCCATTGACAACATGTCTCAAGAGCCTCAGTGCTCCATGGTGTAAGTGTGCCATCCTTTGATACCGCAACTCACCGTGATTGGTGTTGCTGGTGACTAGAGCCTTTGCAGGATCAAAGTGTAGTCTATACACTTTCCTGCTCCTCCTGCCAATCACCCGATTCAAGCTCCCATTTGACCTCTTAGGCCTGATATATACTCTATGGTCACAGAACTTCACCCGATATCCCTTGTCCTGCAAAGTGGAGACTTATATAAGGTTCTTGGTCAGTCCTGGAACATTTAAAACATCAACAAAACTACCGAGTTTGCCCGAATCCCTCTCAAATGAAACAGTGCCAACTCCTTGCGCCTGATACTGTGCATCATCACCCAAATCAATGTGGATCCCTGTTCTAGCCTCTTCCAAGTCTTTGAAGAATCTCTTTTGTCCAGTCATGTGACTAGATGCTCCACTGTCGATGTACCATATATTGCTCTCTGTGGTGCTTGCCATGCAAGCTATCAAGCAAAACTCCTCATCGAAGTTCCTGCTGAACTCATCCACCACTGCAGATCCATCCATCTGAGTGTTACTCTTCTTCTTCTTGTATGAGCACTGGGAGGCAAAGTTTCCCTACATGTGGCAGATAAAACACTTAACCTTTGACACGTCAAGGTTCTTCTTACCATCCTTCTTCCTCTTTTCCTTGCCCTTTCTCTTCCTTGTAAGGGCTAGAGCCTCCTCATCCACAATCTGTGGGGCACTACTGGATGAACCTGATCCTTTCCCCATGCGGGTCTCCTCCTGCACAAAGTCGTCCCATAGTCTCCACCAATCAAGGAGCTTCTCCCTAGCCACAACACCTTTGACAAAGGTGTCCCATGGCTTAGAGAAGCCATTGAGGGCTATCAAAACTAGATCCTCATCCACTGTTTTAGAGCCAACAACTCCAAGCTCATCCCTGAGTTGTGTGAGCCTTGTGAGACAAGGCACCACTCCTCCTTTGACTATCTTGGTGTTGCACATCCTCTCTTGTAGCACCATCTTTCGGTTCTTATTCTTGCTTTGGTACAGATTCTCCAAAGCCGTCCACATCTCTGTTGCGGTCTTCTTACCAAAAAGGTGAGAGACTATATCGTCCTTCACTCCATCCATGATAATCAAAATGGCTCTAGAATCAATCTTCTTCTAAGCTATCAGATCTGTCGGATCTGTGTGTGCAACGTTCGTGGAGTCAATGTGCTCCTCTGCATCACTGACGTTCAGGATCCTTGTGATCATTTCTTTTCATGTAGGAAAGTTTTGAGCACCCTGGAGTCTATCCTCAACTCTTAACTGCACGGCCATAGTGAAGTGTTACCTGTCAAACCCTAGATCTAGAAGTCTAGGTTTGTGTATTCCTATATATTTGCCCTTGATCTATCATTATTACTACAAATCTCTCGGTTTTAGCTCACGAGAGCTCTAATACAATGTAAATTTTCCTTTAATATTCAACTGGGGCTAAACACTGCATTCAAAATCTCTATTGTTAACCACACATGAATATCTTTTACAATATGCAGCGGAATATATAACTGAGAAATAAATCACAACATCACATCACAGTATTGACACTATTATTTTGGGTATGGAAACCCCCATAAAAACCCAAGATGGGAAAACCAGTGCAGCAGTCAAATATACGTTTTATTATGACTGCTCAGAGTTGATGACATCCATCTATGCCGACAACTTTACTAGTGATGACAGCCATGAATATGAGGAAGCATCCTTTAGGTTTCCTACGAGATTTCCTTGGAAAAAATGATATATTTTACACGAATCTAGTTTTATTTATCTCCCATCTTTCTTGTATGCTCAAGAATCCAACAATGTAAGCCTTGTATTTATAGTTGGGCATATGAAACCATACCATGGAATTGTAAATATAATACGCAACATTTTAAAACTATCGCTTCTAGATATGTGTTTAGTTATTGGAGATGAAGAAAGTAGCTAACGACCTAACAAATTATTTTCATTATATATCTAAAAAACTATCTCAAATAAGAATAAAAGCCAAAGAAATACAATGTAAATTTAAATAGGCGAAGGTGATAGCAACCAAAAAACTACATTCCTAAAAAAAGCGTAATGTTACTGCACAAATCAGCACCCTTTCGATTAGGTCATGAGGGTCGTTGCAAAAATTGGCAACTTTTTTGGAGATGCACCCAATGTCACCATAATGCACTTTGCTCCCTCTTTAGTGTTTCTCCTTTGGCCATGCGAGGCTTCCCTTTTGTGGGTAGTAATAGCCCTGTAATATATGTAACAAGAACAACAATCTTTTCCAAGACTTTACTACTAGATTAGTGGACCAGTGCCTTAATGGAGTCAACAACATATTCTATATATTCTCAATCACTAGGAAGGTTTAGGAGTAATGTAGCTTGGTACTATTTAATTACTAATATGTATCCATTTACTACAGTAAAAACCAGCATCATAAACTTATGTGAAACCTTGAAATAAACCGTGACAATTTCTTGATATGTACCTCTCACCACTTACCAACCAATGATGATCCTGCTACCCTTGGGACACACCTGGTTTGACGGATATATGCTGCAATTTAGGATTGTTTATACCTTTGCATCTATATCAACCTACATAAAATGGTGAATGACTTGTTTAACCACTCCAAAACCACCCTAAATCAACCACCAAGTCTTGGAGATGAAGTATGGCCCCTTCCAATCTATTATGGTTTGATCTTTTCTCAAAAAATGGACATGCAAAACACTTAAATCAAATCTAAAACAAGTTTGTACCAGTCTCTAGGAGGTGACAACACCTCCCCTAGGTCGTACACAAAGTGCAAAACGACTTTTTTATCCAGGTTTTTCACTTTTTATGGATTTTTTGCATAATATAAACAACTCAAAAAATTATAACAGTAACTATCCTAGAATTTTCCAAGTAACTTCAATACTAAACAAGTACACTTACAAAAATAGATACTTTTTGAACTTTTCCGAAACATTTATTTTTAGGGTATTTTTCTATTTCTTTTTTGTATGTTTTCCAATAATATAATATAAGCAATTTGGTAGAAATGAAGTTGCTACATATGAGGGGATTAGACCTAGGTCTTTTTTCTCCAGGCACAAAGAAATCAGAGTTAAAGTTTCTCCTAAAAATTAGCAACTAAATATTTTAGAGAACTAGGACAAGTCTAAGAAACCGTAGGTTGTGTTAGCCTTTTACCTAGTTGGGCCAAACAAGATTCCAAGGCTCAAACAAGAAAGTCCCTTCAAGTGCAATGTCTCACTAACAAGACTAGACTATTATGCATAAAACCCCAAATTACTCCTCCTACCTTGGATGCCTCTGGCAGTGCAAGACAAGAGATTTAAGACCTTACCACTATTAAAAAGAAAAGGGAAAGAGAAGACACCTCAAGAGTCCTTTCACCTTAGAATACCGTTGCATGATAGTAAAGAAACCTCAAACAACAAACATGATTGCTTCAAAACCCTAGAAATGCAAAGAAAAGATGTGCACACCAATTTAATTGCTCATGTACACAAGAAGAAATCAAATTTTAGTCGTGTTTGGCACGATGATTTTTGTTACAAATCAGAGTCGCCTTATTTATAAGGAAAAAAAGATAACTTAACCATCCTTTAGACCAACCAACCTAGTTTGTCCTTAAAATGACTTTTATATACTAAAACTCATAAAAGATAAAATAATGATACAAAAATGATGAAATGCTTCTACATTATGAAGAGTTAAGCTTTAAAGGAGGAAATCATGCCCCATCTATCCCCAACATGTGTCTTTTGCCCTCAATGCCCTCCTTAGATTGGTACGGCGTCCATATGCTTGCTTTCAAGACGAATGATTTGCTCCTTTTTAACAAGATGCCGAAGAGAGAAG
This sequence comes from Pseudotsuga menziesii, assembly GCA_001517045.1. Taxonomy (NCBI): domain Eukaryota; kingdom Viridiplantae; phylum Streptophyta; class Pinopsida; order Pinales; family Pinaceae; genus Pseudotsuga; species Pseudotsuga menziesii. The sequence goes on from LPNX010633367.1 coordinate 118,005, forward strand.
AATGATATAACAAAATAAGGTCCAAAATAAGTTCTAAAGCAAGTGCGACAACCCTTACAACTGTAATCACCTCTACAAATCATAAAACCATTACTATGGTAGGGGACTCTAAGCCATGTGTCTTAATGGATTCATACAAATTCGGTATTGTTCAAATCATGATTTTGAATCCATAAATGGATTCAAGGCACTCAGATTAAGCAAGTTTGAGCACTATTCTTCGAAATCTTTTTTTTTACCAGATCCCATCGAATTCTGCCAGAAGTTGTTGTCAGGAAAGGACGAAACCGTCAAACTTTAGGCTACATCTTTTTAAGGTATGTTTTCGATGGAACTCTTCATGCACCTACAAGGGAAAAATACAACAACGATGAAAAACATACCAACCAATGAAGAAGAGTGTGTGTTTATACAAGAAATATTAAAGGTGCGTGTAGATTGTTTAACAAATAAAAAATAAATTAGAAAGACTAATAATTAAGGTAATGATAGTTATCCTAAATTAAATTGAAAAAGCACAATGGGCTAGCTTGAGAGGTTAAGTGTTTTGAGTTTCATGAATGAGGTCTTCGGGTCAATCCCTCAAGCTAGTTGCCTTTATTGCATGCATTGCTTGATGTCCCTACCGAATCAAGTAATGTAATGTCCCTGCTTCAGACTTCTTTCCCGTGAACATCTCCTCTGGAGTCTTGAATCCAAGGGCACTGTGAGATATTCTATTTTGTACATAGACAGTAGTTCTTGTTGCTTCTACCCATAGATGCATTGGAAGATCTTCATCATATATCATTGTCTTCACTACCTCCATGATAGTTTTGTTCTTTCTTTCCGCAACACCATTTTGTTGAGAATTATAGGGAGTAGTTAGTTCCCTCTTGATTCCAGCATCTTTACAAAAGGCTTCAAATACTTTTTGAAGTATATTCTTCGCTATTGTCTAATCGAAGTGTCTTGATTCTTTTGTCTGAGGTTTTCTATCAAGCCTTTGAATTCCTTGAATTTGCCAAACACTTCGTTCTTTGCTTTCAAGAAGTATATCCATGTTTTTCTTAAATAGTCATCAAAAAATGTAGCATGGTATTCAAAACCACTCAAGGATGTGGAGGACATTGGACCAAATACATCTGAGTGAATTAATTCCGACATACCTTTAGCTTTTGTTTCACTCTTTGGAAATGGATTCTTGATATTGTTTCCTTTTGCACATCCTTTGCAAATGCCTTCATGGTTGATCTTCAAGTCTCGTAATCTCGTCACTACTTTATTCACATGAGCTAGCGCTTTGTAATTTATGTGGGCAAGCCTCCTATGCCACAGTTCACTAGGGTGTAATACCCCCGGTTTTGACCCCAGTTGCATTAAAAGGTACATGATGTATATATTGTAATTAATCGTGGTGTGGAGCTAAAGGCAAAAGCTTCACCATCGATTTGGGTGTGTTATGTTTCACTAATTGGGATCGTTGCCGATGGCATATCGTGCTATCCGGCACATATTAGTTTTGGCATCATGTAAATATGCACATTAATTAAAATGAACCTACAGCCAGCTACAACGGTGCAACGTTAATGAAAAGGGCATGATTTCCTAAGGATAAGGGGGGGATTGTTAAACCTGGAACCCATGGGGAAAAGCCATGTGTCAGCCACCCATTCAAGAACCCTGATGTTAGTTAAGGGCAGTTAATGCTGCGTAGTGGTGGGTGGCAGGCTTGCCCCCACACACTCTCCACCAATTGGTTCAGTCACACGCACGGGCTGGGAGTGGTTTTCCTCATGCGCCGTTTGGGATGCCCGATCGTTCTGTCCACTCTCTCCATCGTTTTGACTATCCATCTCACGCAGAGACACGGGGGTTTTCGCCTCACGCACCGATTGGGGTCTGTGCATGTTCTTCCGCTTGTCTATGCAAAGAATCGGTTCTCCTTTTTACGTTCCTGATCGAACTGTGTAGTTGTCCAGACACTTCGTTGTTGATCGTTGGCTGTGGTTTCTTCACTAATCGTTGGCTGTGGTCTCATTCACGTTTTGTTGACTGTGCTTCCCTTTACAAAGTGGTATCTGCTGTAGGTTGTGGTGGAGCCGTTTTGGCCACGATAGGGCAACGAACAACTTAGGGATTGTCTTCCCCTGTCCAAGTTGTGAAGTCCTTGTTTGGCTGCAAGAAAGCAACGGTTGGTCTTCGGAATGTATTGATGTGGTGATGAGGGCCTGATTTGCTTGACAAACCTGGTGGGTTTGGGAACCACACAGATAGAGATAGAGGGCTGGCTTTCTTCTCCACAACCCCTAAATAGCACTGGAAGGGAGGTCAGGGCCTGAGGGACTGTGTAGCAGAGAAAAGACTGATTTCCTTGTGTTGGGTGTGTGTGGGTGTCCTAGAAGTCAGGCTAGTTCTGGTGTAGGTGTCCTTAGCTCTTCAATGAGCTCACCAGCTTAGCATTTAGTCTTTCCCAGCTCGTGGATGGCCTGATAAACCCAACTGTGTTGGCTTGGTTGATCCGTTGCTTGCCTGAGAAACCCAACTGTGTTGGCTTGGCTGCTTTGTTATCCTTGGCTATGTGTCAGCCTACTAGTTCCTTATTCCTTGGGGAATCATGCTCGGCTCGGGGGTGGCAGCGTTGCTGAGAGATTAAGCAACACACTGGCCTATGGTTGGGTGGAACATTGCAACGACGTAGCTGGTTGCAGGACAGTTCTTATAAGATAAGTATTCTTGACTAATCTGTTTTGCAATCATATTCACTGTTAATGAATTATGATGATGGACATGTTAAATGTTCAATTGTATGTTTTGCTTCCGCTGAGTATATGTATGATTATGCATCTTAGTATGTTTGATGTCTTAAGCATTTTCCTTCAGTTTATATGTATGTACATGTTCATGGGGCTAGTTGCTCGGATGTTTAGTGTATAGTAGCGTCCTCTTCGCCGGTCGAAGGGTCGAGGGCGTTACATAGGGTTAGTCGTCTCATGAACAAGGGTTGTTTCTAAATGTCCCTTGAGTTTATACAGGCCTCCTTCTTCACCGATGACAACTACATCTTCAATTGACTTTCCTTTGGGCCACATGAGTACTTGTCCATCTATGAATGCAACTCTATATCCTTTCTAAGCTAATGCTGAGATAAAAAGTAAGTTCTTCTTTAGACCTGGTACATATAAAACTTCCTTCATCTTCAGAGGGTTTCCTTAATCAAGCTTGTAGCTTGCTTCACCAATTCCTTTGATTGGATATTGATAGTCATCTCCTTGAGATACTTTCTGAGGAGAGTTCTTTTCTTCAAGTTTTGGCAGGGTTTTCTTTTGTCCCGTCATGTGCTTTGAAGCACCACTATCAATAAGCCATGTGTCTTCTCCATGTGCTTTGAAGCACCACTATCAATAAGTACATACTCTTCTGCATCTTCTTCTCTTGCTTGCTTTCTTCTTCTTCTTCATCCTCATCTTCAGCTAGATGTGCATGATGTCTTCTGTTGTTGTTCCTCTTCTTGTATTCTTCTTTCTTCAAAGGACAATTTCTAGCAATGTGTCCTATCTCATCACAATGAAAACATTGAAAGCTGGAGTACTCCCTCTTTGGGAAACTTTCTCTTGTTCTTTGGAATCTTTTGGGAGGTTGAGACTCCTTGTGGTTTCCCTTCTTAAAGTTGGGTTGACTTCTTCTTCTCTTGGTATGGGTGGCTAAGGCTTGATCATCTTCCTTCAGTAAAGCTTCTTTATTGGCCCCTCTAGCCTCCTCTTGAATACAATCTTCCCATACAATATAAAACTTCATGCTTTCCTTTCTGGCACACATAGTTTGGATGAATGAATCCCAGGGTCTAGTGAGACCACTGAGAGCAGTCATAACCAACTCATCTTCATCAAGGGTGTCTCCAATGGCTTCTAGTTGTTCCTTGAACTAGGAGACCCTTGTGAAATAGTCATGGATGGATTCTCCATGACTCATCTTAATGCTCTTCAATTGAGCCCTTAGATTCATCTTTTTGCTGATGTTTCTTTCTTCATACATCCTTGCTAGGGCATCAAACATTTCTTTCGGAGTCTTCTTGGATGACACTGGAGGGATCAATTGATCCTTGATAGAGTCAACAATAATCCTTTGTGCCCTAATCAGATCCTTTTTGTGCTTCTCCTTAGCTTTAGCCTCAACAGGTTCTGCAACTTTGTCCCTGATATATTTGTCAAAATCATTCTTGAGATCAATTATGTATTTCCATGCTCGGTAATTCTCTATGCCTTCTAGTTTGTCCTCAAACTTGGTTCTTGGGGCCATCTTGTAAGGAGATTACAAAAAATTGAAATTCTGAAAAATGAGAAACTGATCTTACCAGGAGATGCGCTTGACTAAGGCGAGTTGACTGGTGTGCTTAGTTTCCGAAGATCTCAAGCCTTCACCTTTCAAAACTGACTTGCAAGATTCTGCAATGCAGTTTTCTGGTTTTCTGGATTTCTGCAATTTTCTGGTCCAATGTCAAACTAGGGTTTGACTTTTCCGGAGATCTACCCACTCAAAAATCTCGATCTCAGGCTCAGTGGATGCGCTCTAGGAGGGCACAATTTTCTATGCAGCCAGATCTTCAAAAATCCAATTTTCTCCAAAACCCTAATTTCTTGTCGAAGAGAGGGATTTTTCACCTTGTGAAAGCTGTCCTATTCAAGTTAGCTCTGATACCATGTTAAGACTCCATATGCTAAGCTAGATTATCAGCAATCAATTCAATTTCACAATAATAGCATATAGACAAGATCACTGAAAGAAACAGTATCACAAGATCAACACAGATTTACCCTAGGAAAACCCTAAAGAGAAAAACCCAGCAAGAAAAGCTTCCTCAATATAGATGATCAAAAAGATAAAAGATAATCCTTCAGACTGGTCCCTCGCATCCTTCCAGATAAGACTCTCTCTCTCTCTCATGCGCTACACAAGTGTGTGTATGTGTGTTCAAATGAGGAGCGCCTCTCTCTATTTATATTCTTTCACTCACTTGACTTTTTACTCAACCAAGTCAGGCCAACTAAACTTGACTGGGCCGACTTCTCTAGGAGGACTCAAAATAGCTTAATATTATATTTATGAGGGTGCTAATGACTAGACTTACAACGGAGGGTTTTTCCTCATGACTCTTTACTGACCTAGTACAATACTAATGACTCTCCCGATAGGAACATCGGGGTACAATGAAATACAAAATAATTCTCCCGATAGGAACATCGGGGTACAATGAAATACAAAATAATTCTCCCGATAGGAACATCGAGGTACAGTAAGTGAATACACTTCGAAGTTATAATAATTCAACAAAAACAACGAGGAATAGCTTCTTTGACATGGGAACGGTCATTTGGTGGGGGTTGGTGCTGGAAAATGTAAAAGAGAAAAATGAACTAGGGATGAGATGAATCCTGAAGGACAAAGGGGAGAGGTAGAAGGTCATTTTTTTTTAATTATATGGATAATTTTTTAGAATCAAGAGTTGTGTATGATGGACTTCCAAGTTTGTTGAGCTTACTGCCATCATTCCGATGAAAGCTAATTTGTTTTATCTTGCCTATGCAAGATGGTCAAGGAACAATTTATCTATTCACTGTAATCCATATCTCTATCTGATTGATGCAAGTTATCCAACATTACAACTTTATCAAATGCAATAGAAAGTTACAATGTCTAAATTGTACCATTATAAAGATCCCAATTTTTCTATATTGGATAAACATGGGCTAACTGTGAGGAAGCCTTATTTATTCTATCTAGTTATCTAAATTTCAATACTTACTATATTTTTTATCTATTGTACTTTTTTGTATTTATCATATTTGCATTGTCCACGATATGTTTTCCAAATTTAGGGCGCACAATATCAACAATGTCAAAAACTACACATACAATTGCTTTCTGATAATGCTCATATTACAGAACCTATATGAACTATAAATAAGAGACACAATTAAAATCTGTTCCTACATTTGAACAAGCAAATATGAAGACTTGTTTCTTCCAGACATGCCAATCCAAACATCACCCTAATAAAAATTAGCTCAAACAACTAACTCAAATTCAAAATTATTCACAGCATTCAGCAATAATGAAGATAAAATCTAGCAAACTTTATAATAATATACAAATTAAAATGCTTTAACATTCAAACTGATAATGGTGGTGGAGTAGACATGCATATTTAAAAGAAAGATTTACTATCAACCTGGCAAGCTCTGGTCTTGGCCCTTGTCTCAGCTGTGCCCGGAATATCATGATTTGGCTTACTAAATCGTTTCTCACCACGATCACAGGAACCCCATCCATCTGAAAATCTCCCACTCCTAGGCAAAGACCAACACTATAATTTAATAACAGGATTCACCTAGAAATGTCAATGAACATGTGATCCTTCATCATCAAAACAATTAACACGCATACAACTACAACACATACTGCATGCTTGCACGGACAACAAATTCAGCTCGGAGAACATTGGAATTCTGGTCAAGTTGGATGGTCCTGTCTTTTATCTCAAAAGAAATGTTGAAGAAAAATGCAATCTTGCGCCATCCTACAGGAAAAAGGTCAACAAAAATTATTAGGACAAAACCAACAAGCTTTGCATCTTTTCAAGCACATACACAAAAATAGATATCAAAGGCAACAAAAGAAACCCTCTGAGGTACAATAATGCTTTCAGCTTCTTCTTTTATGTTATGTTTACCAGTCTTCTTGATGAATGGTTTCCCTTGTAATAGAATATAGTCACCCTTCTCCAAAATCTGCAAATCAAATGACAATCTATAAAAATCATGCCTGGGTACACAAAACCCTTAATTTGAACAAACAACGCCGAGCTTGAAACTATTTTCCTGACATAAATATTAAACATATTCTTCAACCCTAAGAATATCATTCCAGGGATACCGCTAACAGGTGAATACTTTCATTTGTGTGCAAAAGGAAAGATGTCAGGATGTGATACTAACAAGAACGCCATTCATTTGCACAAAGAGAAGACCAGGCATGCAAAATTTTCTCTAATATTAAATAATCTTCATATTAAAAAGAACAAGATTTATTAGCTAACTTTATTACATCAAAAATTTTGATATAAAGCAACCGACTTCTCTCCCTTTCAACTATTCACCCCTCGTGTAGAATGAGGGATTATTACAAGGTGAAGACCTTGTAAAAGCAGGTCACATTTTGAGGGTGGTGACTTATGAGCCATATTCTTCTGCAGTTTTGGAATACATGTTCACAGATAATAATATTTTTGTTGGCATCATTTCACATTTTGGAAGATTGCATCTTGTACATGTGAAGTTTGGTAGAGTATTGGATGCCTTGATGTGGTTTTGATTAGCATAGTGCACTCTTGATTGATCCCTAACACATGCATGGAAAGAATACACATCAACTAAGGGTTCCCTAAGTTACACTGGTTATTTGTTGCTCCTTGACAATGTGCATTGGTGGCTTGGTGTGAATACTAGCTTTCCCTAAGTTTCATGGCTTATTATTTGCTTAGATGGACTATTCATGGAGTTTTGGTGAATCCATTGAAGGCATCTAACGGGTGCACACTATCCTAGGACGACCTCCTTTGATTATATTGGGTTGTGAAAATTGGGTGTTCTCCCATGTATTGAGACCTAACTACCTCACACATTCTACAAGGTCACTCACTTTTCCGACAATGGTTTGAGGATACAACACATGGATTTTGATCTTGTCCACATTGGTTTGATCGACATTTTCTTAGGCCATCCCACTTATGGCTTATGGTATGAGAAGGATTGGTTGTTTGGACATGGATCTATGCCATCGGACATGCTCCTAGGTTGTCCCTCTCTTGGAGGTTGTTATAAGAACCAAACTAGTTCCAAGCCACCTAAAACATAGTTACCAACCTGAAAAGAACTGTGACCATAAAACGAGAACTCTAGCTCTAAAACCCATATATTTGAGTGAAAAACACCAAAATCAACACCCAAATTGAAAAGTGGTGTTACAAGTAGCACATGTTTTTTCAAGGTTAGAATTCCAACCTTTTTGCAACCATGGCCTTAACAACCCCTCATAACTTTTCCAGCTCATCTCACCATGATACTAGGTTTATGGTAGATTAGGTGTTCAGCTCAAGTATAAAGGCAAGTCAAGGTAGAATGTAAAAACACATTCATTATTCACTCAAAGACAGTTTGGTCAGGCAAATTTAGGACATCGAAGAGAAGCTAGTTCAGCAAACAGGCACAAATCAATGAGCAGGCAACAACAACAACAACAGTCCATACAATCGTACAAATTCCCTTTAGATGTACAGACATGTCCATATAGTTGCATGGACGACCTGTATTGTAGGCATTGACCAGAAAGGTATTTCTCAGTTCTTACCAGCCAATCTTCCTCAATAAAGTGTGCAGACTTTGCCCTATTTGAGTGTACCATACACCTATTAGTTTTGACAGCTTGTGGAGGTTTCCTTGTAAGCTTTGATCTATTAATGAAAAGTTGATTTGAAGGGGTAAATTGTTTGTGTATTCTGCTTATGCTTCCCTTGTTCATTTTCCAACTATATGTGTGACTACTGCTAAGTCAAAAATTTAATTTCTGCATATTAAATAATAGTTTAATTATTTGAGAACATCAGATGGTTTGGAAACTTTACATGGTATAAAAGCTACTCATATTGGGAGGATCAAAAGAGCGAGAGTTTCTGTGCAAATCAGAGATGGCAGCACCTAGTCTAAAGTTCAAAAACAAATTGGATGCAGCCTTGAATTTCCTATCATGGAAAGTCAAGGTAACTCTTCGATTAGAAGAGAATGATCTCTGGGATATTGTCAAGGACGCAGTGACTTTGTCAGCATAAATGTAGCTCTTGGCAACTCAGAAGAAAACAGAAGTGAAGGCCAGCAAAATCATGAACATAGATGTTATAAAGGATCATTTGATCCCTCATATATCCGAGAAGATGATGACAAAATACATGTTCGATATCGTGGTTAGCCTTGTTATCACATATAAAGTAGCCAGGCTACCATATACTATTTTTCAGATTCCAGTACATTTTTCAGCCAGTTCCCCTACATATGAGATGTTGAGATGAGCATCTATGATGGATCATGATTTGATTGATGGACTATAGTACTCACCCATGCCATGCCCGAGTCTCAGGACACTCAGATTTGAGGACTGATGTAGTCATTCTAGCCATTTGCAGAGCAGTTATTAGTGCCCAGATTTGCATCAGTGTTTTCTCATTGGACAAATGATGGTTCAGATGGATTATTTACATGTTTATGACTCAGTTTATATTATCTAGTGTTATGGTGTTATGGTTGTCATTGCTCTTATATTCATTCTTGTGACATGTATTAGCATTTAGTATCATGATCTGGCGGTCATATAGATATGTGGACTTGGATGTATTGGTATTATGTATTGATGTCCTTACTCAGACCTGGAAGTTCTTGATCTATACTCATTGGTTTTACCCTCCTTAGGGAGAATAGAGGGAGTCATTCCCACCATACTTTGGCTTGCTAGTGTTGGTTTCACCATTCACTGTCTCCACCCATCCATTACCCTCCAATAATGTTTCTGACCCAACTTACTACTTGACTTGTGGCATGGAGGACCTTTCCCCACTACAGCCTCTATGATTGGATAAGCTTCCCTATTTAAATATGTCTCGGCTCTGAGTTACCTAGGTTGTGTTGGCTAAACCTGAAACAAGTAGCGCTGCCATCAACACAATGTATTTGGAAATGAATATCTTATGAAAAAACCCATTCATGGAAATTAGTGTTTTTAAACATACATGAATGCAAGGCAAGCCTAATGAAATTGGCTTTGAAGTACAATGAAATAAATATCTTAAAACATTCAAGAAAAGTAGTGTTTTTCAACATACATGAATGCATAAAGCCTAAAATAACAAAAATCCATGAAATAAATACACGAACCAAGGCTATGGAAAATCAAAGGCCCAAACAAGCAATGGTTCCTAAAGTTATATCTAACGATTGTTGGCCTCACTTGTATTGATTTGGATTGTGAGCATTTGTCAAGGTGAATAAGCACCTCCGAAGTAACTCACCCAGTTGTGAGACACTGCCATCCCCTGTGTTGCTGCTTGTCCGTCATACGCTAGAGTGAGTATTCCCTTTCCATATCTGAAGTGTTGCAGTGTCAAGTTGGTAGTCACCCTTTGCCCTAGTCTTATCAATTTCAGCCTTCACCCTTCACTAGCAAATTGATTACAATTATGAAGTGAGTATAGTCTTGAAAGTCTGGACTAAGTTATAGCTAGTAAATGTAAACCTTATATATTTGGTTGATAGATCGCTAGTGAAATGACTGCTACTTGTTATAATTATTACTTGAATGATTTGTAGAGCATGTCTTAACCTTGAACACTTGCAGTGGATGGATGTTAGCTTGAGTTATATTATATGGTCATTTACAGATTATTATTTTATCTATCTGGGTATATTAAATATTCTAGATGATCATGCAGAGACCTATAGGGTGTATGAGTATGCACCTTGGATGGATTTGGACTCATTGAGACCAATGAGACAGCTTATCTTTAGTTTCGAACACTTGCAGAGATGATTTTGGCTCGATGTACCTTCTGGTGCAGTTTTGTCATACCGGATGGCCTGTCTGAGCAAGGAGATGATTTTCTTGGATCTCCTAGAGCGTTGTATGAGGAAGGTGGGATTCAGCCACTCGTTTGTACCATAGTACCCCCCTCCCAGAGACCTTGGTGGGATCAGTTGGATAACGCAAGCACCCTAGGAGGAAGTTTTTGGCACATCACATTTCCCGAGCCAGATAAAAAATAATTAAAATGGCTACTGAAGAATTCGATTTGGGTAATGAAGCAAGGAATTGGTATGGAATAAGTCTTGATGATGAGGGTGATGTCTTCCACTCCTCCAGCAGTTGCAACACCTAGATGGGCCCACATTTATTTTTTCTAGCATATTTTATTATTTTCTGGAGATCTTCGAAGGCTCACAATTTCCTCAATGAGACACAATTTCACAGTTAAGAAATGATATTATTTTTATTGTGCCATGGGGACATCCAAAGGGAGTTAGTTAACACTCCCTGGACCCACCATGTGCTTCATTTAATTTTTGTAGAGTGGGATCCCCTCTCCTAGGGTGATTTAGTCCACTTTTATATTATATTATTATATTCATCCATGTATTCTATGTTGAGCTCATCTCAACCATTGATTAGAAATCTTAGCCACCCATTTGAAAAGTGGTTAGGATTTTGGTTCTCTCATTCCTATTTAAAGGAGAGAGCTTCTCATTTGTAAGGGGTCTTTCGCTCTTGGATCTGAATAATAGAAAAAAAATTCTTGTGGAAATTCTTGGATCTCCTTTGCAGCTGATGTTCTTAGATGGTGATTGGAAAATCTTTTGCTTCCTAGCATTTGAGTATTTGATGTGAGATCTATATTTTTTTTCGAGAAACATTGTCTTGTCTACAGGAGGGCGACTTCAACTTGGGCGTTTTTGTAGAGATTCCTCAACTCGCTTTGGTTGGATGTGTTTTGTATCAAGGGGTTTTCATTAGCATCAATGCGATCTATGATTTCATCTTGCTATTTTTCTGTAGTTTTTGACTTTTTCTCATGATGCAGCAAATTTGATATGGTTGACGTTTGTTGTGCAGAAGAGAGGGCGCAGTGGCTTCTTGGGGCAAAACGTTGGGCATAGAACTCACTCAAATTTTCTCAAATTGATCGGGATATCACGGATCATCATCATCGAGGCATCTACAAGATTTTCCAAGTAAGATCTACAAGTTAGTGCTTCTCTTCCAAGTTCTCAATCCATTGGCATTTGTACTTCCATTTTTATTCTCAAAACCGTAAATACAAAAAACAAAAAAATACTATGGCTCAACTCGCTTGAGTTCTCGGCAAACAATTTCTGGGTTATGTAGATTGGGCCCAACCCTAAGTGGGTCTTCCTCAACGTTGAGCTAGAAGTGACTCTAATGCCCTAGATCTGAAAAACACTGGTCTTCAAACCCTAGCGCTACCTCCCATGTTGCCCTCTTTTCTCGAAATTTGATCTTTTTCGGCAAACCACTTTTTGGGTTTGTAGATCGAGTCTAAACCCAAGTGGGTCTTCTTCAACGTTGGGCAGAAAGTGACTCCATTGCCCCAGATCTGAAAGGCACTGATCTCCAACCCTAGCACTACCCCTTCTTTTGCATTTTTCCCTTGCGTTTTGACCTCCTGCTGGCTCGCGTGATTTGACACTGTCATACCTTCCTTCGAGTCTATCCCTTGGTACTAGATAGCCCCAATCCCGTTCTCACCTGTTCTACACTAGTCACGTTTCCCAAGGCAGTGGATATCTTCACCTCTTGCTACTACCTTAACCCCGGATCTAGTATTTACCTCATAGGTCATCTGTGTCCCAACTTGGATCAAATCTCATGTCTCCTAAACCCTGATCCAAAGATTTGGTTCAGCTGATGACATCATCCATAGATCTAGGGTTTCCATCTCCTTACACCTTACGTACCTCAAACTCCATTTGATCTGATCTGGTTTCTAGGTCTGATCTCTCCTGTCGGGAGTAGATTTGGGTCTCCCCCATTGTTGTCTTGGGCTAAGATAACATAAAGTGAAGGTCGCCTCGATTGCGATGACAACCATCCATTTGGGAGTCGAGGAAATCTTGGTTCCACCTCCTTAGTTGCTTGTTCCTCTACCGTCCATCCTGGATTCATCTCACATAGGCAACTACAAGGTTGGTGATAACAAGCCTTTAACAAAGTGAGAACGTTAATAGAAAGATGATATTACATAACAGTATCAAATATGTTGAAATCGCCAAATCAAACACCATCACCACTTACCTGATAAAGGTCACACGAATTCATGATCGGCTTGTTGCAGTTGGGGAGAAGGTTATAGATAAAGAGCTAGTAAAAAGGGCACTGAATGGGTTCGCACCTTAATGGGGAAAATTTGTCTAAGGTGTTTGTGCTTAAGAAAATCTTTCCTCGGAAAGATTGTGGGATGATAGTATCCAAGAGGAAACTTGGTTGGAGTTCAAGGTCAACAAGCAAGTGATAGTGACCATGCCTTAATTCGTCAAGAAAAAAAGGGCAGAGGTAAAGGACCCAACAAGGATAAGGTCAAGAGTAAGAGTCAGCCTCACAAGCAGGGAAGAAGGACTTGAGTAAAATCAGTGTTACAAAAATCACCGATTTATCGGCCACATCGCGAGATATCGCGATGTTTACTCCACGCCGATAATATCGGGAAACATCGCGGCGATAAATTGGAGATAAATCGACGACAAATTCGCGATAAATCGACGATATTTTCACAATATTTCTCATTAAAACCACAAGTCGATAGTTGACATCGCCGGCTTTAACATAAAAGCCCGAAAGTTGAAAATTAAAACGCAAATATCCGGTTTTAACTCGTCCGTCTGAGCTGATAGATCATAGGGCATGCCGCGAGTGGAGTGGACTCACTGAATTTCGAGAATAAACGAGAAGGAGACAGGGGTTTAGAGTCCGAAGCTGTGTGGTAAGGAGGAAGCTCGAGGACAGAAGCACACGGAGTCGCAGACAAAGGAAGAACGCTGGTAGCTACCGTAGGTTATCAGTCGTAATTCTTTTTTAAAACCACGCTGGTAGGTTATCAATTTCACAGTTCACCAATAGACTAGATACTATGAACTGCTCCAGTTTGAATTATTAACAGCACTTGCAAAATTTCATGATCAGACCTAGTAATTTTAAACTTTTAAAGTGAATCATATGACCTGTAATGTTGAGAGAGATTCAGACTGTATTATCAATAATAATCCTCCGACAATTAATATTCAATATAACAATAATCAATAATAAATATTGATAGCTGCGAAGTATCAAGGAATTCATTCGTGAATCCTGTTACCCTTGGGACTAATTTGACTAATAATAATGAGTTATCTTCCAAGTTATAATTGTATCAAATACATCAAGTTCATGAATTTAATATGGTCAAATTGAATGCTAGTTATCCCTTGCAAGTGCACAATAGAATGGAATGGGTTGTGTTAATTTTCAGACAATGTTAAGCAAATTCTACACTGTACTGTCTATCTTATCATCAAAATTATATTTAAGTGTTGGTTCATGTTTAGTTATGACATCACACATATATAAATAATATTCAGAATATGCTCATTAAACCTTTGGTAGCTCTCCACATTTGCCAATTTACCGTTTACCATACTGCTTGTGTTTTTGAGAGATCAAGAAAGAGCATCATGAGTAAGCTCAAGCTAGCAGTGGAGGTCATTAGTGCCCACAATTTGATGCCCAAGGATGGACAGGGTTCATCAAGTCCTTATATTGAAGTTGCAGTGGAAAGTCCATATTTTTTTAAAATTATAATTATTGAAGTAGTTCAAACTTCAAACTTCAAATTTGGCTTTGCCTCAACTCTGTCCTAAAATTAAAATGCAGTTTTTTTGCCTTAAATTAGAGTCATCTTTCAACTTTCAAGTGCCACTGTCTTGTGGGCTTTGTGCCTACTTGACTTTTGAAATTAGAAATTACATAAAATTAACTTTAGAAAAAACCTCATTTTAAAGTTTTAAACACAGTTTGTAGTTTCAATGTGTGATTTTGTCTAACTTTGAGAAGAGAGGGGAATTGGGGACAGTTGGAAACACAATGTAAATTAATTTTCATATTTACTTGTTGGTTGTTTGTCTGATTTGTTATTTTTTGCAATAAAAATATGCTAAAAACATTTTTATTTTTATTTTGCAGGTTCAAAGTTTCAATCTAGTTTTCACTTCCAGAATCCATATTACAAAGTTACAAACATGTCGAAGAATTTGGATCCATTTTGGGAGTATGCAGAGTCGGTTGATCCACATAATCGGCAAAAGCTTAGATGCAATATGTGTGGGAAGGAGATGACGAGGGGGATAAGTAGGCCCAAATACCACCTCGCACAACTTACAGGGCATGAGGTGGATATTTGTAAAAACTCCACTCCTGAAATAGTTCATAGGGCCACACTTGCAATTGAAGGTATTGGCAAGAGGAAAGATGAGAGGGAAGCTTTGAGGCAGGAACTTGGCATGAGAGCAACATTAGGATCTGGGACAGTCGGACACACTTTAGGGGGAGTGGGGAGTGAGACCTTATCCTCATCTTCCGTCATGCCTTCAACGACACACTCTATTCCTCACTTTTTGTCGAGATCTGGTCCTGGTGGACAACCAAGGATAAAGTCAATGTACAAGATAAAAGAGAAAAGGGAAGCAGATAAACTTGTGGGTCGATGTCATTTGTGGAGTGATATTCCAGTCCACTTTGCGAGGAACCCATTCTACGTGCAGATGTTCGAAGTTGCTGCTATTGTTGGGTCGGGGTATAAGCCCCCCACTTATGAGGAGTTGAGAGGGCCCATCCTTGATGATGAAAAAGTTGATTGCACTTCTAGGTTGGAGGAGCTTCGAGGTTCATGGGAAGCCACAGGATGCACCGTGATGTCAAATGGTTGGAGTGATAAAAAGGGTAGGACCATTCTCAACTTCTTGGTTCATTGTCCTCGAGGCATAATGTTTATAAAATCTGTGGATGCATCTGCACAGGTCAAAGATGCAGCATTACTATGTCAGTTGTTGGATGAGTTCATCCAAGAGATAGGTCCACAGCATGTTGTCCAAGTAGTAACGGACAATGCTGCGAATTATGTGGCAGCCGGTAGGATGCTTATGGACAGGCATCCAACTTTGTTTTGGACACCTTGTGCAGCACATTGTATTGACTTGATCTTAGAGGATATGGGGAAGATCCAGTTTATCAAGGATGTCATTCATTCAGCAAGAAGCATCACCAAATTTATATACAATCATGCTTCTGAGCTTAGCCTGATGAGGAAGTTCACTCATGATAGGGAGTTGGTCCGTCCTGCCATCACTCGGTTTGCCACTTGTTTCATCTCTCTTCAGTCTCTCCTTACTTCTATGTGGGACTTGCAGACTATGTTCCTTTCAGCTGAGTGGCGTGCTTTATCAATTAGCGCTAAACCGGAGGGACATGACATATTCAGGCTAGTGTCATACCAGGAGAGCTTCTGGGATGGGGTGAAGGAGGTGTGTACTGTATGTGAACCTTTGGTAAGGGTTCTACACTTGGTTGATGGAGACAAGCCCGCGATGGGCTACTTGTATGAAGCCATGGATAGGGCCAAAGAGGCCATTAATGCCTACTATGAGGAGAAGGGGGAAGAAGGGCAAGCGAAACAACAATTTATATGGGAGGTGATTGATCAGCGATGAAAAAAACACTTCATCGCGCCATTCATGCTGCATGCCTATTCCTCAACCACGCATTCTCTTACGCATTTGGCTTCAACTTTGATGCAGAGGTAATGGATGGGTTCTTGGAGCGTGTCCAGAGGATGGTGCCAAGTGCAGCTGACCGTTCAGAGATTTCCAAAGAGTTGGAAGTCTATAGGAAGGCCATGGGAACATTTGGCTTTGATATGGCTATTAATGACAGGAAGAACATAATGCCAAGTAAGTTTGACCTTGTTTCAAAATTTAATTTCTTTACTTTGTTTGTTTTATATTTCAAATTTTCAATGTCTTCTCTTATGTTTCTCAAATTCATTGTAGATACTTGGTGGAAAACCTATGCCAGACGAGTACCCCATCTCCAAAAGCTTGTTGTTCGGATCCTAAGCCAAACATGCAGTTCTTCTGGTTGTGAGCGCAATTGGAGTGTATTTGAAAAGATACACACCAAGAAGCGCAACAAGTTTGAGAATTTGAAATTAAATTCTAAATTCATTATAACTTGTAATTTATGTCATATGGGTAATTTTAATTTATGTATTCTAAATTCTAATTGGATAAATTTATGGTAATCATACAGGTTGGATACCCAACGCCTGAATGATCTAGTGTACGTCTCCTACAATCTCAGGTTGTGGGTGAAGCAACTTGAGAAAAAACCTAAGGTGGAGGCTATTTCATTGGATCACATTGACACCACTGTTGCATGGAGAGCGGAGATTGAGGAACCTATTATGGAGGTAGCGCCTGATTGGTTAGAGGATGATACACAGCACATGGAGACTGAGACATGGCACGTTAAATGGTTAGACGCATCTGAGATTGTGCCACCACCGGAGCCACCAGCCACACAGCCACCACTTTCACAGCCACAGTCTCGATCAGAGGGAGCCAGATATATGGGCAGTGGTAGCAGTAGCGGTGGTAGAGGACTTGATGAGGGTCCAGTACCTCATCATTCTTCTAGTTCTTCTAGAGCACATCAGTTTCCAGGCACTTCTAGAGGACGAGGAAGTCCACGAGGACCCCCACGAGCACCTGGTTTTTCTAGCCCTGGAGGCAGAGCCATTACTAGAGCGATTACCTTTGCCCATAAAAGGGGTAGAAGGAATCCATAGTTTACTTTATTTGGTTGATTTCATTGCATATGAGATACATATTACATAAAACATTGACTGTATTTTTTTGGTGATTCATGAGTCGGGGACTCAAGATTCAAGACACGATTCATTTTTTATGTGTGGTGTATCACAAGACCTCTTATACATCTTATATATCGGTTTTATTTCCATATTCATGTAGCAATGTGTTTATTAACTATTTGATGTTCTTGTTGCTTTAGATGTTTAGAAAATTGAAAAAAAATGAATATTTTTGTATTTTTTTACATTGCCGATATATTGCCGATGTTTGCCAACATTTTCACCGATAAATCCGATAATATCTTTTTGGACCCTCGGCGATATATTCGCCGACACGATATTTGTAACATTGAGTAAAATCAAGTGTTGCATATGTCATAAGAATGACAATTATGCATAACAATGTTAGGAGGAGAAGAAGGGTAAAGGGAAGTAGCAGTAGAATCAAGTAGCAGCCTTGGATGAATGAGTTGCTTCCAAATCAACAAAGAATTCTTGATCGTATCTTGCCTTTCTTCCAACACAATTCAAAAGAATGCGTTATATTAGGACAATCGAGAATCGACGCATATGACAATAGCCCAAGAACTATTTTCAAGTCTAACATAGCATGTGTGTAGAGTTCACGTCGAGATTGGTGACAATGCCAAGTATTCAATAACAAGAGTTGGTACCATTCCTTTCCAACATCACTCGAGTAACTCTTTAGATGTCGATGATATGTTATTTGTTCCAAGTCTCAAAAAGACTTTGCATTCAATTTCAGTGATGGAACATAAGGGTTATGCAATAGTGCCCAAGAACCAACATGTCCTCATGAGACCGAAGGAGTCTATCCCAGGATCATCTCGAACAATTAGGATTAGGGATGGCAATTTATACAGGTTACAGGGTGAACTTGTTTGATCCCTGGTGCATAAGACAAATAACTTGTGCAAGTTATGGCACAAGAGGATGGGGCAACTACATCACCAATGACTGCCTATTCTGAGGGAGATCATCATAATTCTTCTGTAGTTCAACAATAAGCAACAAGGTCTATGTAGAGGGTGCACACTAGGGAAGCATGGCAAAGCTACTTTCCCAAGCACTAAGCACAAGTCTAAGTCTATCCTAGATACGGTACATTCAAATGTGTGTGGACCGATGCAAGTAGCATCAATCATAGGAAGAATGTACTATGTTTCCATCATCGATTACTTCTCTCACAAAACTTGGATCTAATTCCTAAACACCAAGGATGAGGCCTTTAGTATGTCTCAGCAATTCAAAGCTCTTGTGGAGAACCAGACAGGCAAGAAGATCAAAGTTTTGACATTGGACAGTGGGAATGAGTACACCTTCAATGATTTTGAGGATTTTTGTAAGAATGCGGGAAACAAGAGGGAGTTTACAATTCGGACAACCCACGCCATAACAAGGTTATAGAGCAAAAGAACCAATCCATCTTAGGGGCTACACTAAGGACATGATATCACCAAGATTTGTACATGTTTCTAATGGAAAAAACATGCAAAATAGCATTTTACATCTAAAATAGGTGTCCTCAAAAGATGTTGGGGACAAGACACCAAGGTGATATTCACTAGTGTGAAACCAAAGGTGACACATTTCCGCATCTTTGGTTCTCCAATTTATATCCAGATACTAGTCAAGAAGAGGACCCAGTTGGAGCCCTCAATCAAGAAGTGTGTGTTTGTCAGTTATAATGAGACTTCAACAGCCTACAATATATATATTACGAGGGAGAGAGAAATTAAAAACAAGAATGAAGACTTTGCATCCAAGAAGTCTCATGACCCTATTCTAATGGGAGAGAATTAGGAGAAAGAAGTTTCGAAGGTTGATCTAGCATCACCAACGACTTCCAGTTAGGCTTGACAGTCTTCAAGTCCAGAGGAGGAGCCACCAAATTCTACTTGGTCTATCAAGAGACCTCAATGGTTCATAAACAATGAGGAATGCTCAACAGCATGTTGAGGCTCCTAGGAGTTCATTCAGGCAAAGCATACCTCAAATGATGTTTCCAAACTACATAGCAATGATGACCAATATCATAGATTCCAACACTTTCAATTTTCAGGATGCATCAAACCAACAGGTTTGGACAACTGCAATGGTGTACACCTCCATCATGAACTATGATGTTTGGCACATTGTGCCTAGTGTTATCACATATATAGTAGCCAGGCTACCATATTCTATTTTTCAGACACAGTACATTTTTCAGCCAAATCTCTTACATATGAGATGCTGAGATGAGCATTTCTGATGGATCATTTTTGTATTAGTGGACTATTGTACTCTCCCATGCCAGGACTGAGTCTTAGGACACTCAGATTTGAGGACCAATATAGCCATTTGTGTTATTTCAGAGCAGTAGTGGATGCCCAATGATATATCAGTACTTTCTCATTGGATATATGGTGTTTCAGATGGATTATATTGCATGGATATGACTCAGTATTTTATATGGTGTCGTGGCTATTATTGCTCTTATATTGACTCTTGTGACATATATTGACTTGTGGTATCATGATCTGGCGGTCATTTTTTTTATGGACTTGGTTGTATATTATACTATGTATTGATGTCCTTACTCTGGCTTTGAAGTTCTTGATCTATGCTCATTGGTTTTACCCTCCTTAGGGAGAATAGAGGTAGTCATTCCCACCATTGTTTTGGCTTGCTAGTGTTGGCTCCATCATTTCATTGTCTTCCTCCATCCATTACCTTCCAGATTAATTTTCAACCCGACTGACTTCTTGACTTGTGGCATGGAGGACCTTTTTCCCCGCTAGAACCTTTGCTAAACAAGCCTCCCTGTTTACATTGTGTCTCGGCTCTGAGTTGGTGACAAAACTTGCCTATGGTAAGTTGGATAGTATGCCTAAATCATTCTGGTCGGTTGTCCCGATGTTTGGCACTGTAAGGAATTCCCCCTAGTCACTTGAGATGTTGTTGGCTAAAACTGAAAGCTCATGTACTACTTGTATTGAAATATTAAATATGCGCCCGTGGAAAATGAAAATTGTAAAACTATGTTTCTTAACATAGGCAAAACGGGCAAGAGCAATGAAATGCTTAAAAAAAAAAAATACTCCTTGAAGAGTATAAGAAAAGGTCCAACAAAAGCAATGGTTAAGAAATTTTATATCAAAGGATTGCTGACCTTATTAAAAATAAATATGGCCCGAATGAAAGCTGCGATTAGGTGTGCTTTTAAGCACTGGTGAAGTCCCAAAGGGTTCATATCGGCCAAAAGACCACAGAATGAAATGTGATCCTAATGAACTTGGATCAAAATTGATGTAGACATGATGCCTAAGTTGAATAAGCACTCTCTAAACAACTCATCCATCTATGAGGCACTGCCATTCCTTGTAATGATGTTTGTCTAGTATTGGTTATAGTCAGTTCTCCCTTTCCTTGTCCAAAGTGTCATGATGTTGAGTAGGAGGTCATCCTTTGCCTTAGCCTTGTCATTTCCACCTTTCACCTTTCACTGGCAAAATGACTACAGCTATGAAGTGAGTATACTCTTGAAAGTCTGAGTCTAAGTAATAATAAATAAAGCTTGATATTTATAAGTATTTGTTGATGTACTACCAGTGAAATGAATGCTACTTGTTGATTTTGTTACGTGAATGAGTTGTAGAGCATGGTTTAACCTCTTAACACTTGCAACAAATTGATCTATTTTGAGCTATTATTGCTGTCTGATTATTCACAGATGGTTATATTGTTTATTGGTTATGATTGATGATCAGACAGAGACCTATGAGGGGTATGAGTATACACCTTTGATGGATTGGGACTCTTTGAGTCCAATGAGGCAATTTATTTCCAGTTCCGGGCACTTACAAATGTGATCATGCTTATTCTGCTTTTTTCATGCAGTTTTTCTTCACAGATTGATTTGTTTGAGCAGGGAGATATTTCAGTTGGATCTCCTAGGGCGTTGTATGGGCATAGGGGGGTGGAGACACTTATTTGTACCATTGTACCCCCATCCCAGAGAGCTTGGAGGGCTCAATTTGACAACGCAGGCACCCTAGGAGGCTTTTTAGCAGTATCTCGTTTCCCGAGGCAGATTAAAAAATGATCAAATGGCTATTGAAGAAATCGATTTGGGCTACTGAGGCAAAGAAATGGCAGAGGGTGAGTCACAATGATGAGAGTGATGTCTTCCACACCTTCTCCAGCAGTTTCAGTATTTTATGGGGCCCGCACCTATTTTTGGGCAAATTTTATTATTTTCTGGAGCTTTTTGGAAGACCCACGATTTCCTCAAGGAGACACAAAAGTCAAAATTTTAAATTGTTATATTATTTATTGTGCCATGGGGACACCCAAAGGGAGTTAGTCAAACACTCCTTGGACCCACCATGTGCTTTCATTTATTTCTTGTTGAGTGGGTTACCTTTATTTGGGTGGTTTAAGTCCACTTTGGTAAATTATAATTATATTGATCCATGTATTGTATGTTGAGCTCATCTCAACCATTGATTAGAACATTGTATCTTTTAATCTTAGCCACTCGTTTTGAAAGTGGTTAGGATTTGGTTATGATTGAGGTTCTCTCATTTTTATTTAAAGGAGAGAGCCTCTCATTTGTAAGAGGTCTTTGGCTCTTGGATCTAAATAATAGAAAGACTTTTTCTGTGGAAATTTTTTTGGATTTGCTTTGCATCTGATGTGCTCAAATGGTGATTAGCTTGCCTTCAGCTTACTAGCATCGTGGAAATTCTCGTGAGATCTATTTTTTTTCGTGGCTATTATTGTTTTGTCTACAGGAGGGCGTTTTGGCTGGAGCGTTTTTGTAAGGGGACCTCAACTCGCTCGGTTCTCTTCATCTTGGATCAGGGGGTTTTCATTAGTTTCATTGGGATCTATAATTGCTTCATTTTACTGTCTTGTAGCATTCAATTTCTTTATTTCGTATGTGCAAATCTGATATGGTTGACGTTTGTTCATGCAGGGTAGGGGGCGCTTTGATGGCTTGGAGCTTGCATATGCCATAGAAATCACGCGGATCTTCCAGGATTGATCGAGATAGCTAGGATCGTCATGTTACAGACTTCTACAAGCTTATCTAGGTAAGATCCACAAGTAAGTTTTTCTTTTCTGATCTTATTCCATTGTACCTTGCTAAAATTTAACTATTTTTCTGAAAACTCCTAAACCATAAAAACCTAGAAAATCAAATAATCAAGGAACCGTCCAATCTTTTGCCAAACCATTTATGGGTTTCATAGATCGGGACTCCCCCTAACTAAATCAACTAGAACGCTGGTCAAATTCCTCATAGATTGACCTAGATCTGATTTTTTAGCAAAAAACTGCATAATCCCCCACTGAAAAAATTGACCCGCTAGGGTTTTGAGTTTTTCTGATTTCTGACTTCACAGACTAATAGACCGGGTCTTGGGCAGTCCAAATCAACCCCAACGCTGTCAAGCGGTTCAACATTTAGACCGAAATCTGAAAAATAGAGTGAAACTGCCCTAGCGCCCTCACTGAAAATTGGCCTTTTCAGGAAGTAGGTTTTTCTGAAATCTGACATGATAGGCTGATAGATCAGATCCCAAGCATCCCAGATCACCCTCAACGTTGTGCTAATTCATCTTGGTTTGCCCTAGATCTGAAAAAAATCAGTTTTCAACCTCTTAGCCCCATCATCAGATTTTGACGTTTCTAGCTCTGATTTTCCTGTTGTTTTCCTGATTTGAGCTTGTAGATCAGGTCTCCCTGATCTCATCTCATCCTCAACGCTGAGCCATCAGCCTTCTGGTACCCCCTAAAGCTTCAGATTTGTCTTCCTAAGCCCTAGCGCTAGCTATCTACTAAGTTGGGTTTCCTGTAGCTTGGATTTTCTGAACCAATTGCTTTCTGGTTTCATAAATCAAGGTGTTTCCCAAGTGGGTTTCCTGAAACGTTGTCTTACTATTGACTCCATTGCCCAATGCATACAAAGCACTGATCTCCAAGCTAGCGCTGCCCTTAGGCTCTTAGCCTTTACCATCTACCAACATTCACTGATAGCTCAAACACCTTTTACTGAGTCCGATTTCGAGGTAGTGGATAGTCCCAACTCTATTCGCGCTCGTCTTGTCATAGTTATGTTTCCCAAGACAGTTGCTAGTACCTAAACCCTAGAGCTAGGGTTCCCATTCACCTTGCACCTTAAGTACCCTGAAGCCCCATCTGATCTTCTTCTGGTGTCTAGGTTCGATCTCTCCTGTCGAGAGCAAATCTGGGTCTCCCCCATTGTTGTCCTGGACTAGGATAACCTAAAGTGAAGGCTGCCTTGATTGGCGTGACAACTATCCATTTGGGAGTCTAGGTAGTCGTGGTTCCACCCCTTAGTTGCTTGCCCCTCTACCATCCATTCTGGATCCACCTTAAGCAGGCAACTACAAGGCAGGTGATAACACCTAGATCGAAGGGGAAATCAATAATGACTTCTAGAGGCTTTACAAGATCAAGCATCCGACAAATGGCAGCATAAAGAAGTACAAAGCGAGCTTTGTGGCAAGAGGATTCTCCTAGAAAAAGGCAGTGGATTACGAGGAGACCTTTGCTCTAGTTGTTAGGTAAACTTCCATTTGAGTAGTGATGTCTTTAGTCGTCACTATGGAATGTCAAATACATCAAATGGATGTGAAGGATGCTTTCCTCAACGAGATAATTAAGGAAGAGGTGTACATTGAGCAACCTCGAGACCTTGAGAACCATGGGAAGGAATCCCATGGGTGCAAGGTCGAAAAAGCCTTATCTAGACTCAAGCGAGCACTAAAAGCGTGTTATTCCAAGATTGATGGATACCTATAGAACATGGGCTTCACCAAAAGTTAACCAAATCCTATCGTATATGTCATATTTGTTGAAGCTAAACTTTTCATTTTGGAACTACATGTAGATGACTTGTTTCTTACAGGCTTACAAAAGTTCATTGCAGAGTGTAAGGCAGATCTGGTAGTTAAGTTCAAGGTGAAGGACATTGGCAAGATGCCTTACTTCTTGGAGTTGAGGTTTGATGGAGACCAAGGTAGATTTTCCCTGGGTTGTGTAAGTATGTAATCTAGATCCTAAAGAGATTCTAGATGGAGGACTGCAAACCCATGGCCACACCTATGATCATTGATCTAAAGAAGGTAACTACTTCTAAATGAAACATGGTGGATCACACGTTGTATAAGCAACTGATAGGCTCCTTTATGTATCTGGTCAACACTAAGCGAGATATATGTTTTATAACAAACATCGTACACCAATTCATGGTGTAACTATGACAAGACCATTGCGTAACAACAAAGCATGCGCTTAGATACTTGAGAGGCACAGTGGAGTATTTGTTGACATATCTCGGAGATGGTGAGGCAAAGTTGCAAGGGCATATAGACTCAAATTGGGAAAGCAGTGCATCAAACAAAAAAAGCACATTAGAGTCTTGCTTTAGCCTGTTAAAGAGAGCGCAGCTGCAAAACCCATTCTTAGGGAAGATGGAACCCTAGTCAGTTAACTAGGGTTCCTGGTCAGTTAACAAGGTAGAGTAACTCCCTAGAAGGTACCCTAGGGCCCCAAGCAGTCTCATATGGTTCTTGGTCCGAGACCAAGCAAGTTGATGCCATACCAAAGTCCCTAGCATGTGGCTAGGGCCCATAATATGTCTATAGGGTATTATGGTCTAGGACCACACAGTTTCTTGGTCACGAGAACCAAGCAAATTCTACAGGTTGAGACAAAGACTTTCTAGTCTGGGAGCAAGCATATTCTTGTTCTGGGACCAAGCAGTTCCTGCATGTGCATACCTGGTCAGTTAGCCAAGTTGATCTTGGTCAATTGACCAAGATGATGATGTGTGAGGTCCTCTTCTCCTAAATTGTTATTGCTAGTTTTTTTTTCAAGGGATTGACTACCACTTTATGATGTCCCTAGTACTTGATCTTTACGAGCCGTCAGGAGGACCAGAGGATCACATCATCTAATTTGGACCTTCCTTATACCATCATGATAAAAACTCACAGTTATTGTACGAAGCAAATGTGGACAATATACCAAGAGAAAGATAAAAAGGATCGTTTCCCCGCCTTGATGGTTCACCTTGGTCTTGTGGGTAAAAGGCATTGTTCCCCCACCTTGATGGTTCACCTTGTTCTTCTGGGTGTAGGGATTGTCTTCCTACTTTGTTGTGACCTCTTTTGTTGACTTGGGGTCTTGAGTTTCCCTTATTGGTCCTTGGCCCATCTTGATTGTGGTGCCTTGACCCTTTTGTTATGTGGACTTATCTTATTGTTATGACCTCTTAACCTAGGTACCGTATCCTAAGTCAACTTGAAATTATTTTATGTTTTATTTGGTATCTCTCCTAAAAGATAGGGTTAGTTGCATGACCCTTGTATAAGACATGTCAATATTATAAATTAAAGTCACAAATTTTATTTCTAGTGTGTGTCTTGACAAGAGAAGATTGAAGATCTGATTCTATGACTATTGTAAGGGTTCATTGTTGCTCCTTTGATTGATGTCTAGGGTATGGTGTTGCTCCTCTGCTTTGTTAGATTTTTACAGTTTACTCAATGTGATCTAGGATCTTATCTAAAAGAATAACATGCACGGCAATAATCACAAGAGACAAGAGACACAAAGATTTTCCTCGAGGAAACCATAAAGGAGAAAACCCCGTAACTTCCTCAGAGATAGAATGAGCACCAGTAGCAAAAGTAAAATCCAAAAGTATAAAGATGATCTTCGAGAGATGCTCTCTCTCTCACATGTGCGAGCTAGTCCTCTCTCTCTCAAGCGCACTTGATGGGTGACTGTGTGTAAAATAGAGAGTCGCTCTCTCTATTTATACCTATTTTGCACTTGACTTTTTCTACTACCGGGACAACTTCTCTAGGAGAGTCTAACAACCCAATTACCACTTATTTCTGGGGACTAATGCCCCAACATACAAAGGAAGGTTAACCTCAATGACTTTACATGACTCAAGTACAATGATGACTCTCTCGATCAAAGGAATGAACATCTTCGTCGGAGGTACAATAATAAAATACAAATACAATATAAAATATACAAGTGAATATCTTTCAAAGTTACAATTACATTAACACTACCTCTTAACTAGGAAGGTATTTTCTTGACATAGACATCAATAAATATAGGTACAAGTCTTCAAATTTGGATCATCATCGCCACTGTTGTTGTTGTTGTTGTTCTCATCATCTCGATCAAATGGTGTTATCTCTTGAATCTACTCGTCATAGGAAATTCTACAGAGCCAGCCCCTTTTCATGTTGGGTGTAGGCCTATCCTCCATGTAGGTCTTCAAATCATCAAGTATAGCTCCAGACTTATTGCCTTGCAAAACCTGAAGGATCTCCCAAGACTGATTATATGGCTCTGCAAAACCTGAAGGAGCATCCCAAGACTAATTATATGCCTCTGCAAAACCTAAAAGATCTCCCAGGACCGATTAGATGCCTCTGCAAAACCTAAAGGAGCATCCCAAGACTAATTATATGCCTCCACAAAACCTAAAGGATCTCCCAAGACTGATTATATGCCTCTACAAAACTTAAAGGAGTATCCCAAGACTGATTATATGCCTCTACAAAACCTGAAGGATCTCCCAGGACTGATTATATGCCTCTGCAAAACCTGAAGGAGCATTCCAGGACTAATTATATGCCTCTGCAAAACCTGAGTCCCCTACTATCGTCTCGTCATCTTCAAGTCACCTCATCGTCACTTGGAGCACAACCCAGATGCACACATCTCGACCACAACACTTACATCTGCACCATGGGAGGACACACCTACCACCATGTGAGAATGGCTCTCGTGCATCTGCGTCTTTCGAACCCATCACCTCCCCTTGGGAGGAACCTCGATCTGAAGTACACCAAGCTTCTCTCTAAATTATTCAAACTTCGCTCTGGATAATGGCTTGGTAAACACATTGGCTATCTGCTCGTCCGTCGCAACCTACTAGAGCTTCACTGTTCCTCTTTGGACCATATCCCTGATATAGTGGTACTTCATCTCAATGTGCTTCGACTTGTCATGGAACACTGGTTCTCAAACAAATTCACACAACTCTGGTTGTCACAGAAGATACAAGTCGCCTCTAACAGGAGATCAAACAAATCAGACAGTAGGTTCCTAAGCCATACTGCCTCACAACTAGTTAAACAAGCTGCAACATATTCTGCTTCGGCTGTATCAGTGCCACGCAGGACTGTTTCTTGCTGAACCAAGAGATCACACCTGATCCCATACAAAAGCAACACCTCGAAGTGCTCTTCCTATCTAAGGCACTACCAGCCCAGTCTGATTCAACATTACCCTGTAGGTTAACCTTTTAATTCGCGTCATATCTAAGACCATAATTAATTATACCCTTCAAGGACCTCAATATATGCTTTGCAGCAACCAGGTCAACTTGTCTTGGATTCGTCAAGAACTGGCTCAAAGTGTTCACAACAAAACATATGTTTGGTCTCGTGTTCGTCAAGTACATCAATGATCCAATCATCTGACGATATATTGCGGCATCAACCAACTCTGATGAAGCATCGCAAAGTAGCTTCAAGTTCAATGCCATGGGTGTGGCTATTGCCTTGCAGTCCATCATCTTGAACCAATTCACGATCTCTACTGTATACTTTCCTTGACCAAGGAAGACTCCATTTGTATTCTACAAACCTCCATACCTAGAAAATAATGCATCATGCCCAAGTCCTTCATCTCAAACTCGACAACAAGCTTCCTCTTTGTATCAACAATCATCCCATCCTCACCTGTCAAAAACAGGTCATCTACATACAATAGTAGTATCATTGGGTTCCCTTCCTCAACCTTGTAGTAAAGGTTGGGGTCTGCTTTACTCTTGGTAAATCCCAAACTAGTCCGGAAGTTGTCCATCCTACTGTACCACATCCAGGGTGCCTGCTTCAATCCGTACAAAGCTTTCTTCAATTTGCACACATAAGTCTGCCTATTATGTGTCTCAAATCTGAGTGGCTGCTCCACATACACTTCCTCTTCCACTACACCATTCAAGAATGTTGTCTTGACATCCATCTGGTGTATCTTC
Organism: Pseudotsuga menziesii; assembly: GCA_001517045.1. NCBI lineage: Eukaryota > Viridiplantae > Streptophyta > Pinopsida > Pinales > Pinaceae > Pseudotsuga > Pseudotsuga menziesii. Next base: position 146,600 of record LPNX010633367.1, read on the forward strand.
CATTTCATCACTGCAGCCAAAGCAAGTACTGTTCTGACGGAAGTGTATCTGGTTACAAGTGTAACAGTCACCTCATAATCTATCCCCTCTTTTTGGGAGAAGCCACGTGCCAAAAATTCCGCTTTATATTTCTCTATGTTGCCATCTGCAACATGCTTGATCTTGTAGATCCACTTGGAAGTCACAACAGACTTCCCTTCTGGTCTCGAGACCACATCCCAGACATCATTCTTCATGATCGACTAGTATTCCATCCTTCCATTATTTCTTTTCTTACACTTCTTCATAGTTGGAAGGTTCTTTGTCAATGATGTCGCACAGTAGAGCTACATAACTGGAGTATGGCCTAGGTCTCTTGCTTTCTCTGTGCATTCCTTCTGGAGCGCCATATCTCTCTGCATCTATGATAGCCTCTCGTACCCATGTTGATTTCCTTTTGTGAGAATTCTTCTCACGGGGTGGATCTACAGGTTCTTGAGGTTCTTCTATTTCTCGATCTTCTTCTGGAATTGCTTCATTCATTGTCGTATCTCGGATCCTAGGTACTTCTGGTTCTTCAATGTCTTCAATAGGTAGTTTTCTGGATTTGTTGCAAGTTTGTAAAGATCCAGAATGCAGAGACCATACAATCATACTTTACAAGGGTGTCTCAAATCAAGGAACAACTTGAAGTTGTGGGAGAAGACATAGATAATCGAGAAGTTGTGATGACAACCTTGAAGGGTCTCCCTAGGACATGGGACTCCTTTATTCAAGGAATTTTTGTTATAAGAAAGTTAATCACTTTCAGTAGGCTGCGGGAGAAATGCTCACAAGAAGAAGCTCGAATCGTAGCTCGAGAAAAAAAAGATGGGAAATGAAGATCAAGCTCTGACAACACACCAAAAATAACAAAAGAGAACGCTCTCATCACAAAAAAGAAAAACATCACCACCAGAATAAGATGGAGAACCTTAGAAGACCCAAGAGAGATCTATCTATTGTTAGATGCTATACTTGTGATGCGAAGGTACATTTTTCCAAAGATTGTCACAAGAACAAAAAGAAGAAGAACAACAAGAAGAGACATCATGCTCACACTGCAGAGGATGATCAACCTCCCGGGAAGAGAACCAAAGGAGAGAGTGAAGATTCTTCAAGCGATGAAGAATATGTTTTGATTTCAGCTCTCAAAGGTACTGTTTCACATGGAAGCAATGATTGGCTTGTAAATAGCAGAGCTTCCAAGCATATGCCAGGATTTAAAGAATCCTTTGTGAATCTATTTGAACATGAGTCACCTCACAAGGTGAAACTTGGGCATGCCTACCAATACCCCATTAAAGGAAGTGTTGAAGCCTCTTACAAGCTAAACTCTAGAAAATCTTTGAAGATGACGGATGTTCTATATGTACCAAGACTCAAGAAGAATCTTCTCTCCATATTTTCATTAGATGCAAAAGGTACGAGGGTTGCATTTATTACTGGCCAAGTCCTTATGTGGCCAAAAGGAAAGACCATAGATGATGCATTAGTGATTGGAGAGCAAGAGGGAGGCTTATACAAACTGAAAGGCCAACCTGAACAAGCCTTGGTCCATGACTCCATGGAGCCAAGTGAATTATGGCACAAAAGGCTTGCACATGTGCACTATAGAGCACTATCACTTGCAAGCAAAGCAGTTAACAGTCTTCCTGAAATCTAGACAAAGAATGAAGGAGCTTGCAAAGTATTTGCGAAGGGAAAGAACATAAAGAAGCCATTTCCAAGTAGCAAGAGCAAAGCAAAAGGAATCTTGGAAGTCATCCACTCTGATGTATGCAGTCCAATGTCATCCAGTTCATTGAGTGGGTATGTATATGATGTTTCTTTCATTGATGATTTTTCTAGGAAAACCAGTATATATTTCTTGAAAAGCAAAGATGAAGTATTCAACAAATTTAAGGAATTCAAAGCCCTGGTGGAGAATCACACTAAAAAGAAAATGAAGACCTTTCAATCAGAAAATGGTGGAGAATTCACATTAGAAGAATTCAAGGAATTATGCAAAGAGCCAGGGATTAAAAGGGTTTGACCACTCCATACAATCCACAACAAAACAAAGTTGCAGAAAGGAAGAATAGAACGATTATGGAAGCAACAAGGCCAATGTTTCATGATCAAGATCTTCCCATGCATCTTTGGGCAGAAGCTGCAAAAACAACCGTGTATGTACATAATCGTACTCCACATAGAGTACTAGACAACAAGACACCAGAATAAACTTTCTTCGACAAAAAACCATAAGTCAACCATCTTAGGATTTTGGCTGCCCAGTGTACATACACATTCCAAAGGAGAAAAGAACGAAGTTAGACCCTTCAGGAAAGAAGGGCATATTTGTGGGATATAGTGAAAACTCAAAGGCTTACAAAATATACTTTCCAGGGTACAAGAAGATCGATATCAGCAAGGACATGACATTTGACGAAGACTCACATTATTCAACTGATTCCGCAAGGTCATCTTTCGATTTCTATTCTTTCCTTCAAATAGCCTGGTCAAGGAATCAAACATCTCTTTAGGTGTCTTTACGGAAGACACATGTGGTGCTAGGTGATCCTTAATGGAATCAACAATAATCCTCTTGGCCTTGACCAAGCTCCTCTTGTGTAAGGCTTTAGCCTCATCTCCCTCTAGAACTGGAACTTCTTCATTTATGTAGGTGTCCAATTCATTCTCTTCAAGGACTAGTGAAATCCTGTACTTCCATGCTCGGAAGTTATCAGCGCCTTCAAGCTTATCCTCATGCCTGGTGTGATGAGACATCTTTAATGAGAACATCAAATGGAAATACAAAATATTTAAACCTTGCCACTTTGAGATGCCCGAACTGGATCTGAAGTAGGTCTTCTGCAGTGCTGGTTTTCTGGTCCGGGGTCAAATTAGGAATTGACTTTCCCGAAGTTCTGCCCAACCAAAAATTTTGATATTGGTCTCTAAATTTCGATTTTGAGGAGGAGAACAATCCTATGCTAAGTTCACTCTAGAATTCCACTTCTGTGAAAAGCGTTAATTTCCCGCAGCAGTGATAGGCCAAAAACTGAAAATGCCTAGAATCCAATTTTGCTTCGACAAGAAGATGTGCCCTTCTAAGTAGAGTAAGCCTAGCCTCCTTTCCTTGATTATCTGTGGAGAGAGACCCAAAAATTAAGAATCCCTAGCTTCTACAGCTGCACTATGCCTTCTTCTCAATTTGGCTCTGATGCCATCTTAGATTTTTACAATTTATTCAACATGATCTAGGATCTTATCTGAGAGAATAACATGCACAACAATAATCACAAGAGACAAGAGACACAAAAAATTTCATCGGGGAAACCATAAAGGAGAAAACCACGTAACTTCCTCAAAGATAGAATGAGCACCAATAGCAAAAGTAAAACCCAAAAGTATAAAGATGAGCTTCGACAGCTACTCTCTCTCTCACTTGTGCGAGCTAGTCCTCTCTCTCTCATGCGCACTTAATGAGTCAGTGTGTGTGTAAAATAGAGAGTCACTCTCTCTATTTATACCTATTTTTCTCCTATTGGGCTGACTTCTCTAGGAGAGTCTAATAACCCAATTACCACTTATTTCTAGGGACTAATGCCCCGACATACAAACGAGGGTTAACCTGAATGACTTTACACGACTCAAGTACAATCATGACTCTCTTGATCGAAGGAATGGACATCTCCATCGAAGGTACAATAATAAAATACAAATACAATATAAAATATACAAGTGAATATCTTCCGAAGTTACAATTACATTAACATGCTTGACGTCTAGGGTTTGGTGTTGCTTGATATCTAGGGTTTAGTGTTGTTGCTAAAGCCTAGTTTTATTGGGCCACTACCTCTTCTACTTGTCTAAGGTATTGTTGCTACTCTTTGTGAGCAGACTATGACTTCCTATTAGCTAGCCATACTGAGCCATGATCTCTTGTTGGTTGCTAGACTCAGTGATGACATTTTGGTAGCTGCTAGACTAGGGTCGTGACCCTTTTGTGCTACCTAGACTGAGTCATGATCTCTCGTTGGCTTCTAGACTCAGTCGTGGCTTTCTGCTAATTGTTAGACTAGGTCCATGACCCTTGTGTGTTGCATGGACTAGGGTCGTGACCTTTGCATGTTGTCTAGGCTGATCCATGAACTTTGTATGCTGCACAGTGACCTTTGTATGTTGTTGTAGGGTGAGACGTGACCTTGTTGGGTGCTTGGAGATGAGCCATGACCTTTCTATGAGCTATTGTACTGGGTCGTGACCTTTCTGTGGGATGCTAAGTTGGGCTATGACCTTTGTTGAGCCTCTAAGTTGGATCGTGACCTTCTGTGGACTAAGCTATGACCTTGTTGAGCCTGCTAAGGCTTCCGTGACTCTTGTTTAGTTATTGCAACAAGTTGAGTCTGTTTAAAGGGTGCCTCTATGTGGATGAGTTAAGGTTGCCTCTGCAATTTGAAAGTTGTTGCTAGACTGTCATTTATTGCAGCAAGGGTTTTAAGTTTCAATCCTTCTTTTGGAAATTTTTTGCTAAAAACCCTTTGAGGTCTAAACTTATCTAACCTTGTCCTACAACTATCTATTTTCTCTCTCAGGTACGTCTGTTGTTCCTTAGTGACTTCTCTTCAAGGAGACAGCTTTGATCTAAAAAGTATCCAAGTATAAGGAAGGTCTAAACCAATGCCATTTATGAGTTTTGTTTAACTTGATCTTTAGCTTAATTTATCGATGTTGTTGGTGTTTATAGTACTTGTATGCTTCAACTTTAACACGGGGACCTTTGGGAGTGTTAAAGTTGAAAGAGACAAAAATTATGTTTTAATTTTATCTTGCATTGTCACTGTTGTACTTTTATTTCATCCTTCTGAGTATTTCGTTTGTTTTGTTGCACAAATTAGCTAAATTTTTAAAAAAAATCCAAAAACTTTTACATAACTTAGGAAACATCAAAATTTGAAAAATGTCCATAACATGAAATACTTAGAATCCCTATAAACATTCAAAAAATTTAAATGTGATCAAAATCAACAGACAATGCATCATGCAATTGAGAATTACAAAATGAAGTAGAATGTAGTCTTCAAATTTAAAAATTTTAAAGGAAATCCATAATGTCAAATAGTTATAATCCTTGAAAAAATTCGCTAAATTTAAAACATGGTCAAAATTTCTATTCTTATGGCCTACTTGTAACATCATAAATCTCTAAATCATCAAGAGCACACTAGTCATCATAATCATAGAGTTCCACTTATTGATCATCATAATGATTATGATGATAGAGTTCCACTTATTGATCATCATAATCATCAATAAGTGGAACTCTATCATCACTAGGCTCATCACCAATATCACCATTAGTGCCAAGATCATCTTCTGCACTCAAAATAGATGCAAACCATGGGCGAGAGGAACTAGATGAATATTTAAACACACTACTTCAAGCCAATTGCAAATTACTACAAACATAAACAAGGTCTTCCGACCATGTAGATAATATTGTTTTATTTATTTTCTTGAATATGGTTTTTAACTTGATAAGGTCGGGTTTTTTACCCAATATATTTTTAACCTTTCTAAAAATATTAAAAACATTTTTCAATTAAAAAAAAATCTTGAAATTCACCCTTCAGGTTTGTTTGGTATTTGAATTCACTTCAGGTTCACCTTGAGGTTTGCACTAAGGTTCAGAATAAAATTTTCCTTGAGTTCAGCTATGAGGTTCAACGAACCTCATTGGATTTCAATTTTCTTCAAGTTCACCAAACTTCGAACCTCAAGGCTGAATTTCAATGAACCATGTGACTTAGCTGGTATGGACTCGCCTATTCTTTACAAGGGATATGAGAACTCTTATATCCATTGTCATTACTGTACTCTATCCATGTACTTGTCTTGGAGACATTAGGGTTCATCAAAAAACCCTAGAAGAGAGATTTCATGTATGAAACTATACATTAGGGTTAATCTAGAAACACTGGAAGCTAGATGCTACGGTTCACGAAGAAACCTTGGGAGAAGATAGGGAAAGAGAGAGAGAGATATCTTGGATGTTCATGGAGAGATTACTCATGTAATGCTACGATTTTCTCTTTCGATGCTAGGGCTTTTGTTCTACATGTAAACCCTAAAAAAGAACATGATGTTAAAGTTGATGATGGCCCTTGTTGTTGTGTTATTGTTTGAAGACATGGAGATTGGAGCAAATGCTTTGCATGATTTTGGTGGCTTGTTCTTGTGGGATGTAAGGCTAGGAAAATATTATTAAGAGATAAGCTTGATGAGACTTGAGCTTGGTGTGATGCCTTGCTTGGAAAATGACTCAATTATTGTATCCTTGAGGTTCCATGGAGCTCTTGGTGCTTGTCTTAATGCAAGAGTTGAAGACCTAGGATTTGAGAACTCAAACCATAGAATGGACATGTAGATTTGGAAGCCAACACTAGAATTGTATTGACATGTGCTTATGTGATGCAACATGGCTAGAGTTTACAGAAACTATGGAAGACAACAATGCAAGTGTGGAGAGTTTGTGTGATACAAACTTGTTGAAGCCAAGGAGGCCTTGGTAACGATGATGCTATCTTGTTGTGGAAACATTGTCACAAAGTTGTGCTCTCTCTCTCTCTCTCTCTCTCTCTCTCTCTCTCTCTCTCTCTCTATATATATATATATATATATATATGAAATTCCCAATGGTCCAAAATTGTGTAGTTGCAGATTTGATTTTCAGCTTGCGCTGTCTTCTTGAGAGGGTACTTTCCAACACCTGTTGTTCATGTTGATATGACATAACATGGGGCTGAAATTATTAAGTGATTTAACATATAACTTGAAGATAAGACAGCAGATTTTCTGCTGTATCAAAGTAATTTTTGAATCTGGTATATGTTTGTTAAAGTATGCCCCAAGGGCTTAAACTTATTAGCATTTGTTTGGTATCTTTTATCTCAAGCTTCCTAGTGTGTTCGGTAGAAGTGAAGTGAAATATTGTCGTTTGTTTGTTGTTCTAAATGTTGATGTATTTGTAACTTCGGAATGTATTCACTTGTATATTTTATGTATTGTACCCCAATGTTCCTATCGAGAAGTATCTGTAATGTAATTGAGTTATGTCATACCTCGATGTTCATATCGGGAGAATCAATAATGTAAGCAAGTCATGTAAAGTCATAGAGGGTAACCCTCCTTATTGTTCAAGGGTTAAAGTCCCCACAATTTCGGGGCACTAGGGTTATTAGACTCTTCTAGAGAAATCGGCCTTGGTAAGTTATTGTCAAGTCGAGAATTAGTATAAATAGACTATGAGAATCTATTTATCACACAGTCACTCACACTCAGTTGTAGCGCATGAGTGAGAGAGGAGGAGCTGGGATAAGAGAGATAACAGTTGTCGAAGATCATCTTATTGTATTTGGGTTTTACTGCTGCCATTAGTGCTTATTCTATCTCTGAGGAAGTTCTGGGGTTTTCTCCTTTATGGTTTCCCGAGGAAAATCTTTGTGTCTATTGTTTTTTGCGATTGATTATTGTGCATGTTATTCTCTCAGATAAGATCCTAAGACAATATTGTCAAATTGATAAAAATCTAACATGGTATCAAAGCTAACCTAAGAAGAAGACACTGTGCAACTGCGGAAGCTAGGGCTTCTTACTTTTTGGGTCTCTCTCCACAATCCATTAGAAAAAGGAGGCTAGGCTGAACCTCCATTGAAGGGTGCATCTTTCTGTCAAAGCAAAATCTGATTCTGAGCATTTTTCAGTTTTTTACCTACCACTGCATCGAGAAATTAGGGATTTTCATTGAAGAAGAATTTTTGAGTCAGCCCAAGCTAGTATTGCTCTTCTCCTCAAAATCTAAGTTTAGAGACAAGAATTAAGTTTTTTGGTTGGGTAGGACTTCGGGAAAGACAGACCCTAATTTGTCCTGGAACTAAAAAACCAGCAATGCAGAAGATCAGCTCAAGATCCAGTTTTCAGCTTCTCAAATTGGTAAGATCTAAATATTTTGTATTTTCATTTGAGATTCTCTGTTAAGATGTCTCATCACACCAAGCTTAATGAAAAGCTTGAGGGAGTTGATAACTTCCGAGTCTGGAAATATAGGATCTCCCCGGTCCTAGAAGAAAATGAGTTGGACTCTTACATCAGTGAAGAGGTTCTAGTTCCAGAGGGAGATGAGGCTAAGGCCTTACACAAAAAGAAATGGGTCATGGCTAAGAGGATTATTGTTCATTCAATCAAGGATCACCTCATACCATAAGTGTCCTCCCTAAAGACACCTAAAGCTATGTTTGATGCCCTGACCAAACTGTTTGAAGGAAAGAACATAAATCGGAAGATGACTTTGAGGAGCCAGTTGAAAAATGTGAAGATCCAGAATGCGGAGACCATACAGTCGAACTTCACAAGGGTCTCCCATATCAAAGAACAACTTGAAGCAATGGATGAAGAAGTGGAGAATGCAGAAATTGTGATGACTACCTTGAATGGTCTCCCTAGATTATGGGACTCCTTCATTCAAGGTATTTGTGCAAGAAAGAAGCTAGTCAAGTTTAGTAGGTTGTGGGAAGAATGCTCACAAGAAGAAGCTCGAATAATAGCCCGAGAACAAAAGATGGGAAGTGAAGATCAAGTTGTCACAGTACACTCCAAGAAAAGCAGAAGAGACTTTCATCACCCCAAAGGTAAGCATTCTCACCAGAAAGGTAACTCAAGAAAACCAAACAGAGATTTATCTAAACTCAGATGTTTTACTTGTGATGAAGGAGGACACTATGCCAGAGAATGTCCTAGAAACAGAAATGGCTCTCACAAGAAGAAGGGAAACAAGAGAAGACATCATGCTCATGCTACAAAGGATGATGAACCTTCCACAAAGAGAATCAAACAAGAAAGTGATGATTCTTCAAGTGATGAAGAATATGTTCTAATTTCTGCTCTCACGAGAACTACCACACATGGAAGCAATGATTGGCTTATAGACAATGGGGCTTCCAAACATATGACAGGATTCAAAGAATCCTTTGTGAAACTATTTGAACATGAGTCACCTCACAAGGTGAAACTCGGGGATGACTACCAGTATCCAATAAAAGGTAGTGGTGAATCCTCCTATAAGCTAGACTCTGGAAAGTCTATGAAGATGAAGGATGTCTTGTTTGTACGAGGACTAAAGAAGAATCTCCTCTCCATATCTGCATTGGATGCAAAAGGCTTAAGGGTTGCATTTATAGATGGCCAAGTTCTTATGTGGCCAAAGGGAAAGACTATAGATGTTACAGTAGTAATTGGGGAACAAGAGGGAGGACTATACAAATTGAAGGGCCAACCAAAACAAGCTTTGGTCCATGACTCAGTAGAGCCAAATGAACTTTGGCATAGAAGGCTTCCACATGCGCAGTATAGAACACTACCACTTGCAAGCAAAGCTGTTGAAGGTCTTCCAGAAATACAGACAAAACATGACAGTGTCTGCAAAAGATGTGCGAAAGGAAAGAACACAAAAAAGACATTTCCAAGTAGCGAGAGCAAAGCAAAAGGGATCTTGGAAATCATCCACTCTGATGTATGCGGTCCGATGCCATCTAGTTCATTAAACAGGTATGTATACTATGTTTCTTTCATTGATGATTTTTCTAGGAAGACATGGATATACTTCTTGAAAAACAAAGATGAAGTATTCAGCAAGTTCAAGGAATTCAAAGCCTTGATCGAGAACCACACAGAAAAGAAGATCAAGACCTTTTGATGAGACAATGGAGGAGAATTCACATCAAATGAATTCAAAGAGTTATGCAGAGATTCAAGGATTAAGAAGGAGTTAACCACTCCATATAATCCACAGCAGAATGGGGTTGCAGAAAGGAAGAATAGAACGATCATGGAAGCTGCAAGAGCAATGCTTCATGATCAAGATCTTCCCATGCATCTATGGGCAGAAGCTGTCAGGACAACGGTGTATGTACAGAACCATACTCCACACAGAGTACTAGAGAACAAGACACCTGAAGAAGTCTTTTCCGGCAAGAAACCAGAAGTCAACCATCTCAAAATATTCGGTTGTCCAGTGTACATACACATTCCAAAAGAAAAGAAGACAAAGTTTGATCCTTCTGGAAAGAAGGGTATATTTGTGGGATATAGTGAAAGCTCGGAAGCTTAAAGAATATACTTCCCAGGATTCAAGAAGATCAACATTAGCAAAGACGTAACATTCGACGAAGACTCAGCTTACAACAAATCCAGAAAGAGACCAATTGAAGACTCTGAAGAAACAAAAGTACCCAGAATTCAAGATACTACTATGAACGATGAAAATCAAGATGAAGATCGAGAAATAGAAGAACCCCAGGAACCTGTAGATCCACCCCAAGAGAAGAATCCTCACAAGAGGAAACCTGCATGGGTTCAAGAGGCTATCCAAGGTGCAGAAAGATATGGGGCTCCAGAAGAAATGCACAAAGAAAGGAAAAGAACTAGGTCCTACTCCGGTTATGTAGCCCTATTATGTGACATCATTGATAAAGAACCTTCCAACTATGAAGAAGCAGCAGTGAAGAAATAATGGAAGGATGCTATGATCGAGGAGTACCAGTCGATCATCAAGAATGATGTCTGGGATGTTCTCCCTATACCAAAGGGGAAGTCTGTTGTGACTTCCAAGTGGATCTACAAGATCAAGTATGCTGCAGATGGCAGCATAGAGAAATATAAAGCAAGATTTGTGGCTTGTGGCTTCTCCCAGAAAGAAGGAATAGATTATGAAAAAACTTTTGCACCTGTAGCCAAATACACTTCCATCAGATCAATACTTGCTCTGGCTGCAATGATGAAATAGAAGATACACCAGATGGATGTCAAGACTGCTTTCTTGAATGGTGTTGTAGAAGAGGAAGTGTCTGTAGAGCAGCTACTCGGTTTTGAGACACATGACAAGGAAACTCATGTGTGTAAATTGAAGGAAGCCCTATACGGTTTCAAAACAGGCACCCAAGACACGATGCGGCAGAATTGACAGCTTCTTATCCAGTTTGGGCTTTACCAACAGTAAAGCAGATTCCAACCTTTAGTGCAATGTTGAAGAAGCGAACCCAGCGATACTCCTACTGTATGAAGACGATCTGTTTGTAATAGGTGTGGATGGGTTGATTGTTGATACGAAGACGAAGCTTGTTGTTGAGTTCGAGATGAAGGAGTTGCGTATGATGCACTACTTTCTAGGCATGGAGGTGTGGTAGAATGCAGATGGAATCTCCCTAGGACAAGGGAAATATGCAGTGGAGATCCTGAAGAGGTTCCAAATAATGGACTGCAACACCATGACCACACCTATGGCATTGAACCTAAAGCTATTGAGTGATGCTTCATCAGAGACAGTTGATGCTACAATGTATCGTAAGATGATTGGGTCCTTGATGTACCTGACGAATACAAGACCAGATATTTGCTTTGCTGTGAACACATTGAGCCAATTCCTAACGGATCCCATACATGTTTACCTGATTGCTGCAAAGCATATTCTGAGGTACCTGAAGGGTACAGTTGATTATGGGCTCAAGTATACGGCAGATCAAAAGATTAACCTGGAAGGTTACGTTGATTCAGATTGGTCAAGCAGTGCCATCGATAGGAAGAGCACTTCAAGATGTTGCTTCAGTATGGGATCAGGTGTGATCTCTTGGTTTAGCAGGAAGCAGTCCTGTGTGGCACTTAGTACAGCCGAAACAGAGTATGTCGCAGCTTGTTCGGCTAGTTGTGAGGCAGTGTGGCTGAGGAAGCTACTATCTGATTTATTTGATCTTCAGTTGGATGCTACTTGTATATATTGTGACAACCAGAGTTGTGTGAACTTGTTAGAGAACCCGATGTTCCATGACAAGTCGAAGTATATCAAGATCAAATATCACTATATCAGGGATATGGTGCAGAGAGGAGCAGTGAAGCTCCAATATGTTGCAACGAACGAGCAGATAGCTGATGTGTTGACCAAGCCATTAGCTAGAGTGAAGTTTGAGTACTTCAGGGAGAAGCTTGGTGTTCTCTAGATCGAGGTTCCTTCCAAGGGGAAGTGATGAGTCCGTGAGCCCCTCTGACATGGTGATAGGATTGGTTCCTTCCATGGTCAGATGTAAGTGCAGAGCCCTTCTAACATGGTGATAGAATTGGTTCCTTCCATGGTCAGAGCCATTCTGATATGACTGTGGGATTAGCTCCCACATGATCAGATGTAAGGGCAGAGCCATTTTGATCTGACTGTGGGATTGGCTCTCACATGATCTAATGTAAGTGCAAAGCCATTCTCATATGACTGTGGGATTGGCTCCCACATGATCAAATGTAAGTGCAGAGCCATTCTAATATGACTGTGGGATTGGCTCCCACATGATCAGATATAAGTGTAGAGCCTTTCCCCAGATGATAGATGGTGTGTCCTATCATGCCGACGGATGTAAGTGCAAAGCCTTTCCCCGGATGATAGATGGTGTGTCTTGTCATGCCGACGGATGTAAGTGCAGAGCCTTTCTCTGGATGGTAGATGGTGTGTCCTACCATGCTAGTGAATATTAGTGTTGAGCCCTTCCTTGGATAGGAGATGGTGTGTCCTACTATACCAGAGGCTGTAAGTGTTGAGCCTTTCTGACTGGGTCAGATATAAGTGCTGAGCATTTCTGACTGGGTCAGATATAAGTGTTGTGCCTTTCTCTAGAAAATAGATGGTGTGTCCTGCTATGCCAGTAGATGTAAGTGTTGAGCCTTTCCTTGGATGATAGATTGTGTGTCCTATCATGCCAATGGATGTGAGTGTTGGGCCTTTCTGACATGGTGGTGGATGTGTTCCTCGCATGGTCAGATGTGAGTGTTGGGCATGCCTTTTTGACATGATGGTGGATGTGTTCCTCTTATGGTCAGATGTAAGTGTTGGGCAGGCCTTTCTGACTGGGTCAGATATAAGTGTTGAAGAAGATGAAGACCTACCTGGAGGCTAGGCCTACAACCAACATGAAAAAGGGCTGGCTATGTAGAACTTCCTATGACAAGAACAATTGAGAGATAGCACCAGTTGATCGAGATGGTGGAAGCAATGATGATGATGATGATCCAATGATGATCCAACTTTGATGATGATACAGTGATGATCCAACTTTGATGATGATCCAGTGATGATCCAGCTTTGTTGATGATCCAGTGATGATCCAGTGATGATCCAGACTTGATGTTGATCCAGTGATGATGATCCAATGATCCAGAGAAGAAGACTTGTGCTTGTGTCAAGAGAATACCTTCCTAGTTAAAAGGGAGTGTTGATGTAGTTGTAACTTTGGAATGTATTCACTTGTATATTTTATGTATTGTACCCCGATGTTCCTATCGGGAAGTATCTGTAATGTAATTGAGTCATGTCATACCCCGATGTTCCTATCGAAAGAATCAATAATGTAAACAAGTCATGTAAAGTCATAGAGGGTAACCCTCCTAATTGTTCAAGGGTTAAAGTCCCCACAGCTTCGAGGCACTAGGGTTATTAGACTCTCCTAGAGAAGTCGGCCCTAGTAAGTTATTGTCAAGTCGGGAATTATTATAATAGAGAGTGAGACTCTCTATTTATCACACAATCACACACACTCAGTTGTAGCGCATGAGTGAGAGAGAAGGAGTTGGGATAAGAGAGAGAACAGTTGTCGGAGATCATCTTACTGTCTTTCGGTTTTACTGCTGCCATTGGTGCTTATTCTATCTCTGAGGAAGTTGCGGGGTTTTCTCCTTTATGGTTTCCCCGAGGAAAATCTTTGTGTCTATTGTTTCTTGTGATTGATTGATGCGCATGTTATTCTCTCAGATAAGATCCTAAGACAATACTGTCAAATTGATAAAAATCTAACAGTAAACTGAATATTTCTTATCAGCACTAAGGCTTAATGTTCACAACAATTAAATCTAAAAACCTTAAGTTAAAGGTGAAATTTCAGAATTTGAATTGAAAACCTGATTCTCAAACTTATAGAATTTTCATTAAAATCCTAATTCTCGATATTTCAACATTCATAGCTTAGATTGCTTTCCTTTGCAAAGTTTTTAGCATTATCTTTATCCATGAACCAACAAATGAGTCAGGCTACTATTCCAATCCATCAATGTGGCCTATAGAGAAGATTTGAGTCACTTATTAATAGAGAATCGTTCCTCTTCCTATTAAAACAAGAATGACTACAATCGGCAATAGCAAACATCATAAACCAACTAGTTTCACTTTGAGAATTGGCAAGATCGAGAAAGAAGTCCGGTGGCAACTTTAAAGTTTAAAGACTAAAGGAATGAAAGAAAACAACCTTCAAAATAGAAGTGGAGACTAAGAACCGGAAATGCATTTAGCTTGCTAGCCAACCAATCTAAGAACACCTTCAGCTCTTTCACCCGATGAATACTAATGTAGATATTTATGGCTATCATCTTCATTAATAGATCATATCTACTGACAATTATATCTTTCTTTTATAGATCAAAGAGACAATATAACTTAGACTCTTTGTTCTAGCCTACAAGAAAGTGATTTGTGTGTTTACCTTCTAGCATGTTCCTTTTCTCTTTTGGAGCATGTACATAGGCATCACACTCAAGACTTTGTGATGACTCACCCATGGATCATGTTTCTTACCACTACATACGTCTTCTAGCATAACATTGCTTATAGACTTAGTTGGACTTATGTTGAGTATACACTACAACATAAACTACTTCAAAAAATAAACCATTGTACATCATTACCTTTACGAATGCTCCTTGCTAGTTTTACCATGTTTTTATTCTTGCTCTCTACAATATCAATTTGCTACACACTATATAAACAACTATGGTGCTTGAGAATGGCACAATCTTTACAATGCCTTTAGAAGTATTTGCATTTGTATTGTCTCCCACAGGCAGGCAGGAACAAAATCAGGCAAGCAGGCAACGGTAGCTCGCAGGTAAAGGAGAAAGCAACCCGAGTAAAACGACAAGTCCCTTGGTCCCAAGTATTCGGTTCTGCTCTGTCCCCCACTTTTGTTTTTTCTTGTCTCCTATAAACAATCGAAACACACTTGGCAACACCCATGAAATAGGGGTTAGAGGTACCTGTAACTAACAACTTAAGTCAAGTGAAAATTGCCTCCTCGAGCAAAACAGGGAAGTGGGTTTGGGTTAATGCCAAGCAGTTTCGGTGTATTTTAAAACGGAGAGTTGCCCGTCTAAAGTGGGAAGAGACAAGGAGAACACAGTTTCAAAGAAAGACTAATAAACAATCAAACAAGTCTTTATGGCAATGATGTGGTAGCAACAGGAGTAAAAGCAACACTGGTCCTACCCTATACAGTCCCACATCCACACCTTTCACCTGGTCATTTGCCCTTTATGTACAAGAGCTACTCAATACCAAGAGGAGATTGTAGGTTTTGGAAGTCAGAGAGCAAGAGAAGGACCTTAAAATCCATCTGTTAACAGTAGAAAATCAACGTTTAGCAGAATGCAAAAAGGTTTTAAAAGGTTAAGCAGCATTGTTGCAAGAAGCTATTTTGGTAGGCAAGATATGAAGGCAAATTGGCAAAGAATGAAAGAATTGGCAGGGGAAGAGAGAGGGTAAACCAAAGAAAGACAAGACAAACCAACAAACATAATAATTAAAGGTGTGAGAGATTATGGTAAGAATGAATGTGCCCCGAAGCTTTCAAGCGACTTTTTAAAAGACAAGTTGAATTAGCAAGGCCAAATTTGCCAAGCATGGAGGGTGGGTAAACCCAGTGATGAGAGGCCCAAGCCCATAAAAGTCATCATGGCAAGTGTGCGTGACAAGCAAGCTCTTCTAATTAAGAAGCATCTCTTAAACAGCTCTCGCTTTTTTCTAGAGGAAGACTTAACTATCATGCAGCAAGAGCAAAGAAAAAAAGAGTAGTCAAAGGTCAGAGCAGCAAGAGATGAGGGCAAAAGAGCATGGTTATACAAAGGCAAAGTTGTTATTGTTGTTTTTGGTCCTCCTTTTAAAGCAAGACAGCAAAACAGTAGTCAAGAAGTGATAGCAAATCCCTTAGTAGAAAATATCGCAGCAAGGTTAGGATGGGCAAATAGGGGTGTAGACTCAACTTTGAGTCTTTTATGCCAAAGCAAATAACAATCAAGGTCTACCCAGGTTCCCTTAAGCTTAGTATGTTGGAACTGCAGAGGATACCTGTGGAGGCGTGGACCTGGGATAGGACCTATTGCAGAAGATAGGGACATAATATGTCTCGTGGAAACACATGAACATGAAGGGTGCAAGACACCCCTTTTTGAAAAATATATGAAGTTGGAAGTGTGGAACAAGGCAGCAGAGAATGGAAAAGGTCACAGAGGTATCATGGTCTTAATGAAGAAAAAGGTAGATCGTTGCATTCAACGAAAAAAAGAAGACTCAAATAAACAATTTATATGGTTTAAAATATCAAAAAATGGAAATGTCATCGAAATTGCAGCATGCTACTTTGCCCCACAACTTTCAAAAACTTACAAAAGGAGGGGGCTCAACCATAACGACCCTTTTGCAGCATTAAAAAACGATATTGCGAAGTATTCACAAATAGGTGAAATCCTTCTAGTAGGGGATTTCAACGCAAGGACCACAAGTGAACAAGCTAGCATTCTTTGTCATAGGGAACATTGCAACCCTATTTGGCTTACAGAAGAAAGAAATCATCAATAGACAAGAATTTCAAAGGACAACAAAAGTTGCAATCTCTTTGGAGGACAATTGCTTACCTTATGAGGAACTTTTGATTTAGTAATTTGCCATGGTTTGCCTAGATGGACAAATTCTAGTAATTTCACTTGTAATACCTACAATGGAGCAAGTGTGGTGGATTATGCAATTTGTTCACATGACCTACGCAAGAAAATGGAGAAAGTTATGATTGAAGAACATCTCTGGGATTTAAAATCTGATCACAAACCGATCTATCTAAGTCTTTCTTGGACTGATAAGAAGCAGGTTAGGACAAAAAATCAGCACATTCACTAACCTTTGGCAAAGTGCAGAATTCTTTTGACTCAAGAACACTGTAATATCTTTAGGAAGGCTTTAGAGAGACTTTGTATGAGGCAGAAAATTTTGTCCCAAGGCCTTAATAATCAGCAGCTAACTAATTTAATTCAAAGGGCACTCACAAAATGCAGAAGAGCAAAGAATAGGAAACATGAAACTGAAACAAAAAAAAAATAAGATTGAACTGGTTTCTTGGAGCGATTTTAAACGTAATTCTTTTTTCATGGTGACATTCTGCATTGGAGGAGTTAAGGAAGGGTAGAATGGGTTTGTGCCGTGTTCGTTTTAGCTTCGGGAACCCTCGCATAAACTTTTTTTTGATATTTGGTTGACTGTAGGCCGGTATGGTGGATCTACAGAAGGCTACGGTGATCATGTATTTTCAGGTGATGGGCCGTGTAGGGTGTCTGGGGGTTTTGAATTGAAGTTCGTTTTGTGTGTCAAGTTTTGGTGTGGCGTCTTGTGGGTTTTTTATCTGGCGGTTTGGAGTTATTTGGTTTTTTCGGGGTTTGGATCTGTGGATTGATTGGCTTTGGAGGAGGAGGTGGATAACACCTCGGATAGGGATAATGAAAGAGGCATTTTTGCTGTAGGCGGTTTTTCTGGTGCTAGGGATTGGCAGGCGACATCTGGACCTCTGCTGTCAGGGAGGGGGCCAGAGGTTTTCACTGGGCCTGTGGATGATGTGGGGCTGGATAGGAATGATTATGCTAGGATTTCAAACCCTGTGGAGCTTCCAGTCGTGGGTCATTCCCCTGTTATTGGTGATGGTTTGCAGCATCAAGGTTTGGTGGGTGAAATTGGCTCTTTCTCGGTGGGGGCTTTGGTTGTGTCTGAGGCTGGTCGGGAGTCTGATGCTGGTCAGGCTATTGAAGGCAGGGAGTTTCCTTGCGCGGCCATATCCTCAAGTGGCCCTGTGACGGGTCAAGCAGCGACTGCTCTCGGCAGCCATGATGTGTCTCCAGTAGAGGAATCTATTTTAGCCCCGAAGCAAGGGGGGTCAGCGAAGGTAGGATCTACAAAAGGTCCTAAGGCTGTAAAAAATCGGAAGCGAAGGGATAAGCCGGTGCTGGGGGTCGATGTTACGATGGACGAGGTAGAAGATATGTCCATGTCAGCGGTTGTCGGGCATGTTCGGGGCAAGCGTTTTGGCATTGGTTTTCTTAGGAGGTGGGCGGATGAACATTGGAAACATTTGATGTATTCAGCCCCTGAGGTTCGGGTTTTGACCAAAGGTTGGTTTTCTTTTATTATGCACAGCAATGAGGAGGTTTCTGCTGTCCTGGGGAGGCCGTGGACTATGCATGGGGTTCCAATTGTCTTGAAACGTTGGACTCCATTTTTTGACTCTCAAAAAGAAAAGATTACTCAGGAGCCTTTGTGGGTCAAACTGCCTGGTTTTCCAATGCATTTGTGGAATGAGAAACGCTTTGCTGCTATTGGAAATTTTTTGGGGGAGTATGTTTGCGCTGATTTATCTTTTATGGAAACTGGGAAGTATTTGGTGGCCAAAATTTTGGTTAAGATAGACCTGCGTATGGGACTTTCCTCTGAGATTACTGTTCAAACCAAGGATGGAGATTTTGTTCAAATTCTTGACTATGTGGGTGTGCCGTTTAGGTGCCACCGTTGTCATGCATATGGTCATTTGGTGGCCAGCTGTTCGCTTCCTTTTAGGACCGACAAACCAATGATTGATAGTGATTTGGATGCGTTGGATGTTCCTAAGGAGATGGGGGTTTCTGATGTTGTGGGGGCAAAGATTACTGGGCCTTTAGATGGCAGGACGGTGGTTACAGAACCTGAGGCTCAGACTGCTACCAGCAAATCACCTCTTATATCAGACATGCCTTTGTGTGGAGCGGTCACTGGCACGAAGGTCTCTGGACTTTTGTTTGATGATAGAATGGGAGTCGGGACAAAAGCTTTGGCTTCTTCATCTCGGGCAGACAACGAGAAGTCTTCAGTGCAAGCTAATAATCGAGGGATTTCATCCTCGAATTTTATGGGAAAGTCTTTAAGCCTTTCTCCTGTTGTTTCACCTTTTACTGTCTCTGCTGATGTGGGGGGGGGGTTTATCTAATGGTTCTCCTTTAGCCACCCCAGTTATCCACTGTCCGGTTGCTTCGTGTACATTGTCGTCATCTGATTGTGTTTTTTCCCCTGCCATTGTTTCTACTCTCTCTAACAGTTCTGAGGGAAGCAGTATTAGATATGCTCTTAGAAGTCGGGAGATATCTTTTGAGGGGTTGGGGGGGAAAGGTCTTCCTGATTTGTCCTTGCGTGTGGGGGGGAAAGGCCGTGGACGAAAATCTTTTCTGTCAAAAGCGCAAGATAGGGCAAAGGTGGATTTAGGGATGGGGACACAATCATCAATTGAATGGGCACTTAGAGCAGTGAAAGCCCAGGCGGGGTCTCCCATATGAAAGTGATGTCCTTCAATTATCGGGGGTTGGCGAGTCCCCTTAAAAAATCGTCTCTACGAAGGTTGGTGGAGTTAAATCAGCCGGATGTTATACTGTTACAAGAAACGTTGGGGTGTAGTGAAGTGGTAATAAGGGTTTTAGAAACATTGCTTCCTGGTTGGAGGTTTGTGGCAGTGGATGCAAGGGGTCGCTCTGGAGGTCTGGCCTCGGGGTGGAAGGTTCAAAGTTGTAGGTGTGACTGTTCTTGGGGCGTTAATTCTGGTGTGGGGTTGGTGGTGTGGGACTCTGTGCTTGGGAAGGCTCTCACGATTCTTAACATCTATGGGCCATATTTGAACAAAGCTAGCTTTTGGGATACTTTGTTCAGTTTGGACGTTTTTGAAGACACTGATGTTATTTTGGGGGGAGATTTTAATCTTTCTCTGGGTTCATCTGAGGTCTGGGGGCCTAGAGCTGCTCCGGATGTTTTGGCCAACTTTTTCATTCAAGCTTTTGCGAGAAAGGATCTTTTGGACATACTTCCGCCCAAGATTGTCCCTACATGGAGAAATAAGAGAGCAGGGGATCAAAGGGTAGCCAAGAGATTGGATAGGTTTTTGGTGGCTGAATCTTTGGCTCTTGGGGTGGAACTTGTTCGGCAGTGGGTGGGGACAGGAGGGATTTCTGATCACTGCCCCATTTTTCTAGAGTTGCGGGGAGCTCATAGGAAGCCCCCAAGCCCTATTAAATTTAACTCTAGCTGGATGAAGGATGAGGGTTTTCTTTCTTTGGTTAAGAAGATGTGGAATCATCGTCCTCAAACATCTCTGGAGCATGCGGGGTTACATTTTTACCAAAATTTGAAATGCATCAAAGAGGCTACTATTGCATGGGCTCATGCTAAGAGGGTGACTGATGATTTTATTTTGAGGGATTGTGAGCTGGCTATTGACAGGTTGCTTCACTGTCCGGGAATGGGGTTCTTGAATGATCAGTGTAACGCTGATCTCCTCTCTTTGGAAAAGAAGCGAAATGTGATTCTATGTGAGCAAGAAGAAATGTGGAGGTTGAAGAGCAGAGCAATCTGGCTTCAGTGTGGTGATGAGAATACTAAGTTTTTTCAAGCATTTGCAAAGGGGAGAAAATTTACTAATTCCATTTGGGAGTTGTCTTCGGTAGAAGGGGAACTGGTGTCTAGTTTTGATGGGCTGGCTGATATGGGTGTGAAATATTTTGGGGACTTATTCTCTGCTCCTTCCGGAGCTAATATTGCTGAGGTACTTCGGGTTCCACAGCTTTTTCCCCGCTTTGTGGATGAGGAGGAAAACAGGATGTTGATGGGGGAAGTTTCGATGGAGGAGCTGTCTAGGGTTCTACACTCGTTTCAAAAAGATAAAAGTGTGGGGCCTGATGGTTGGATTGTTGATTTCTTCTTGGGTTTTTTTTACTTTTTTGGGGAGGAGCTCTTGTCAGTTGTTGTGGAATCACGTAAAGCTAGGTTTATTCATGGTCCGCTCAATACCACTTTTATTGCTCTTATTCCAAAAGTGGATAAACCTACAAGTTTTGAGGATTACAGGCCTATATCACTGTGTAATTGCTTATATAAGATCATTTCTAAGGTAATTGCAATGAGACTCAAATCAGTTTTGTCCCAGCATATTTCTAGTGAGCAATTTGGGTTCCTGGAGGGACGCCAAATTCATGAGGCCATTGGAGTTGCTCAGGAAGGTCTGCACTCATTGAAAGTTCAGAAACAGAAAGGTGCGGTGATCAAGATTGATCTATCAAAGGCTTATGATCGGGTCTATTGGCTATACCTTAGGATGTTGCTTACCCATCTGGGATTCTGTTATGAATTTGTAAGATGGATTATGGCTTGTATCAGTACGGTCAGTTTTGCAGTCCTCATTAATGGAGCTGCAAGTCCATTCTTTCATGCGGGAAGGGGTCTTCGACAAGGGTGTCCTCTTTCGCCTTTGTTGTTTCTTCTTGTTGCTGAAGGTCTCAGCCGCTTTATGTTGGCTTCTAAGGCAGAAGGGTCTTTTCGTGGAATTGCCATTTCCCAGCTATTGTATATAACACATCTCCTTTTTGTTGACGATATCTTGATTTTCACTAATGGGTCGAGACAGGATATGGCTAAAGTGGCTGAAGGTCTATCTCTTATACAAGCTGCAGCGGGTATGGTGGTAAATATTGAAAAATCCACTATATCATGCTCGAACTTAAATGAGAAGGAGACAAACCGCATTGCTCTTCTTTTCCCTTTTCGAATTATGGAGCTGGATGCTGGGATTAAGTATTTGGGGTTTTTTTTAAAACCGAATTCTTATCTGAAGGCAGATTGGCAATGGTTATTGACAAAATTGGAAAAAAGAATTCATAGTTGGAGTCACAAATGGCTCTCCAGGGCCGAGAGACTGGTTTTGGTAAAATTTGTTTTGGAAGGAATACCATTCTACTGGATGTCTCTTGCATGGTTGCCTAAGGGGATCCCTGAACAGATTCGGAGGCTGTGTTTTTCCTTTTTGTGGAGAGGTAAGAATGTTCACAGGTCTATGGTGTGGGTGAAGTGGGAGAAAATTGCTGTTCCAAAAGCTTTGGGAGGGTGGGGATTAAAAAATATTTTCCTATTTGCAAAAGCTTTAGGAGCTAAAGTATCCTGGAGACTTATACAGACACAGAGTCTCTGGACTCGTGTGGTGTATCATAAATATATTGCTCCTTTGACTCTTATTGAATGGATTCAGTTGGCGGACAAATCTCGGACAAATTGCTCAGTGGTTTGGAAAGCGGTGGTAAAGCATTTTGATCTGGTTGGCTCTGGTTTAGTGTGGAGAATAGGTAATGGACGTATGGTTCGTATTGGGATTGATCCTTGGGTTGGCTGTGGGAGGGAACGTGTCCTTCCTGTGGAGCTGAGAATTCACTTGGCAACAAGAGGATTTTTTTTTTCTTGCGGATATTGAGGATCAAGAAAATTCTTCTATATGGCAGCAAGGCTAGCTTAGTGCTCAGAGACTTGATATTCAGAATGATATGCAGATTGTTTGGGAGGGTTATTTAAGGCAGTTAAGGGTTTCAAATATCAGGTTGACTAATCGTGAAGATCAATTGGTTTGGGACCATCATCCTTCAGGGACTTATTCTCCTAAACATGGTTATATTCAGCTCAATGTGTTGGTTAATAATCGTGAATTGGCTTGGTGGTGGAAACAACTGTGGAAGCTAAAGTGTCCGGGTAAGGCCAAGTTACATTTTTGGGCTATTTTGGAAAACAAAGCTCCAACATGGGACATCTTACAAAAAAGGTTTCTAGAAGGTCCTGGCTTTTGTGTTTTGTGTCGGAAGAATGAGGAAACGATTCAACATCTTTTTGTTCATTGTCGTTATTCTCAAACTGTTTGGTCGGAGGTGGGAAAACAGTTGGGATTCCTTGGGGGGTGGCAAGGTGATTCTGCACTCCAAGCTTTTCAAAGCTGGTGGTCAGGTCAGAAATCTCTTCGAGCTGTTCCATGTTTTTTTGCTTGGGGGATTTGGATCACACGCAACAAGATTATATTTCAGGACTGTAAAATTCAGATGGAGTCAGTTGCGGCTCAAGTTGTTGCTATTTTTCTACACTTCAAGGAACCGGAGAAGTCTCTCAAGATTAGGAATGTGAGGGAGGAACTGATTGACAAAACCTTCCCTTGGGGTTTCTTTGATGGAGCTTCTCAAGATCGACAGTTGAATTGTGGTGGGGGTGGAGTTCTATACAAATCTGAATCTCATTATTTTCACTTCTCGGTTGGCTTAGGGAGGGGCACAAACAACTATGCTGAATTAATGACACTCAAGCTTCTTCTATTATTTGCATTGGAACAGGGTTGTTTATCTTTACAAGTTTATGGTGACTCTTTGCTTGTTATTGAATGGGCTAAAGAGCTTATTCAATGTCATGTGGTGTTACTTTTACCTATTCTAGAGGAGGTGTTCCTCTTAAAACAACAATTTAATTATATATCTTTTACACACGTTTTTAGGGAACGGAATGGGGTGGCTGATCAACTATCCAAGGAAGCATCACAGCGGCATATAGACTTTGGCATATGGAAGATGACTGAACACTCTCGTGTTGGTTCATCCAGCTATTATCATCGGCCGTTTTTTGAACCAGTCATGTTACAGCATTGAGCTTTGTTACAGTTTTTGTGAACTGAAAACTACTCTGTTTTTTGGGTTTTGCTCTTTATTTTTTGAAGCTGGTATGCTTTTCTTTATAGATTGGGTACTCTAAGTACAAAGGATTGTATAACGGTTGTATTGGAAAAACTTGGTTTACATGATACTGTTTAAACAATATTATATGGACTGTTTATCAGCGCGGTTAGCTACAGGCATCGTGCTGTTGCTACGAACGTTACAGTTTTGGTTCATCATTGAGCGTAGGCTCTGTTTGTTTTATAGAAATATTATATGGCTTGCAGAAAGCGGATATATAAGCTACAGGTTCCTAGATGTAATGTGCTGTTCAACTACGGCCGTTTCAGTTTTCATCAATGAGTGTTTTTGGCTCTATTTGTGCTGCCAGTCGGGGTACTTGATAGAAATTTGAACTGCATATAGTTCAGGTTTTTTGCTATTACAGGTGGGGATTTTTGTAATCTTCCCTTTTTGGTTATGATCTACTGTAGAGAGATAATATGTGACAATGTAGGGATCATTGTTTGATCCTATTACATGTACAGCTGTAATTTTGTTCTCTATTGAAATAAAATTACAAATTTTTTCCGAGGAAAAAAAAAAGGAAACATGAAACTATTTGCTTTCCTGTTAATGCTTGGTTCGACGAGGAGTGCAAAAAAGCAAGGAGAAAGTGGAGAGAGTCAAACTGGAAAGACAGACTTAAAAAGCTACAAGCAGATTATAAGAAAGAAAGAAAAATGATTTCATGGTCTCAAGGAGGGAAGGTGAAAGAAGTCCTATTTTGGGGTTCCTATACATCTTACAACAGCTGTTCACAGGCTATATGAGGAGGTCAAAGTCAAAATCAAAACATCAAATGGTATCTTCGAAAGTTTCAGAAGTGATATCGGGGTCAAGTAAGGGTGCCCATTCTCCCCTACCCGTTTTGGATTATATATTGACAAACTTGAAGAGTGGTTAAACTTAGAGGGCGGGGATGGCGCCCTCGTGGGTGAGTATGTGATAAGGCTTCGTTTGTATGCAGATGACCTTATTTTGATTGCTAAGTCTGCTCTTGGCTTGCAAGAGCACTTGATTTCCCTTGAGCACTTTTGTAGAACAGTTGGGAGGCAAGTGAATACTAGCAAGACGAAAGTGGTAGTTTTCTCTAGGAAAAGAAAACATAAACAACATAAGTTCTACTTTGAAGACAATACCCTTGTAGTAGTGGAAGATTACAAGTACCTCGAAATCGACTTCAACAAAAATTTGAGTTGGGAAGGCTGCAGGGAAAAAAGAACTCTTGGAGATTGGAAAGTGTTTTATGCTTTCCAAAATAGTTGCAGAGAGGAAAAGTTATGGGAGTGGAAAACTATGCAAACCCTTTTTGGGCTCTTAGTGATCCTGGTTGTTCTCTATGGTTGTGAAGTTTGGGCCAGCAGTACCTTTGACTTACAGTGGAGGCAAATAGAAAAAATTCAAAAACACATGATCACAAGCAAGTTCAAAATTAAAAGTTCAATGCCATACGAGATCATGCTAAGTGAAATGGGGGTGGCTTCTATTGAAGCA
This sequence comes from Pseudotsuga menziesii, assembly GCA_001517045.1. Classification (NCBI taxonomy): domain Eukaryota; kingdom Viridiplantae; phylum Streptophyta; class Pinopsida; order Pinales; family Pinaceae; genus Pseudotsuga; species Pseudotsuga menziesii. The sequence goes on from LPNX010633367.1 coordinate 171,800, forward strand.
ATCGCTATGGTGAGACTCATAAGGTATCTAAAAAGAGTTGAGCAAATGGAAGAAGGTAGATGGCCTAAGGTTGTCTTCAATGACATATTGTGCAAAAGAAAGAAGACTTGGATGCGGCAAAATATTAAATGGCTTAGCAAGTGGGATATGTGCTTGAGCATGTGCCCTACAAAAATAGTAAAGAAATAAAGGCTTTTGTTATAAACAAGTTCCACAAGCGAACTTGGGATAAAAAGCTAGGGAGAAAGAGAAAGTATTATATTGAAGAGTTTAACCCTACCTACAATCAGCATCAAAAGGCGTACATAGGGGCCAATATACCTTGGAAAGCCAAAATTCTTACTGCTCAATTAAGAACTAATTCCCATCAACTCCATTGTGAGACCGTGCATTGGAAAAGACCAAAATAAGCTTGGGCAGAAAGAGTGTGTATTTTTTGCACCGTTGGTAAGGTGGAGACAGAAAAACATTTCATTTTAGAGTGTGAAGCCTTAGGGACAATGGGGACAGGTACGCAAATGTCTTGACGAATAAATCTTGGGATGATTTATTTAACGAGGGGGCTATGGAAAAATTGGGGGCGATCATCATCAAGTTGAACAGGCAAAGTATTGAATTGCAGAAAACAGCGTGAGAGATGGTTTGTCCCATAGGCTATTCTTGGCCTCGCGGACGTTAAAATATTTCCTTCCTTCCTTCCTAGACTCTAACAAACTTGATCTTGCTCCTAGTTTAGATTCTAACCATGGTTTTAACCTCTTTGAATGTTTGATGTGCCTATGATTAATACTTAATAATGTACACCTAAACCTTCCATTAAAAATCATCAATAATGTCAAGAAATATTATGATCTTCTCAAGATGGAATTCTCATGTGACCACAAAAATTATGAATATGATAAACCTCGATGCTCCCGCCTAACAAGGGCACCGAGTGATAGGCAAAGAGCAACATTGCCTCTACTTCCAAATCTATGAGACCTCGAGGTGGGTTTATCCCCACCATTTAAGAGCCATTATACTTGCTCGAGAACCCTACGAAGATGTCTAAGAGCCCAAGATAGTTCATGTAACTACAACAAATAGTTAGTTCACGTCACTCTAGCAAAGAGTCATATTGCTCCAAACCCCAATTGCAAGTTCCTTCTTTCAAGCAACAATGCAATTCATCTAGCCAATCTCCTATTTAGAGTTTCTTCTATATTGCCTCAAATGTTAGGAGAGATGAACATACTAAGATTGCTGACATGGAGGAGGGACATACCTCTCAACTGCCCCCCTCACACCTGAATGTGAACTCCAATAGTTCATGATCTTCTCTCCCTTGCACCCGTGTACTTGACATTTTTCCCTTGTACCCGTGTACATGACATTTCTCCCTTGTACCCGTGTACCAGTAGTTCATGTAAAGAGTTTGGATCTTGACAATACAAATACAATAGCTTTCTCTCATTCAACACTCCCTCTTCGAGTAACTTTCTCTTTCAACATTTTTCTTAGAGGATAGATATTAGTTCTTAGATATCATATGTGTTTTCCTCTTGTTTTTACAGGAATGGTTTATGTACTCCCACTTCATATCAACACTACTATACTTAGCAGTCCCATTGACCTACTTTTGTGGTCATTTGTTGGACATTAATGAAATTATTTTATTCTATCTTATTACATACCAACCTACCATCTTCCACTCCATGCACCTTCTTTAAAAGAAATTCCTATGAAATCATAATCTAGGTTCAAGTCCTTCAAAAGAATACAAATTTAGTAGTTAAGATGCAAAAAAAATTAGTTCCAAAGTTGATATTTAGTGTTAATAACTTAATCCTAACCTAGGACTTGTTTACCCATTATCATGGTCATAATTGTCTAAACCACCTTCTTCGATACATATATCAACCACTTTATGACAAATATTTTTTCCTTTGAGGCATCTATCTCCATCAAACTCAACTTATGGTAAACTCGCATGATGAGGGCAAATTCTTCTTCAATCTTAAGACTATGTACACACAACAAATCATGCACTTCTCTAATTCCTCCATAGAAACCTTCCCTTAACCTTGGACAATGTGTACTCTAACATCTTCTAAGACAAACTTCAATTCATTGATTTTTTCCACCATCTAAAGTAACAAACCACTCTCTTTCATTGGACATGGACCTAGTTGCCAATGATATCAAAACCAAACCAATCATCAAACAATTCAACCCCAAAATGTGAGCCGAGCCAAAACAAAAAAATAGACCAACAAACTGACCAATAAAAAATACATAAAATATTCAAATTTTGAAAGAAAAAAAAACATATATATTCATGTGCACCGATATGAATCCAAATCATTAAACACAAATATGCCCAAGAAAATCAGCCCAAACACTCTCCAACTTAACCCTTCAAACAACTCAACAAATATGTCCAAGAATTTCTTCAGAACAATCTTGCAAACAACTCTCCAAAACCACTTAAGAAACTCAGCTCAAGAATAGCTCAAATAAATAGTCTTAGTGAAATGGAAGGGGGTGACCTCTTGAAATAGCTTTATTAGGCCCTTAGGGTTAGGTTTTTTGTTTGCAATTTAAATAAAAATAATTTGCGTCTTTAAATTGGATTTTAGGACTCCGATCGTTGGCTATACGAAACCAGTGTTTTCTAGTCAAAAATCCTAAACTAGATCAAAAAGGACCCAAAGCCAATCAAACAAGCCAGTTTTGGTAGTTCCAGTCCAGTTCCAATAACACTACTAGTTACAAATGAGACTATACAATCTATTTTTAAACTCGTTTTCAGTCTCATGTAAAGTAGCAAAGTGTTGACATTTTTCGACTCCTTCACTTTTGCCACCTCCTTTCTGTAACTATGATATATATCAAATTTCTTTACCAATGACGTCTTTTCAAGTAACTAGGTGTTGAAATATTGTAACTTCAAACGATATTCTAAATGTATTTTACTGATGTACCCCAAGGGAGATGTTATTATTCCTTCGTCGAGATGTTACTATTGTAATTGGCCATCATAGAGTCATGAGGTAAAGCCTCCATTGTACGTCGGGTCACTAGTACCCTAATGAATATAATATAATATTGTTTGGAGTCTTCTTAGGTGAAGTCAACCCAGTCAGTTAAGTGGGGCCGGTTTGTTAGGTTAAAAGTCAAGTGACAAAAAGAGTATAAATAGAGGAGTTGTGTTCCTCAGTTGAACACACACTCACTTGTGTATAGCGCATAGGAGAGAGAGGGAGATATATATGCTGAGAGAGGGCGCACCTGTGTGGGGTATTGTCTTGTACTTTTGATACATCTTATACAGAGGAAGTTTTCCTGGGTTTTCTTCACCATGAAGGTTTCCCAAGATAGATCTTTGTGTTTTTTTGTGGTTGTACTTGTCTATCTTTCAGTGATCGTTTTGAATATGGTTATGATGTTATAATGTTAAATGTTATCAGATCTTGTATACCCATTAAAAACTTAACATGGTATCAGAGCTACCCTGAAAAGAAGTCTTTGTGCAGTCGAAACACTGCTACAGCTACAGCTATTGAAGATTAGGGTTTCATGCTTGAAAACCCTAGAAGACAAAAACTAGTCATGTTGGGACTTTTGCTACAACTCGAGATTGGAAAAGGGTCAGGGGATGAAATTTTTACAAATCGAATAAGAAGTATTGATGTGCCCTGTGTAAAAGTTTCAGCCTCAAATTCGCTATAATCTAAGAGATATGATTCCTCCAACTCAAATTTCTAGCCCCTCCCAGAATTCATCCTTAAACAGGTGACCTAGCGAGAATTGCTATATCTCGGGATAGGAAGGTCCCAATGAAATTTCGCAAGATGTTGTAGATAGGGAATGGACTGTAGTTTATGTAATAAAAGTATCAAACTTCGAAGGTGAAACAGTGACACATGGCAGTCTGTACAAGTTCTCTATGCTAAATAGTCCCGAAATAAGTCACCTTGGGAAAATTCACATAAGTCCCAATTAGTGAAACCAATTCTGCTAGGTTTGAAAGAAGACAGACTACAATACCTCAGTACAAAGTTTCAGACTCAGAGGTGCAAGAATTTCGGAGATGCAGCAGAAACAAGATTAGGTAATTCTGCATAAAAAATTGAAGAAAACTAGGGCATCAAATATTTTGTTGTTCCAGTCACAGTTTTGGGAAAATGAGTATGCTACTCAGCTTGCCTTGAGGAGGCACATCCTTGTAACCAATCAGATCTGAAAGATACCTAAGTTGAAAAATTAGGGTTTCTCTATCAAACCCTAGGTCCACCAAAAGCAGCATCCCAGAAAAGCTTTCATGCAAGCATCAAATTGAAGCAATCTCATTGGTCAAAGAAGAAGCTGCAAATCCAAAAGGAGATGAAGACAAACCACAAGAAAGAATCTACCAAACAAACAAATATAAGTATTTGAATTGTCTTTCCTATATATGTTGTGTATAATGCATGATAGAATGTTTGCATTAATGACAGTATACTACTAATATGCATGTCATGGGTAAGTAGCCCATGGTGCTATACAACACTCCATCGCTCCTTATCTAGAATGAAACCTCTTTGCTGGCATATTGGATTAGTGCACAATCTCAATGATGTTATGGTAGAGATGGAAGACATCGAGAAAGTTTCTGTGAGATATGGATGAATGTTGTATTGACTAAAATAGTTGCATGATTGTATCGTTATGCATAAGAATATATAATTATGCATATAAAATGTTTCTGACCATGCAACTGGTGAATTTGACTTGTAGGAAAGATCGCATACAATCTCCTACAAGAAAAGGATGAGACAAGTTCCGAAGAACAGGTGATGACAATTAAAGATTCACTCCAGTAAACATACATGAAGATGAACTTAAAGCTCCCAGGGTCAGAGACATCGTCATGAAAGAGAGCTTCAGAAGAATATAAGAGACCAGTAGATCCACCTCGAGAGATGAAGACCATCTCGGGCACGAGAGATAATTCAAGATGAAGAAAAGTATGGCAGGGCTTCCAAACTAAAGTAAGAGGCCTCGGATACACTCAAGTTATGTGGCACAGTTGAGTGACATCATTGATGCAGACCCTTCCAGCTATGGAAGAAGCTATGATCAAAGAGTAATAGTTGATCATGGTGAATGAAGTCTAGGATATGGTTCTAAGACCTGAAGGGAAGCCCGTAGTGTCTTCCATATCGATCTACAAGAACAAGTATACAAAGCAAGGTTCGTGGTTTGTGTCAGAAAAAAGGGAATAGACTATGGCATGACATACTCTATTAACCAAACACACTTCTCCAGTAAAGCAAAAGTATATATCGAGCAAAGAACCACATGTGCAGAAAAGACTTTGTACGAGCTCAAACGACACCCATAGATAAGCACATTCAGTTACATAAGGAGCTTGAAGATCATCTAGAGTGATTAATATCTTAACCTTTGCTACAAGGTTGAAGATGGAACCCTATAGAAGATAACAAGCTCACAGATGGGTGCACCAGGAATTTTTCAACAAAGTTCAAGATAAAAGAATCTTGGTATCTAGTAACCTAAGATGGATAGATAGAAGATCAGTAGCAGAGGATGTTATTTGTCAGTCTAGTACAGAATGCAGAGGGAGGATGAAGCTCCTCTTCAAGGGGAGTGACTGCAGAAGATCTTCAAGTTCGACATGGTACGACCGGATGAACTCATGGTAGAAGCAATGATGGAAGCATACCAATCATTAATGGAGAATGATGTTTGAGATATAGTACCCAAACCAGAAAGCAAGAGTGTGGTATCTTCCAAGTGGATCTACAAGATAAAACATGTTGTTGATGGAAGTATTGAAAAATACAACGCAAGATTTGTGGCTAAAGGATTTTTCTTAGAGAGAGGGAATTGATTATGAAGAGATGTTTCTACCAGCAGCAAGGTACACTTCCATCAAAACCATCATGGCACTTGCTTCCATGAAGAAGCAACATCTACACCAAATGGATGTAAAAACAGCTTTCCTAAATGGTATGATTGAGGAAGAGCTATACATCGAACAACCACAAGGATTTAAAGTCGAAGACAGAGTTACTCATGTATGTAAGTTAAAGAAAGCTCTGTATGGACTGAAGCAAGCTCCTAGAGCTTGGAATGGAAGAATAGATAGTTTCTTTACAAGCTTGGGCTATACCAAAAGTAAAGTTGATCCTAACCTTTACCTCAAGGTTATGGATGATGAACCTGTCATACTATTATTGCATGTGGATGATTTATTTCTGACAAGAAATGAGAAACAAATCACAGAAAGCAAGAAGAAGCTAGCTGGAGAATTCGAGATAAAAGATCTTGGATTGACGCACTATTTCCTCGGGTTGGAAGTGTGGTAGAGCCCGGAAGGAATCTTTCTAAACCAAAGAAAGTATGCAATAGAAATCTTGAAAAGAATTGATATGTTGGATTGTAAAGACATGGCCACACCCATGGACACCAACCTAAAGTTGTTATTTGATGAATCATTAGAGTAAGTGGATATGATTCAGTACAGACAATTTATTGGGTCATTGATGTATCTAACGAATACTAGGTCAGATATATGCTTTGTTGTGAACACCTTAAGTCAATATCCAGTTAAACCTAGACAGGTTCCCCTGATAGCTACAAAGCATGTGATAAGGTACCTAAAGGGTACGATAGACTTTGGACTATACTATGATAGAGACCATGACTGCAAATTCTATGCATATACAGATTCAGATTGGGCAAGAAGTGTCGCAAACAGAAATGGCACCTCAGGTAGATGATACTATTTGGGATCGACCATGATCTCATGGCTAAATCAGAAACAGTACAGTGATGCTCTCAGCATGGCTGAAGCAGAGAACATAGCAACTTGCTCCGCTATTTGAGAAGCCATATGACTTTGGAAATTGATGACAGGTCTATTTGATCTAGAGTTGAATACCACAGTGATTCTATGTGACAACCAGATTTGTAGAAAGATGACAGAGAATCTTGTGTTCCATGATAAATCAAAGCACATAAAAATCTCATATTTTACATAAGGGATATGGTACTGAAGGGAGATATAAAACTCCAGTATGTGAGTACCGATGAGCAAGTTGTTGATGTGTTGACTAAGCTTCCGTGACAAGCTTAGTGTAGTTCGAAAAGACTTCCCTCACAAGGAGGAATACTGATGACGATACAGACTTTCCTCGCAAGGAGGAACAATGAAGATATGGACCCTTCTCGAAAAGGAGAAACAAGTTGAAGATATAGACTCTCTTCGTAAAGGAAGAACAAGTCAAAGATATGGACCCTTCTCGAAAAGGAGAAACAAGTCAAAGATATAGACTCTCTGCAGAGAGGAAAAACAAGTCAAAGATATGGACCCTTCTCAGAAAAGAGAAACAGGTCGAAGATATAGACTCTCTTCGAAAAGGAAGAACAAGTCAAAGATATGGACTCTCTTCAGAAAGGAGGAACAAGTCGAAGATATAGACTCTCCTCGAAAAGGAAGAACAAGTCAAAGATATGAACCCTTCTCGAACAATGGGGGAGGAGGTTGATATAGATCCTCCTTGGAAAGGGGGAGTGATGATGAGACTATCATTGATGGCAATGATGCTCCAGTATGAAAGAGGCCAACTTACCCCTGAAGATGATGACGAGATCTGACATTCACTTGTGGACAATAGTATCCTCTCTTGAGGATGGTCTTGCAAGAAATAACACTATGTTCCTGAGAGTGGTCCTTACTAGCTAAAGATGGCCCTACAGACATTACTATCGCATGGAGAGTACCCACATTCATTTGTAGATGTTGTAGAATAACACTTGCTTAGGAGTGGTCCTAGCTTTGAAGCTGAGGATGCTCTACAATGAATCCTTACGAACAATAGGGTCGACATTTAGGTGCGGTCAAGATCTGCCTTGTAGACAATACTCTTGTATGGAGAGTATGCCTACATGTACATGTAGATGTCGTAGTATATAACACTCGCTTGGAGTGGTCCTAGCTCTAACAGGCCAAGGATGGTCTACGTTGAGTCCTTACGAACGACAGGTCCTGCATTCACGTGTAGACAAGATCTACACTTGGTTGTAGACAATTCAGCTGGTCGATATTATGGACCCTCCTCGATAAGGGGGAGTAGGCTGATGGAGAATTGCATCGTCCTTGGACCTATGTCCTAAAATGATAGGGATTGATCATCCCGCAAAGAGATCATGTGTACTGCAGGTAGTGTGGCAGCAAGAGGATCGAGAAGGTCAAATTGTTCCTGCAAAGGATCGAGAAGATCGAAGTACTGCTGCAAAGGATCGAGAAGATCAAAGTGCTGCTGCAAAGCATCAAGAAGATCGAAGTGTTGCTGCAAACGATCGAGAAAATCAAAGTACTATTGCAAAGGTTCAAGAAGATCGAAGTGCTGCTGCAAAGGATCGAGAAGATTGAAGTGCTGCTGCAAAGGATCGAGAAGACCAAAATGATGTTGCAAAGGATCGAGAAAATTGAAGTAATGTTGCAAAGGATCGAGAAGATCGAAGTGATGCTACAAAGGATCAAGAAGATTGAAGTGTTGCTACAAAGGATCAAGAAGATCGAAGTGTCGCCACAAAGGATCAAGTGATCGAGTGCTACAGAAGATAAAGACTCAATGTTGTAAAAGATGATGTTCCAGTACTAAAGACATCGAACAGTAATTGTTCCAGTTACTGATGATTGTTGAAAACTTCATATGACGTATAGACGTATCACCTTGATGATGTTGCAAATGATCTCTCTCTTCTTACTCCTATAGTTGATGATGATGTTGTCAGTAGAATACCCTTCTCGTGAAGGGGGAGTGTTGAAAAATTGTAATTTCAAAGGATATTCTAAATATATTTTACTGATGTACCCCAAGGGTATTATTCCTCTGTCGAGATGTTACTATTGTAATTGGTCATCATAGAATCATGAGGTAAAGCCTCCATTATAAGTTGGGTCATTAGTACCCTAATGAATATAATATAATATTCTTTTGAGTCTTCCTAGGTGAAGTCGGCCCTGTCAGTTAAGTGGGGCCTACTTGTTAGGTTAAAAGTCAAGTGACAAAAAAAAAATATAAATAGAGGAGTTGTGTTCCTCATTTGAACACACACTCACTTGTGTACAGCACATAGGAGAGAGAGAGAGAGATCTACTGGGAGAAGGCACACTTGTAAGAGGTCTTGTCTTGTACTTTTGATACATTTTATACAGAGGAAGTTTTGTTGGGTTGTCTTCCCCGTGAGGGTTTCCCAAGATAAATCTTTGTGTTGTTTTGTGTGGTTGTACTTGTATACCTTTCAGTGATCCTTCTGCATATGGTTATGATGTTATAATGCTAAATGTTATCAGATCTTGCATAACCATTAAAAACTTAACACTAGGTTTACCAAAGAAAAAGCACTTGCTTTTGTTATTTGAGTTAGCATCATCCTTCTTTAAATACCTATGTCCAGTGTTGCTTAGCCTTTTATTTCTACTTTTGCATCTTCACCATCTAGAGCTCTAAATTCCTTTTCGCTCACACTCTGTTGCAAAATCATGTATGAAATCCCTATCTTCAACATGGAGCTTATTTCTTTGCTCCTAGAAAATTGATCCTTCTAGTTAATTAAATGTTAAGTTGTTGCCCTCGATATACTAAGGTTTATTGTTACATTTAGTAACTCAGACAAGTACGTTTACGTGGGGGTGTCTAACACATAGAAGTGGTCCAAGAAAAGTAACTCTCTAGACATCTTTGTAAAAGTATCTTTTGTAATACTTTATCGTCAATGGTATTCAAGGGCCCATGGTATTGGGTGTCCCATGGTACTGAGTATACCATGAAATTGACATAAAGTGCATGTTATAAAAGAGTGTATGAAGAATTGTATAAATATCACAGTTGCAAGAGACGTTTCCTCTTGTAGTGAGGAGTCCATATCTAAGTTTCAGACCACATGTTTTTTAGGGGAGAGTTAATTCTGAAAAAAATTTATAACCCCAACCCGATTTCAGTTTTAGAACTGCATATGGTTTAATGCCCAAACCCCATCATGCATATACATCTAAAAAAAATTAAAATTTTACTAAAAACTTGAAACACATCAGATATATTTTCAACTTTTTCAACTCTGAAAATTTATGACAGCCCTAATTTTTTACTCAGAAATTTAAAACAGGAAACACACATGAAAAATTAAAAGACTCAAATTTTGACCAAATAGATCCAAGAAAAACCCCAAAAGGAAACCCTGTTCTTCGGAGAGATTTTTATTTATTTTGAGACAATTTCACTAAACAAAATACAACAACACATATCTCATTTTTCATCTCAAAAAACGTGCCAAAAAACCATACTAACAAATTGTTGTACATATTCTTCAAATTGGGATTCGTGCCATTTTGCTGGTATAAACGTCTTGAAATTCGTGCCCTCCTTTCTCTTCCTGTTTCTTGAAATTTGTTCAAGGGTTTTCTCTCTAGTTCTTATGTTCTTTTTTGCTCCGCCTCTCTCCAAAAGTTCTCTCTTTGGAATGTGAACAATGAATTAGGTTTCCTTTTCCCAAGCCTTTTTGTTTGAGTAACTTCCACCTCCATATCAAAGGCTTATAGATTAAAAGCCAACTAAATGAGATCTCGGGCCCATCTCATTTCCTCATTAAAATTCACTTTTTAAATAATAAATGAGAATTTAATGCGCACCCACATTTAAATCTCATAAAGTCACTTCAAAATCATAATAACTCAGACTCACATTAAAAAGGTCACTTTATAAAATAAAGTCATTTCTCACTTTTTTAAATAAGCTAGGCACCACTTATTAAAGTGTCCTTGTCCACCCTAAGGCATGAATGGACAAACACTTCCTAGCTAAAAATTCAACAATCCCTCTTACCGAGGAAAGTGTTTTTTACCACTCCCATCTTGTCTCTGAAATGAATATGCTTCCCTCTTCCCAAAGACTTTGTGAGAATATCTGCTACCTGCTCATCAATAGAAATGTATTGCAACTCTACAGCTCCTATCTAAATATAGTCTTTTCTGAAGTAGTATCTAATCTCAATGTGCTTTGACCTATCATGAAACACTGGATTCTCAAAAAGCCTAATGCAACTCTGATTGACACAATATAATAGTAGGCCTTAGCTCTTCACCAAATAACTATACCATCAACTTGCGAAACCACAATGCCTCACAACTAGCCTAACTGGTTGCCATGTACTTAGCCTCTACAGAACTCAATGCAACAAACTTTCGCTTTTGACTGAACCACAACACAATTGTCGAGCCCAAACTGAAACAACAACCGGAAGTGCTCTTCTATTCCAAAGCATTGCCTACCCAATCTGAATCCGTGAAACCAACCAAGCCCACTCCACCTAACCTCCTGTAATCCAGATCATAGTCTACAGTCCCAACAAGATATCTCAAAATGTGTTTTGCAGTTGTCCAATGCACTCTCCTAAGCTCCATCATGAACTGACTGAAGGTGTTCACCGCAAAACTCATATCTAGTCTAGTGTTGACCAAATACATCAACGAACCAATAAGATGACGAAACAAAGTTGGATCCACTAGCTCTCCCTTAGAAGCATGAAGCTTCTTCCAGTTAGTGATCATGGGTGTGGACATGGGCTTGCACTCCTCCATCTAAAATCTCTTCAGAACATCTGTAGCATATTTTCCTTGCCCCAAGAAAACATGTCCATCCCTCCTGGCGCACCTCCAGGCCTAAATAGTAATGTATCAACCCAAGGTCTATCATCTCAAACTCGGAAGCAAGATATTTCTTACATGCCTCAATCAGGTGCTCTCCTCTTGTAATGAATAAGTCATCAACATATAGAAAAAGAATGAACGAAACACCTCCAACCACAATGTAGCATAGGTTGGGATCTGCCTCCCTCTTCTGAAACCCAATCGAAAGCAAATAAGAATCAATCCTCAAGTACCAAGCCTGAGGGGCTTGCTTCAGACCATACAAGGCATTTTTCAGCCTGCATACATGAGAATCTCTCTCATAAATCTCAAAGCCCTGTGGTTGCTCTAGATATACCTCTTCTTGTAGAAGACTGTTGAGGAAAGCAGTGTTCGCATCCATCTAATGAATCGACCAACCCATCTCTGCCATAATGGAGATCACTGCTCTAATCGAAGAAAATCTAACAACCAACGCAAAGGTCTCATCATAATCAACTCCCTTAATCTGTGAGAACCCTCATGCTACAAATCGAGCTTTGTACTTCTCGATGTTGCCATCCACAACATGCTTGATTTTATAGAGTCACAACTGACTTCCCTTCTGGTCTCGAAACCACCTCCCACACACCATTCTTCATGATTGAATTCTACTCTTCCATTATGGCATCTCTCCAAACCTGATGTGCAGATGCCTCCTCATAAGCAGTAGGCTCAGACTCACGCAAGTTTGTCACCTATGCCATATAACTAGAAAATCTCTCTGGTGCCCTGCTTTCTCTGACCTCCCTTTTGGATGGCCACACATACTCCTTTGCTTCCTTCACAAGCTCCATAAGCCAACTTGGCTTTCTCTTCTTGGAAGTAGCATCTGTAAATTTTCCTTTAAAACTCAACTAGGGCTAACCAGTATATTTAATTTATTACTGGAAACCACACATGAATTTCTTTTACTAGTATTGCAGCGGAAAAGTAAATACTGAGAAACATGTACAACAATCACATAAATATAGACATAGTATTTTGGGTGTGGAAACCCTCGGATAAAACCCAAGATGGGAAAATTGGTGCAGCAATCAGGTATGAAATTTATATTATGAAGATATGGAACTATTACAACCAGCAGGTGAATTCACCCAACCTAGTGAAGTGAAACCTCCGCTAAATCACTAAGCAACCCAGCAACAAGGTACGACCAACCTGCACAGTTGTACAGCCGCTACGTCAACAATACAGCCCAACTGTACTGAATCTTTACAGTGTTGATGCCAACAGTACAAAATACGTACGACAGTTGTATGATGTTGTTGCTTGTGTTATTTGTACAGTCCCTGCTTTGCCTGATACTCCGACAAATACTCTCAGTGAGTGTTCCTCCGTCTTCTCAGCAAATTCCTTCGTCTTACTTCTCTCTTTATATATCTCTCTTATGTATGTGCCCTCTCCACCAAATCTCATTTAACTCAATAGCTAAGTGAAAACCCTAACCCTCACTATCAATCAATGGATGTGATCCTCTGGTAAGATCAATGGCCAAGATTAGATTAGCCATCGCTTAAGTTTATTTCACTTTTCACTTTATAAAAGTGATTGCATTAAATCAAAATCAAATTAGAATTTTTAATGTATTTTCCTAAGTCCAAACTTAGGAAAATCACATTTAATACATTTGGCTTCATGTTTAATGTCTTCCTAGCATGCAAGGACACATGCAATGCTAGAAGAACTTCCTTGTTGCCACTTTCTAGCACTCCCTCTCAACGAGGAAGGGATTCGGTAGCAACCCCAACTTATCTCTGAACGTTACAAAACTGTGTCTGCAAAGTGCCTTGGTGAAAATGTTTGCCACCTGCTCATCTATCTGTATGTACTCCAACCGAATGGTTCCTCTCTGTACACAATCTCTCTGGAAGTGGGACCGAATGTCTTTGTGCTTGCTCTGGTCATGGAACACTGGATTTTCAGATAGCTTGATGCCACTTTGATTGTCACAGTGAACTACTGTAGCCTCTAGCTCACACTCGAACAATCCTGAAAGCAACTTCCTAAGCCACATTCCCTCACAAGCAACCAAATTGGCTGCCATGTACTCATCCTTTGTCGAGCTCAATGCAACTGACTTCTGCTTCCTGTTGAACCACGAGACAACCCCTAATCCAATGTTTAAGCAGCAACCTGAAGTGCTCTTCCGGTCCTCTACACATCCTGCCCAGTCAGCATCTGTGAAGCCTGTTAAATGTACACTCTACCTGCGCTCATAAACCAACCCATACTCCACTGTACCTCTGATGTACAGAAGTATGTGATTTGCAACCGTCCAATGCACTCTCCGAGGGTTCACCAAGAACTGGCTCAAAGAGTTGGCTGCAAAGCTAATGTATGGTCATGGGTTGACCAAATACATGAGCGATCTGATAAGTCGACGATAAAAGTAGGAACAAATCCGTCTAACCCTGATGCATCAATCTTCCTCCAGTTGGAAACTAGAGGTATGGCCATAGGCTTGCAATCCACCATCCTGAATCTCTTCAAGATCATCACTGCACACTTCCCCTGTCCAATGAAGAAGAACTCGTCTCTCTGTCAAACCTCCAAGCCTAGGAAGTAATGCATCAAGCCTATCCTCGAGTACCATACTCGAGGTGCCTACTTGAGCCCATAAAGAGGTCTCTACAACCTGCATACATGTGTCTCCCTGCTCTCCACATCAAACCCCTCTGGCTGCTCAATGAATACCTCCTCCTCTATAACTCCGTTGAGGAAGGCAGTGTTGACGTCCATCTGATGGACACGACGAGCCATCTCAGCTGCCAATGAGATAATTGTCTGAATACAAGAATACATGGCAACAAGGGTGAAGGTCTCCTCATAGTCAATACCCTCTTTTTGTGAAAACCCCTTTGCCACGAAGCGCGCCTTGTACTTCTCCACGCTTTCATCTGTTGCACGCTTCGCCTTGTAGATCCATCCAAATCCCACCACCTTTTAACATTCTGGCCTCAGCACAACCTCCCGTACCTGATTCTTCACAATTGAGTCATGCTCCTCAACCATGGCCTCCTGCCACACATCATGTTGTGCATCCTCCTCAAAACTCGAGGGTTCGGAGTTAATCAACTCTGTCATCAATGGCATTTAGCTAAGTCTCTCTTATGGTTTGCTCCGTCTCATGGAACTCTATGGAGGATTCACCTACCTGGAATCCTGAACTATAGACCTAAACCATTTAGGCCTTGGCCTAGTGTCTACCTGTTGGGGCTGCTGGATATCCATCTCCTACTGCAGCTCATCCTCCAAGTCAATGACTAAAGGATCCTATCCACCTGACTCCCTCTAACTACCAAAACCTGTGCTCTGTGTCTATACCTGTACATGTACCTCTAACTCCTCCTACTTGATCCCCGAGACCCGTGTAGGCTGGTCCTCTATCGTTAAGTCCATAGATCTCTGCAAGGCCCTGTCCTCATCAAACTAGACATCCCTGCTCACAATGATCCTCTTGCGAGCAAGAATGTATACTCTATATGCCTTCGAAGTCTCACTGTAACCAACAAGTAACCCCTTCTCTCCAAAAGGGTCCAACTTCTTCCTAGTGTCAACATGAATGTGACAACAGCAAACACTCCCAAATATGCGCAAGTGGCTCACATCTGATCAAGTTCCTGTGCAGACTTCCTCGAGTGTCTTCCTCCCCAAAGTTGTGTGGGGACACCTGTTCTGAATGTTTACTGCAGTCCTATATGCCTTGGCCCATAACAATAGTGGTAATCCCTGATCAAATAGCATGGACTTGGCTAGTCCTACCATTGTCTTGTTCTTTCTCTCTACCACTCCATTTTGTTGTGGGGTATGAGGCATTGTGTGCTCCTTCTTGATCTCCTTTGATGAACAGTACTCCAAGAACTCATTGAAGGTGTAGTCACCGCCGTTGTTCGTCCTCAATACTCGAATATTCCTTCCTGTCTGGTTCTCTACGAGAGTCTTAAACTCTCAAAACCGCTCAAAGACCTCTGACTTGCCCTTCAGGAAATAGGTCCAAGTCTTCCTGGAATAGTCGTTAATGAAGGTGACGCAATAGTTGTAACCACTGAAAGATTGGACATTCATAGGTCTGCAAACATCCGAATGCATTAAGTCCAAGGGCTCCTTAGACTTGTGCTCATTCTATGGGAAAGGCTTCCTAATGTTCTTCCCCAACGCAACCCTTGTAATGGTTATGCTTCTCCTCCTGTACCTGAAAAACTCCAATGATTGCCTGTCTCAAATGCCTCAGTGTTGCATGGTGTAAGTGTGCCATCCTCCTATGCCACAAATCACCCTGATTGTTGTTGTTGCTGACTACAACCTTTGTAGACTCAAAGTGTAGTCTATACACTTTCTCGCTCTGGATCCCAATCACCCGATCTAAATTCCTATCCGACCCCTTGGGCCTGATGTACACCCTATGGTCTCGAAACTTCACCTGAAATCCCTTGTCCTCCAAGGTGGAAATGGATATGAGGTTCTTAGTCAACCCCAAAACATACAATACATCAGCAAAATTGAGGGGTTTTCCAAACTCCCTCTGAAATGAAACAATGCCAACTCCCTGCGCTTGATACTATGCATTATCACCCAACTCTATGTGGAAATTTAATCCACCCTCTTGCAAGTCCTTGAAGAACCTCTTTTGTCCTGTCCTATGACAAGATGCTCCACTGTCCACATACCAAACGTTGTTTCCTATGGTGCTTGCCATGCAAGCAATCAAGCAAAAATCTTCATCAAAGTTCTTGCTGAATTCCTCCACCTCTACAGATCCTGCCATTTGGGTATTGTCCTTCTACCTTTCTAGGCACTGGGACGCAAAGTGTCCTTGCTTGTGGCAAATAAAACACTTGACCTTGGACATGTCAAGGTTTTTCTTACCACCCTTCTTTTTCTTTGCCTTACCCTTGCTCTTCCTTGTCAAAGCTAAAGCCTCTTCATCTACAAACTATGGGGCATTGTTGGATGAGCTTGGCCCTTGACCCATCCAAGTCTCCTCCTACACAAAATCATCCCACAGCCAAACAAGGAGCTTCTCCCTAGCTACAACACATTTGACAAAGGTGACCCATGGCTTAGAAAAGCCATTGAAGGCTATCTGAACTAGCTCCTCATCCTCAGTATTAAAACCTACTGCTCCAAGCTCGTCTCTGATTTTTTATGAGCGTTGTGAAATAAGGCACCACTCATTCCCCTTTGCCATCTTGGTACTACGCATCCTCTCTTGCAGCACAATATTCCAGTTTTCATTTTTACTCTAGTAGAGTCCTTCCAAAGCCTTCCACATTTCCAATGTGGTCTTCTTCCCAAAAAGGTGAGGGACTATATGGTCCTTCACCCCATCCAAGATGATCAACATAGCTCTGGAGTCTAACTTCTTCCAGGTTACCAACTCTACCGGATCTATGGGCACAACCTTCATGGAGTCAATGTGCTCCTCTACATCACTGACATCCAAGATCCTTGTGATCTTTTCTTTCTAGATAGGAAAGTTTTGAGCCCCTTGGAGTTTGTCCTCAACTCTCAACTACATGGCCATAGTGAAGTGTACCTGTCAAACCCTATATCTAACCTCTAGGTTTGTGTCTTCCATAGATTTGCCCCTGATCTATCAAAGTTGTTGCTAGTCTCTCAAATTTAGCTCAATTGAGCTCTAATACCATGTAAATTTTCCTTTAAATTTCAACTAGGGATAAACAGTATATTTAATTTATTACTGGAAACCACACATGAATTTCTTTTACTATTATTGCAACGAAAAGTAAATGCTGAGAAACACATACAACAATCACATAATATAGACATAGTATTTTGGGTATGGAAACCCCCAGATAAAACCCAAGATGGGAAAATCAGTGCAACAGTCAGATATGAAATGTCTATTATAAATATATGGAACTATTACAACCAACAGATAAATTCACCCAACCTAGCAAAGTGAACCTCTGCTAAATCACTGAGCAATTCAGCGACAAGGTACGACCACCCTGCGCAGTTGTACGACATCTACATCAGCAGTACGACCCAGTTGTACGAAATCCGTACGGTGCTGATGTCAATAGTATGGAATCAGTACGGCAATTGTACGGTGTTGCTCCTCTGCATGCTCTGTATAGTCCTTGCTCAGCCTGATACTCCAGCGAATCCTCTCGGTGAGTGTCCCTCGTCTTCTCAATAAATTCCTCCGTCTGACTTCTTTGTGTTTGTATCTCTCCTGTGTATGTGTCTTCTCCACCAAATCTCCTTTTAACTCAATGGCTAAGCGAAAACCCTAACCCTCACTATGGATCAATGGATGTGATCCTTCGATGAGATCAATGGCCAATATTAGATTAGCTATCACTTAAGTTTATTTAACTTTTCTCTTTATAAAAATGATTCCATTAAGTCAAAATCAAATTAGAATTATTAATGCATTTTCCTAAATCCAAACTTAAGAAAACCACATTAAATACATTTGCTTCCTCTTTAATGTCTTCCTAGCATGCAAGGACACATGCAATGCTAGAAGACCTTCCTTGTTGCCACTTTCAAACAACATCATGTGGCAAACCCTCCTCTACATCCTCATCAAACAAATGTATCCCTGAAGAAGTACTTCTGGTCTGAGATCATGTACCTAGTGAATCTAAACTATGTGTACTTGAATCACATGAAGGTGAAACTTGTGAACCTGTGACCTATGAACCTGTCCCAGTACCAGAAGTCCCTATAGACTGTGTCCACGAAATTGATGAACCTATAACCTATGACCAAGTCACCTTGAGACCTATGACTCTATGCCCTGACTCGCTGAACTTTGAGACATTGTCACCTGTGTAGTAATCTATTGCTACTCCTCCTTTCACTTTCAAGACTTTCGAAAGTCTCACTCCTCAAATATCACCTCCCTCCTCAAATATCAGCTCCCTCCTCACCACAACTTTCATCTGTGCAAGATGGTATATGCGAAAAGCCTTAGAAGTCTCATGATAGCCAACCAAAATGCCTCTCTCCAGTAGCCTCCAACTTTGCCCTCTTCTCAAAAGGAACATGCAAGGCATCCGAAAATGGGAAAGTGGCCTATCTCAAGCTTCTTCCCTGTGAACATCTCCTCAAGAGTTTTGCACCACAAGGCATGGTGCAGACTCATGTTCTATACAAAAATAGTTGTACCATAGGCCTCTGCACATAGGAAGAAAGGAAGACTCTGATCATGCAGGATGGCTCTAGCTGCACCGACTATCAAACGGTTCTTCCTTTCAGCCACTCCATTCTGTTGAGGAGTGTAGAGAACTGTCAATATTCTCCTATCTACAAAACTCATCAAATGCATGGGAAATGTACTCGCCCCCATTGTCTGATCTAAGCACCTTGATCTTCTTTCCTATCTGGTTCTCCATGAGATCTTTGAACTCTTGGAACCGAAGCAAGACCTCCTCTGACTTCTTGCTTCTCAGAAAGTAGATCCAAGTCTTCCTAGAAAAGTCATCGATGAATGTAATGTAATACTCAAAACCTGTCAATGAGGGTAGAACACATGGGACCACACAAGTATGAGTGAATCAAATCCAACACTCCCTCTGATCCGATGTCACTGCTCAAAAAAGCAATCTTGGTGTACTTTTCCAAAGCACACCCTCTGCATACAACACTTTGCTCTGTATTGAAATCTGGCAAACCTGTGGTCATGTCTCTCAGCATCCTCAAAGTTGAATGATGAAGGTGGGCCATCCTCTTGTGCCATAACTCACACAACTCACCGATACTCTAAGTGTGTGCCAGTGCATGATGTGGCTGGAAGAAAAGCTTGTACAGTTTCCCGCATCTAACTCCAATCGCATATGAAGCAAATGGGCCCTCTGCTTTAGGAAAGATGTAAACTTTCCCATCTAGGACATATACCCCAAGGCCTCTATCTTCAATCATGGAAACTAACACAAAATTCTTCTTCAACCCAAGGACGTACAAGACATCCCTCTATAACATGGGCTCCATGGACTCCCTGTCAAAGAGAACAGTCCCACGCCCAACTGCTCTCACCATTGTATCATCACACAATACAACCTTCAACTCCAAGCCTGTCTTTGAAATCTCTGTGAACATGTCTCGAACACCTGTTATGCGACTCGAAGCTCCACTATCAATGTGCCATGTGGAGGAAGTAGTGGAAGCACTAAGTGAATGCCCAACAATCATGGAATGCTCCATGTGGTCCTCAAAATCCCTGTTGGTGATGGACGATGCTCTCTCTATACAACCACCAACAAAGAGAGAAAACTCTCTCTCGAATCTAGCAGCATACTCATCAATCTCTATTGAAGTTGTTGTATGTTGTTTCTTCTTCTTCCTGTTTGGGCATTATCCAGCATAATGCCCAAACTTCTGACAAACAAAGCATTTCACTTTGCTCATGTCCTTCTTCTCACCATCATGTTGCTTGGTTCCACACTTGAAACCCTTCTTGGACTTCTTCTTCTTCCCCTTTGCTGCTAACGCCACATTCTCCTCATCCTCCTTGATGTGAGATGTACTCCCCTGTACATATCCCATGTGGGTCTCCTCCTGTATGAAAACATCCCAAAGACGATCCCATGTAAGCATGTGTTCACAAGCAACAACGAACTCAACAAAAACAGACCATGGCTTTGTCACTCCATTCAGTGTTGTACGAACCAACTCTGCATCCAATACCCTCTCTCTCATTGCTCCAAGCTCATCTTGAACATGTGTAATCCTGGTAAGGCATCTCCCATGTTCATCCTAATGCTCTTCAGTTTCTCCCTTAACACCATCTTCTGATTTTCATTGGAACTTTGGTAAAGATTGGTCAATGCAGTCCACATCTGATGAGCATAGTCTTTCTCAAAAATGTGTTGTATGATATGGTCTTTAATGGCATCAAGTAAGATTCTTTTTGTTTTTATGTTCAGTTTGTCAAAAGCAGCCTTATCAACTACAACTATAGAAATAGTGACAAGATGAGCAACAATATTATTCACTATTTCCGAGAGTTCATTCTCCTGCAATATCAGTACAATTCTAGCCTTCCATGGGGTAAAATTAACTGCCCCATCCAACCAGTCCTCTAGCCTAAGTCCAGTAGCCACCACTGCAAATAAGTCCAAGAACATGTTTGTTCTCAAAACCCTGTTTTTCCTTAATTCTCCATGTCTGAAATTTATTTCTGTGTAATTTTCAGCCCTCAACACTGCTCTGATACCATGAAAATTTTTTATAACACCAACCAAGTTTCAGTTTCAGCATTGCATATGGTTTAATGCCCAAACCCAATCATGCATATACATTTTTTTTTAAATTATAATTTTACTGAAAACTTGAAACACGTGAGATATATTTTTCAACTTTTTCAACTCTGAAAATCTATGACAACCGTAATTTCTTGCTAAGAAATTTAAAACATGCAACACACATGAAAAATTAAAAGACTCAGATTTTGAACAAATTGGTCCAGGAAAACCCCGAAGGAAAAACCTATTCTTCAGAGATATTTTTATTTCTTAGAGACAATTTCACTCAACGAAATGCAACAATACTTATCTCATTTTTCATCTTGAAAAGCATGCCACAAAACCACACTGACAAACTGTTGTATGGATTCCTCAAATTCCACCACACATGTGACTATACAAACGCCTCGATTTTTGTGTTGTACGCTGCCTCGAAATCTGTGTAGTACAAACTAATGTACGAACAGCAATAAATGTTGTACTCTACCTCAAAAATCATGTTTCAAAGATAACTAAACCTGCCTCAAAAATCGTGCCCTTTTTCACCTCGATTTCTATGTTGTACAAACTGCATTAATTTTGTACGGATGCATTTGGATCCATGCCATTTTGCTTGTATAAATGTCTCAAAATTCGTGCCCTTCTTTCTCTTCTTGTTTCTCGGAATTTGTGCAAGGGTTTTCTCTTTGGTTCTTCTCTTCTCTCTTGCTCCTCCTCTCTCCAATGAAAAAGCTTTGCATTTCCAAGCCTTTTTGTTTGAGTAACTTCCACCTCCAAATCAATGGCTTATATTAAGAGCCAACTAAATGCGATCTAGGGCCCATCTCAAAATTCATGTTTTAAATAATAAATGAGAATTTAATGCACATCAACATTTAAATCTCATAAAGTCACTTCAAAATCATAATAACTCAAACTCACATTAAAAAGTTCACTTTATAAAATAAAGTCATTTCTCACCTTTTTAAATAAGCTAGGGACCACTTATTAAAGTGTCCTTGTCCACCCCAAGGCATGAATGGACAAACACTTCCTAGGTAAAAATTCAACAACTTCTATGTTGTCTATTCAATCCAAGGTGGGTCTAGAATTTGTCTATCCAGTTTGCAAAGAGGATTTGGGGCATCTTTAGTGTGGTTTGGCCTAAGAAAACCATAGGCTGTGGCTAGAGGACATTCCAAGGAGTTTTGGACTAGATTCAAAGGGTTACTCAAAGACCTATTGTATTGTTGTAAACAAATCCTGCAATATGAAGAAGACAAATATTTGCTAGTTTTCCTCAATAGACTAGGGTTTCCAAGGTATTTCTTACATTTGGTTTTGTCTGTATGGTTGAGTTTGAGTGTGTTAGTAATTAATAATTAGTAGATTAATTATTAGAGATTAATAACCAAATCTGGCACATAAAATTTCACATGGTATCAAAGTTGATGCGAATGTTGAAGCAATTAGAGAATCAGAGGAACAAGTAGAGCACAAAGGCTCGCACACACAGGAGGATGATCACACACTCAACTTAATTGCATTATTGAATGAAAGTTACATATATAGGTAAACACCAAACAAGCTAGGATCAAATCCTATCACTAAGGAACTGTCAAACTACCAATTCTAAGTTTAGAAAACAACAATGAATGCAGTTATGCATTATCTCTAACAACCTCCCTTAATGGAGAAATGGATTCTTTACAACATCAAGTTTCTTTCTAAGATCCTTCCAACTGGTTTGGTGAAAATATCAACAACATTTTCACTTGTACTACAATAAATCAATTCAATCTCTTTAGACTCAATCTTTTCTCGCACAAGATGATGTTGCAGCTCAATATGTTTGGATCTGGCATGATAGACTGGATCATGTGCCAACTTGATTGAACTCTAATTATCACACTGAATTTTGGTAGCTTGTTCTTGCTTTGTACCAACATCTTCAAGAATGCTCCTCAACCAAATGGCTTCACAAGTATCATTGGTCAATGCTTTATATTCAACTTTTGTGGATGACAAAGAAACAATTGGTTGTTTTTTGTTGCTCCATGACACGACTCCTGAACCAATGTGAAAAACATATCCAAAAGTAGATTTTTTGTCGTCAAGATTCCCTGCCCAATCAAAATCATAATAACCTGCCAACTGAACATCAAATGCATCAATATATGAAAAAACCAAAAGTAATCGATCCTTTTAAATATCTTAGGACTTGTTTTGCAGCTTTCCAATGTGTTTCACATGGCTTAGCCAAGAATTGACTAAGATGCTAACTAAATATGATATGTCTATCCTTGTAATAGTGAAATAGTTCAGGCTTCCCACTAGTTGATGATACAAAGTACCATCTGCTTCTTTTGATCCATTATTACTGTACAATTTCATATTTTGATCCAAAGGAGTTGATATTGCTTTGCATTCACTGATTTGAAATCTGTTAAGGATTTCCCTTCCATACTTGCTTTGAGTGATCTATGTCTTACCAGCCTCTCTCCAAAATGCAATTCCTAAACAATAATGCAAATCACCAAGATCTTTCATTTCAAATTTCCTGAGACATATGACTTTTAATATCTGCAATCAACTGATATGCTCCACCTGTAATAATGAGATCATCAACATATAAAGATATCAAGCAACCATTTCCCTCTTTATCTTTCTTAATGTATAGGCTTGAATAATTTTTGCTTTTCATAAACCCTTGTTGTTTAAAGAAGGTATCAATCTTTATATACCATGATCCAGGGGCCTGTTTCAATCCATAGATAGCTTTCTTCAATCTACAAACAAGATGCCCCCAACCTTTCTGCACAAAACCTTCAGGCTGAACTAAATGCACTTCCTCTTTTAAATCACCATTCAAGAAAGCAAATTTAACATCTAACTGGTGTATTCTCCAATTCTATTTTGTAGCTAATGCAACAAGCAACATGATTGTGTTTAATTTAGCTATTGGTACATAAGTTTCTTCAAAATCCATTCCCTCTTCTTGAGAATAACCCTTTGCAACTATTCTTGCCTTAAGTTTGTCAATACTACCATCAGCATTGAACTTAGATTTGAACAGCCATTTAGATCCTATGGGTACTTTATCTTTGGGCAATTCTACTAATTCCCAAGTTTAATTTCTCAAAATTGTATTATACTCCTCATTCATAGCGTTCACCAAGGCATTAGTCATCAAGGCATAATATCTAAACTTTACAAGAGGTTGAGTTTGTCGATTTGACCTTCTAGGTACTACAATACCTGTTGGAGTTCCATCCATGATTCTTCTACCTTCTGTTGTTTCTTCATCTGAGGTGGTATCACTCATGCTATCGCCTTGTTGTTGTACCTGCACTTTTTGAACAATTTTATCTATATTGACATTATCATCTGAGATCTACCCTTCATCAAAATTATTCAACCTGTTACTTATAAGTTATATTTATATTCTCATGAAACACAATATCTCTACTTGCAATCAGTCTGTGTGAACTAGGATGAAAATACTTATATGCCTTATGATCGTCACAATAGCCAACAAAGACACATTCAATAGATTTTGCATCCAATTTTCTTCTATCATCTTTAGGGATGTGAGCAAAGTCCCTACAACCAAAAATTCTTAAATGAATGATTTCTGGTTTATAGCCATAAAAGACTTCAAAGGGTGTTTTGAGTTCTAATTTCTTTCTTGGACTCGTGTTCTTTAAATACACAGCGGTGTTAATAGCTTCAGCCCAAAAACCATTAGAAATGGTTTTACCTTTAAGCATGTTGCGACCAGATTCCAACAGTGTTTTGTTTTTCCTCTCAGCAACTCCATTTTGCTAAGGTGTATCAGTCATAGTAAATTGTTGTTGGATTACATTGTCTATACAATATCTTTTGAATGCTCCAGAAGTGTACTCACCACATTGATTCGATCTGAGAATTTTGATATATTTACCTGTCTGCTTTTCAACTTTGATCTTGAATTCCTTGAAGTATTCAAAGACATCGCCTTTTCTCCTTAAGTAAACCCAAGTGAACCTAGATCTATCATCAACAAATATGCAAAAGTACCAAGCACCACCAAGTGACCTGGTCTACATAGGTCCACAAACATCAATATGTATTAATTCAAGTAATTCAATCTATTTCTTCTCTTCATGATTAGGGAATTCCTTTCTATGTTGTATTTCGAGTGCACATGTAGCACATTCGATATGATCATCTTTGATAACAAGAAGACCTTCAACCATAGACATTTTCTGTAATAACACAAGATCGTTGTGATTAAGGTGTCCATACCTTTGATGCCATAATTTGACATTTGAAATGGTTGAAGATGCTAGTGCTTGATGGCTTCCCTTGATTGCATCCAGCTTATATAAGCCTCCGATTCTGGATCCTATCGCTATAACCCTGTAATGATCTTGGACATCTTTAACATGACACTTATATTTACCAAATTCTACTTTCATATCATTATCAGTGATAGCAGAAACATATATTAAATTCTTTTTTATGCTTGGAACATACATCACATTGTGAATCTGTTTAAGTTGTCCATCAAGTAGATTTACACTTATCACTCCATAACCTTGGACCTCATGTGACCTGTTATCACCCATATAAATGTGTGTGCCATCAAACTTTTCATGATACTCATCATACCGTTCTCTATTACAGGACATATGGGCAAAAGCACCTAAATCTATAAACCATGCACTCTCGTCATCTGTTTTAGCAACCAGAGCATTTTTAGATATAAACCATCTGAGATTTTTTAATCCATTAACATCAGGAATGTCTTTTGTTACATAATTTCCATTGTGCTTTCTATATCTGTGATTGGACTCATGGTTCTTTCTAAAACAGTCTCTAGCGATATGACCTGATTTTCCACAGTAATGGCATTCAACATTTTTATTAGCATTAGAGTTAGTGTGTAGCATACCTCTATGTCTTGAATGAAACTTGCCTCTGTGTCTGTTCCATTGATTTCCTCTGTGTGAGTGTCCGCGTCTTGCCTTCAATGCCTTATCTGCGGTCTGTGATTCTAGCTCATAGATCTTCATTCTCTCTTCTTCTTGTAGAAGGATTCCATCGAGCTCTGCAAAAGTAGGAGGGGTATGTCTTGCTGCAAGCGTTGAGATGAACAATTTATAATCTGGCAATAACCCTTTTAATGTAATAGTCACCAATCCAGTACTGGACATTTCTTCGCCAATATCACCCCGATTATCTCTTAAATCCTTGATGCAAAAACGGTAATTAGTTATGAATTCATTCACTTCCATCTTAATAGATAATAATTTAGTCTTTAAAAACAAAATTCTATTTGAATCTAACATCTCATACAAACCTTTGAGTTTGTTCTATGTATCTTTGGACGTCTTACAATCTTTGATATGAGGAATAATATTATCTTTACAGACATACAGAGTGTTACCTTTGCTTGAACTTCTCGCAAATTCCATCTAAGATGGACAACGTATCTAAGGGCTTCTACTCATCTCCTTTCACAATTGTCCACAAATTAAGTGCCTTTAGTATAGTAATTAACTTGAATTTCCAATTAACATAATTATCTCCATTTAATTTGGACACTTCATTAATATAGGAATCAACCAGAAATGGATTTGCCATCTTACCTTCCGTCGCCAAATCCAGAGAGTCAAATTCAATATACTGCCAAAAACAAAATTTGAGTATCGCACCTTTTAAACTAACAACATGTGTTGGGGGGCGCAGTGCTCGAAATCCGTGCAAGGAAGGGCTCAGCACTGCACTTATTCTTTAGTTGAACATCCGCAGTACCACACCTTGCCTTCTCTAAACTAGCGATACCACCACACTTGCTCTTTACCGGAGGTGCGATGCCCACACTCGGGCAATTCAAGCTCCTCTGAAACCTTCATGCAACGATTGCCAACGATTCACGCAACAAGAAAACTTCATGCACCGATTGCCAACGATTCTCCTCTTCTGATTAGCGTTCTCTTTCCACCACATTTGAATGGCGACTATCTCGTCTTGATTAGCAGCGACCGTCTCTTGTCTTCACACCATGATAACCACTTCAACAATTGGGATTACCAACGATCTCTTTGGAGCTCATTCCCTTCATCAACAATTTGGAAATAACGCAATAACCTCCAACAATAACGCACTCCTATTCAACAATGGCTCCTTCTCGGTTGCAAATCTCCACGGCTCACTCGTCTAACAGACCCACGATTCACTCATCTAGCAATTTCACCTGGAAAAAAAAATTACAGCTCCTTTCGACTCCTCTAGTAGATGGCAGTCACAAGTTTCTTCACTACTGGAAATTATACGATTATATGGCCCCGAGCTTTATCAACTTGACATATTCTCACATACCGACAACGACCTTCCTCCACGAAGTCTACAGGCAGCAAATTCCTTTCAATAGAGGTCAAGATCTTCTCCCAGCAGCGATCTCTCCTTTTGATTGATGCTTTCAGATGGTAGCAGCCAGCCCTTCAACGATATTGGGCAGCAATCTTAGCTTCCTTCAATGACCATCACTCACACGGATCCCACAAACTCCAAGTCCTCACATCCCAGCAGTCACTTCACTGCCTTAGAAGGCTCTAATACCAAATTAAAGAATCAGAGGAACAAGCAGAGCACAAAGGCTCGCACACACAGGAGGAGGATCACACACTCAACTCAATTGTATTACTGAATGAAAGTTACATATATAGGTAAACACCAAACAAACTAGATCCTAGAAGAAAGGATCAAATCCTATCACTAAGAAACTGTCAAACTACCAATTCTAAGTTTAGAAAACAACAATGAATGCATTTCTGCATTATCTCTAACAGAAGCAAGATTTCATCATTTGAAGGATTTGACAATCAAGATTTACGAGAAAAGAGAGAGAGAGAGACCGTACGGCCACGAAACGTGTCATACAGGCACTATACAACAATTGTATTGTCGACAAGTGGTAGAAGGCTCAAGGGATTGTAAGACCAATTGCAACAAAGAAAGGCAACTCAACAATGGACAAATCAAGTGGTTTGCAATTGTTGGACGAGGTAGATCAAATGCTCATACCAGCAAAGGGTTGTTGTAGTAGCCACACTCGGGCGACACAAGTGGTAGAGTCGATTCAACAGGTTTGAGTTATGCCCATGAGCAAGCATCAAGCGACAAATCTATGGTGGCAAGAGCTGTGACTATTGGTATTGTGGTTGTCAAGCTACAAGCAAGGACGCTAGTGGAGAGTCGATAGGAGGGATCCTGCAAAGGCACGCCGACAGAGGGAGGACCTGCAAAGGCATAGGCTGATGGGCAAGAAAAGACGGTGGTTGGAGGATCGAGTGCGGAGTCATGCAGCAAGGTGTTAGGTTGCTAACAACAACAAAAGAGGACATTGTCAGGCGGAAAACACAATGTGAGGGCTCAACCAAGAGGTTAGGACGCAAGAGCAATGCAGCAAAGGACCGGCAAGGATCCGCATGCTTGACATGCAAGACATAGTGTTGCTTGTGGGTACTGTTGGACATCAACAGAGTGCTATCGAGCGGAGATCGTGAAGCATAGGGCCGCCACCAGCTCAGTCACCTAGGTTCAAAGGCAGTAGTCGTCGATGGGAGTTGTTGGGTTAAGAATGCGAACAGAAAGGCAGACACCGAAGAAAGCATAATCACAAGAGATATTGACGATTATAGCCACCACCAGCTGCCGGGAGGAAAAGAAGACGGTCTGCAATTAGTTTCCATTGAAGAAAATGGCAACTAGTAGCCGCCAAAGACAACAGCCACCAAGGAAAACAACCTAGGCAGGGGCAATAATTTTTCCGACATAAGGCCCTAAAAAAAATTCCAAGGCAGCAGTCGAGCAAGCCCCAAGGTAAGGGGCAGTAAATTTTTTACATTTGGCAGTCGTCAATTCAGCTACAAACTGGAAGACTTGACGCAAACTAGCAGCACGACGAAGGTGAATAGGTGCAGTGAGCAACAAGACGATACGGCCGACGATAGTGATGGAAAGCAATAGACACAAGAAACAGTCATTTGTTATGGACACATGGACGTTGGCAGAGGAGTTGAGCATAGAAGCAGTGTTGACGACTACAGCAATAAGGACACATGATTGACTGAGTTATGTGGTGTTTTCTATGATGGTATCCAGCATTGTTGATGTCTTATGCAACTTCAAAAGATATTCTTATTGTATTTGATCAAGAAAATAACCCTAAAAGAATAATGTTAAAACATACTCTCAAGAAATCAAGTGAAAATAGACAAGTCACCCCCACACATACCATTGGGTAAAACTACCCAATCACTGGGTAAAACTGCCTCGATGAAGTTAGCCCTATAGTGAAAAAGGCATCCAAAAAAGAGTATAAATAAAGGGGCGCATTCCTCATTTGTATGTACAACACAAGTTTGCTCAAGACAGTGAGACAAGTGCGCAAGAGAGAGAGAGAGAGTACCTTGAGGAAGACTTATCTTTGGGTTATCTTATCTTATCTTTGCTTCTTGGGTATTTTTTGTGAGAGAGCTTTAGCTCTTCGTTGTATTAACATTGTATTTTGTTGACGAATCTATACTGAAAAAGTTTGCTAGTGTTCTTCCCTTGAAGAGTTTTCCAAAGGAGAAATTTGTGTATGCTATGAATGTCTTTCCTTCAATGACCCTTATGCATGCAGCTATTTTGATATGATATAATTTGAATTAAAGATTGACTAACATAACTGCTTAAGTAGAAATTTCAACAAGCATCTTGTTTGAGATGACACTGTTGGAGAACAAATTTCCAAATCAAAGTCCAACGCATGTAGCAAGAAGATCTTACAGTTTAGAGGGAGCAACTACAGCTACAAAGGATGTGTTTGATCCTGGAAAAGGTTTCCCTAGAAGTACCTTCCTCGCTAAGAGGGAGTGTTAGATTTTGTAGCTCGGACAGGTACTTCTACGTGAGGGTGTCTAACACATAGAAGTGGTCCCATAAAAGTAACTCTCTAGACATCTTTATAAAAGTGTCTTTTGTAATACTTTATGGTCAATGGTATTGGAGGGCACATGGTATTGGGTGTCCCATAGTACCGAGTGTCCCATGGTATTGAGCCCATGGTATTGACATAAAATGAATGTTATAAAAGAATCTATGGAGAGTTGTATAGATATTATAGTTGCAAGATACAGGTTTCCTCTTGTAGTGAGCAATCCAGATCTAAGTTTGAGATCACAATTTTTCTAGAGGAGAGTTACTTCTCTGTTAACTAATGGATCCAAGGTGGATTTAGAGTTTGTCTATCCAGTTTGAAGAGGGCATCTAGGGCATCTTTAGTGTGGTTTGGTCTAAAAAAACCATAGGTTGTGGCTAGAGATTTTCCAAGAAGTTTTGGTCCAGATCCGAAGGGTTTATCTAGACGACTACTGTAGTGTTGTTGTAAACAAATCCAGCAATAAGAAGAAGACAGGCATTTGCTTGTTTTCCCAAAAGGACTGGGTTTCCAAGGTATTTCTTGTGATTGGTTTTCTCTATATGGTTGAGTTTTAGTGTGTTATTAATTAATAATTAGCAGATTAATTATTAGAAATTAGTAACCAGATCTGGCTTAGTAAATTTCACAATGATGACAAAAAAATTGACCGATTGAGCCAAATTGTTAAATAGTGTTCAGGTTATTGTTGTCCATGTGCTAAGGCTTATAATAAAAACCTAGCTAGATTGAGCCAAATTGTTAAATATTGTGTTTCTCTGGTATCATAACTCCTTCGCTACCGCAACATTTGAAAGAAATATATATTTTTCAAATACACATCACCAACAAGATTTTATCCATCATAGATATATCACATGCCTTTATTCAATCAGAATTGTTAATAGCAAAAAGACAGAAAGACATATTAACCTAACTAATAACGGAAAAAGCAGTTTCCTTCAAACTGTTTTTCATTACTTGTTTTGGTAACGTGAATTCAATGATCTCATGGCTACAATGTAGGGACAGATCAATCTTTAAAACCAGCACGTTTCCCCTGGTATGGTCGGCTAAATTTATCCTCGTTTAGAAAAATGGAAGTTAATTAAATTGATTTGGCCAAAGAGACCTTGATCTATTGGTGAAGTTGATAGAGTATGAAGGTGTCCGCTGTCTACTGAGATTTCATTCTCACCGTACCAATAACATCCGCAAAGAAAAGAGGAAGGCAACTAAATTAATTTGGCCAAAGAGGCTTCATCTATTGGTGAGATTAATGGGGTATTAAGTTGTCTATTGATATTTCATTATCACCGTACCAATAACATGGGCGTAGAAAAAAGGGGATGAGGCCATGGGCAAGGAAAAAACAGGATGAGGTCATGTGTAAGTGTAATTAAACCCATTTAAGCTGAATGATGTGTGTTTCCTGAACCAAATGCCATAGAGAAAAAGAGCGAAAAAGGAAAAATAATTCAAAGGGGATAAGAGACTTACTGACATGGCCGTGTTCTGGTATTGTTTGAATATTGAGGCGGAGGGCATTCCACCATTCCAAATGTTGTTTTGGGAATTGGAAGAGCCAGGGACGATTGCAGGGTTGTTTTCCTTTGCGTCCATGCTGCCGTTGGGACGACAAGCCAGTTCTTGAACGACGTGCTGCCTCTTGGGGGGTGGAGATGCTACAGCAATTTGCTGCAAGGGCTTGGCCTTCAATACAGGAGCGCCATTGTAATTGTGATTGCGATTGTGGCTGTAATTGCTGGTATTGGTATGATGGTGCCTGCGGGCTTCATTGTTGGAATTGTCGTAAATGGCGAGCGCGAGCGGTGGACTACGCAACCAGGGCCGCTGGACAACTTCGCCGCAGTGAGATTCTTCATCGACATGGTACTCCAGCTGCTGAGGAGAAGGAGGAGGAATATGACGTGCATTGTGCTCTGGAAATTTGCGATAGATCTTCTGGCCCCGTGTTTGGTCGGGTGTGACCTTCGACGGGTGCTGAAGAGGAAGAGAAGGGGAAGGGGGAACCGGGGATGTGGGAAATTCCCTAACGGCTAATGCTGCCCCAAACCTGATTGCATTTGTTTTCTGGTTCTGCGGAGAGGAAGATGGCTTGCGGGGTTGCTGTTTCTGTGCTGAGTGGGAGGCAGCGGCCGAGTCTATTACGGCCCAGAGCTCGGCATCGTCCAAATCGTTGTCGTCTCCGCAGAATTGAATCATTGCCACTGATGGATGGATTTACCTGCCTCGCTTGGCCTCTTTCTGACCCTCTTTTTCCTTCTGCCTGCCGCGAGCGGGAAAGGTTTGAAAACAAATTTCAAATGGATGGAATTTGATTCGGATGAATGGCTTGTTCACACTTTGATATATGTTTACTTTTTATGGAGAAAAACTATGTTGAAATTTTGAAATTTTCCAAAATATTTCAAGTGCTTCACCATTATTTATCACCTTTACCATCTACCCTTTCTAAGTGAGGAATAATGTCACGTATACAATAATTTTTTTTGTCTCAACAAAGAAAAATTCTCTTTATTGATGTTAAAGAACCGTTCTACACAACCGTTTTACACAGATCAACTATATAGAGCCTTTACGTATAGTTGATGGCATTTTTCAAAAAAAAATAAAAAATTGCTTTCATAAGTTTTGCATGTAATGACCCCTTGGGTTAATAGGTATTAACTAAAACATATATTAAAATAGTCAGAGATAATAAACCACAATTTCAACATATAACTATAAAAAAGATTATGTGAAATCAATAAACATCAAAAAGACCATAGACAGTATAATGAGATGATAAAATCAATCCAAGAAACCCCTATAAGCAGGGATGGAATTTGACGGGTAAATGCCCGTCATGGGCCAATTTACTCGTCAAATACAGCTAAGATTTTTCGGAGGCCGTCAAACTCTGGCTTAGAATACAGAAAATGTTTCAGATTTTGATTGTTACTTGTAATTTTGACGGGTGTCCGCCATTTGAAATTCCAACTCTGCCTATAAGTGATGGAGGGTATCTCATAAATGTTGCCATCCATGGAGT
Source organism: Pseudotsuga menziesii (assembly GCA_001517045.1). Taxonomy (NCBI): domain Eukaryota; kingdom Viridiplantae; phylum Streptophyta; class Pinopsida; order Pinales; family Pinaceae; genus Pseudotsuga; species Pseudotsuga menziesii. The sequence goes on from LPNX010633367.1 coordinate 204,721, forward strand.
CCCATCGATTCCATGCCCCCTCCTCCAATAAAAGGCCCTTCTTCGAAAGAGAATATGCTTCTTGATTGTATTCACAAAAGATGTGTTGAAAAGACGTGAAATGAAAAAGTGCAAGAAGCCTCTCTATGTCTTCATATATAGGGGCCAGTAGGAGGTTGGATGGCCCTCTATGGTTGCTAACCCATTCAATAGCAAGTTTTGAGCCACCTAGGATCTGAATCTTATGAATGTTTGAGTGGATATATAAATAAAGACCAAGTCTTGTGGCTTCCAATTCCCCTGAGATATTAGTTTCCATGCGCAAACCTATAGTGAAAGATATATGATGAGTTGCTTAGAGATGGAGAATGCTCCCCACTCCACCTATGGGTGGATGGTGCTTTGTTGCTCCATCAAAAAATAGCCATGGAAAACTTTGATCAATATTGATGTGTGTGACTCTGCAGGATCTCTACTGCGGGATATGTTGGGGAAACAAGTAAAAAATGCCCAGACTTTTGGATGCACAAATAAGCAGAGAGAACAACTTGTCCTCAAAAATAGCCTAGTTCCTAGCTTTCAAGATATTCCACATTGTAATGACGAGCTGGGCTTTGTAATTTATAATGTATACAATAATTGTGATATGAACATAATTTGTAACCTACATTGCTTTTTTCATAGTTGTATAGTTCATTTGTGATGGTCATTTTTCATGTAAATCTTAATTAAGAGACATTGAGACTCATTATAATGACTAATTATATAACAAAGCACAAGGTTTAGAAGGCTTTTCTATTAAGAAAACAAGTATGAATTTGTTATATTTGTTCAACAACCTAAGTTAACAAACACATTGGAAAATTTACGTTTTACATTGATTTTGGGTTCGACATGGATATAAACACAATTGTTTGTTTGAACTAATCAACGAATTACCCATAATTTAGATTTATCAATGTTTTTTTGTGTTAACAATTGGAATTGTTGTGGTAGATAAACTTCTTCTCTCGTCATGTGCATTATCCCACATTTGTTGCCAATGGCAATCAATGATTACATGTATTGTAACACCCTAGTTTGATCCCCTAAAATTTGTGTAAAGTGTAAAGAGACAGTGGGGCTCAGAGATGAACTCATAACTTATTTTGTACTCTAGATTGATTTTGTCAGTTGCGGGTGAAGAGGACGCTAATAATTGTTGGGTTTATCTTATTATTAAGAGGGGGGGTGAATCAATAATTGCGCTGGTATGTATATTATTTATCTATGACATATTTTCACCAATAAAACTTTCAACGACAATAATAACAAACACAATAATGTACAAATATCTGAGAATAATTGTATATATNTAACATCAATGGGAGATTTCATTTTCCAAACATGAGCACCCACTCATTTTAGGTGTTCACCTGATCCTCAAGTAGAATATGATTACATCAATGGGAGATTTCATTTTCCAAACATGAGCACCCACTCATTTTAGGTGTTCACCTGATCCTCAAGTAGAATTTGTGGGTTGTTGGCACCAACCTACAACAACTTCAATCTACACGAGCACCGACTCACAATCTTCAAGCACCGACTTGAACCGATATATGTCTGACTACGCAAACTACGACTTGTGGCTTCAAGCTCCAACATGTGGACAACTACGCTCTTCAGTTGTGGAAGCAGCAACTGGAGGGAAGCTCCGACCTCCTGGGTTTTATCTCCTCCAACAGAAAGAATGCTACAACACTCCAATTGTATTTACCAGCTTCAACTGAAAGGAGATTCCAACCCCCTGGGTTTCATCTACACCAACAAAAATGATGCTACAACATCATGATTATATTCTCCACCACTAACTCGAAGGAGGTTGGAACCCCCTGCTCCTTGCCCTGTCTGACCTCCCTAATATGAAACAATATTGTATTGAAAAAACTGCAAATACATAACTACCTTAACCTTGTGAATATCTTCGCAATTCGCAACTGCTATAAATTCTTCGATCTGTGTCTGAGTATCTACTTCTAAACAGACAGTTGCCATAAACCACGATGTGCAATGATTACTGCGATCTACGTCTTTTCAGTGGATTTGTGTTCTGCATCTGAATAGAGTTTTTAGCTCATTCACATCTATGGTTCTGCGGTTTGTGCCTTTTATTGAGCAAAAACATCACACATCCAAAATATGGGTATCCTCTTCATTTAGCGCACTTATTTGTTGTTCATCTTTGACTAGTTTTGCGCACTTCGACTCTGCTGCAAAAGATACTTATTATGATCAACGAGCTGTTGATACCCCAAATAATTATAAAGCTTTCCAACCATATTATCTCAGCTTTTCATTCTTCACAAGCTTACTTCACCACGTCCATCTCTTGTTTATTTATAGTCTTATTGGCTCAAGAGATGTGTCCACTTGGTGAAATTCCTTATCCTTGGATAACACCCCACTAGTTTGTGTTTTCCACAAGTTAAGGTCTGCGTCAACATGCCACTTAACGCAATTAATCTTTATGTGGTGTATGGTGCACATATGCCAATGTCCTTGTGGGAATTTTGCACATAGGTTCATAACCCATATTTTTCTTCACAAGTCTTTGCACCACATACCACTTTCTTTATGGGACTGTTACACATGAGTTTATGTTTCATGTTCTTCATTCATAAGTCTCACAAATGGTATTTGCACATATATGCCACTTCCAATATTCTTCTTTATGTATCATTATATGCGCACTTGCGACCAGTGTCGCAATGGGATCTTTGATCTCATGTACACTGTTGTTATTTGCATATTTTTACATATACATACATATTTGCTTTCTTGTATTTGACACATACACATTTACTTAGACATGCAAAGATTAGGCATATAGGAGTATCCATGTAATATTTCTCATTACTTTGGATTATGGCATGTGACATTACAAGTTTGATATCAATGACAATAAATTATTCAACAATCTCCCCATTTGTCACTGATGTCAACAAACATAAACTCCCCCTAAAATCTACATACCCCCTTGACATTGCTCCCCCTGCCATTTAGATCTCTCTTTCTCCAACCCTTTGACATCAAAGGCAATGAGGTGTTCAAATACTTATGTATTAAGTGGGAGATGTTTCGGTTAATCGAACTATTGCTAGCAGTTTCTGTAGAGTTGTTTTTGCAATTGCAACTTATTTCTTTCATTTCTTTCTCTGTAGCCAAAATATAATGTTATGCTTGTTCATTAGGAAATAGCTTCAACATGTATGAGCACTATTTTGCAGTCTTCATGATTTCCCTTTGCAAATCTAAAAAGGATTCTATAATCCAATCAACTTCATATTGCAAGGGTTCGAGTTCGCTAATTCTTTTGGTTTGTTCTTCCTTGATGCTGCAAACTTCATGTTGTTGATTTTTGAAGTCTTTGATTGTATTAATCTTCTTAGTACCTAATAGGGTAGTTATGTTGTCTCTTAGTTTCTCCTCGGTTTCTTGTGCTTTTTGCAACCTTTGTCCTAGCTCCTTTATTCGCATCAGCAATCAATTGTGCCCACGGTTGAGTGCTTTTGTCATACAGCTTAGCACATCCTTGTTCTAGAGTTTTAGTGCTTTCAACTATGATATTCAAATTCTTTAGCCTCCTTTCTATTTCTACCTTGATCTTTGGAGGTGACCTAACCTGTCTTTTGTTGGTCTTATCATGCAGATCTTGGATCACTTTTGTCAATTTCATGACCTTCCTTTCTGATGTGCCATCTTCATCAAGTTGAGGTTCTAGACGCATGTTGTATACTTCCTCCACAACTTTCTATAGTTGTAGGGTTTGTTGTTGTGCTTTATGAGCTTCCTACTTCAAGATATCACTCTTGGTGGTTGCTTTCTCCACTATCAGCTTCAACTCTAACTATTTCTTGCCATTCTTTTCTTGTTCCATCTTTAGTCTCGAACATTCTTCTTGTATAACTTCCTTTTTCATTTTGACTTTTATACTAGTCAGTTGTAGTGGCCTCATGTATCCATCTGATTTCTTGCGCAGTCACGGTGTTTAGTGCATGTAGCTCAATCACAAACAATTGTGACAGAGTGAGATCAACATGACCTACCATCTTCTGTATTTCTCGAGGAAGAGTCAGAGCTATGGATGAGATCTTCACAAGTTGATGTGGGCTTGTCTCTTTTATTTTGATAGAATGATATGTCTATAAACTTCCCAAATGCATGGTTGAGCATGTTTCCATGGCTTTGTCAACTGCATTTTTGGTTTATACCCCAATGTATTCTATATCTTCCATTACCAGTGTTTGAAGTGTCCTGTGTTTGTTTATCTTCCTTTTCTTCTTTGACACTCCCTCTGAGTGAGCTACTTCTTTCCTCTTTTCGACTGGCCCAATTGGCGCAGATACTTCAGATCTTTGTTCAGAAGAAGTCTTCATGTTAATAGCTTCCTCTTATGTGGGTGTTGGTTTATTTGATTGTTCTTGTTGTTTGAATTCTTCCTCTTTTGTCAATGGTGTTTTCCATTCCATATCCCATTTTTGAACAATCTGCTCAATATCATCTTTAGAATAGATGTGCACAGTGGTGAACCATCAGTTGCTAGGGTCTCTTTTAGCTCAAATCTATGTGTGATGCATTCCAATCTTGAAATGCACAAACCCCTTAAAAGGCTACATTACATGGGGCTATATACATGGATTATTATTTAGAATATCCCTGATTTCTTCATCGTACATAAAGAAGTTAATGTTGTTGTCTTTTTGCCTTTTCATAATTGTGAAGAACCACATGTTTGTATAATTGTCAAAGAACTGACTCCCTTCTGGTTCCTTCCAACCTACAAGAGTAATGCAAATCAACAACCAGGTATAGTGGAAAGGGTTACCTTTTTATTGTGTTTCTACACAGTCATTGGTAAATTCTTTTAACAGAAAGGTGGACCAATTCATTTGTACTCCTGAAAGCACTTCTCTACAACCGCAATAATTGTTGTTAACACTTGATCAGGGCGACTCTCGAAAGATCTTGCATGCCAGTAGTTGGGTTGTGAATCTTACAACATCATCCTTTATTTGTGCGACTGAGAATCCTCTGTTGGCTCACTTAGTTCCATATTTCTCGAGCATCTTCTTTCCCATAGCTTTTTCTTGACTTCAAATCCATGAGAAGGTTCACATATTCTCCGATGGTGGGTAGTCTAATGATCGATTCGATTAACTTGACGTCAATGGAAATCGACCTATCCATCCATAGATATCCACCGGGCATTTGTGATAACAATAATTTTTCACATATCTTTACTAGTGGGGTTTATCCGAAGAACAAGATTTACAACAGATTTAGTATCCTTGTTCTTGACAACCCTTTTGCCCAAGTTTGAACTTCCATAACAATTGATTCTTTGTGATCTGAAATAGTCCTTTTGTTCAAATAATTCTCCTGAGTCAGACTACAAAATATCTCCTTGTCGATAGGATCATAGTTTGCATAGGTAAGTTTGTATAGTTGTATGTACAACCCTTCTTCAACTATCACCCCTTCGGAAACCTTTCATGTTGGTACTTTTGGGTTTTTAATGTTCGAAAAATTCACATGTGGTGCATTTGGTTTTTCTGGAGGGAAGGTCACGGAGATCTTCAACAAAATTTGAGGAGGATGCACCAAGGGTCAGTGTGGGTTCATCCACCACATATAATAATGGATTCTTTGTTATACCTTGTCTCTTGGGGGCCATGACTTCCAAGCTTCAACGTATTCCTCACACACACTTACTATAGTAGGATTTTAGTAACTATGAATGAATTTTTGGACTGGAGAAATTCACATCTTATAAGGATATATTCCACCTTCGTGTATCATTAATGCACTTCGGACTTTGCGTATTTTACCTAGATTTGGTTTATCCTTGAAAACTGGAATGTTTTGAGTTTTTCAAAAATTGGTTGAAGTGTTCAAGATTCATTTGATCGTTTGTTGCCATTTAATGTTGATACTGCTCAAAAATTAATTACCACTATGATCACTACTTTACTAAATTATAATTACTTTTCTTTATGTCGTAGTCTCTTCGTGCACACATATTTTGTTGCAACTGGTTCGTATGTTTAGGCAGACAGACTAAGCGTCCAGACTTCCCATTGCTTTGTAAGACTAAGCATTTATAAGTTATCAATTTTCTTCCTCCAAATCATTGACCTCTTTCCTCTTTGTTTTAGATCATTGTTTTAATAAAGTATCAGCTGGTCATAATCACTTATATTCTTTGTCCAAAATTTTTGAAATCTGCAAATTCCAGATTTGTGATCGATTTTGTTGCAATTGTAACAAATTGAGATTTTACAAGTCTTCCTAGCATGTCCAATCCTTGCACACTTCCAACATGAAGTGGTTTCACATGGTCCTTTTTGTTTCTTGATGCATGCTTCCCTCTTAGTGTCATCCTTATATTTTATACCAAACATGTTGGGAGACGAACATTGCTTTCTTAATATCTTGTTTAACACTTCTGTTCTTTTGGCAAACTTGTCATTCATCTTAAGTTGTGATTGTAGGCTTTCAATTACTTGCTCCTTTTATTTCAAGCACTTCTTTTGTTTGTCGAGCAACTTCTTATACTCAGAGTTTATTTCTTTGAGAGTGACGATCTCGAGTTGTTCTGCTTGAATCATGTTTTGATGTGTTAAATTAAATGAAGCATAGGATCATCATCATGCATGAATTCAAATGAGAAGAGAAGGTTGCAGAAGAGACAGAATAATTTAGCATAGACTAATCAATTACTCATGGCAAAATTGTACACACATAGAGACAAAATTGGAATAATATGATTATATTCATGAATCGATAATTAATATGTAATACAATGGTTATACATATAGGATAATTTGAATACCTTTTATAGGATTCGAATCTACCAACTCGGGCTGACTCCGGAGCTAACTCAGTCTAGGAGAATCACCACTGGATCTCACTAATGCAACTCTGGATAACTAACTTAGCCTACAATTAGTTAACTGTTATAGCGGATTTCACCACTCTAGGTGAATTACACTTTGTATGGCCTTCCCTTGTCCCGCTGCAAACTCCTTAGACCCTATGGACCACTTTTTGTCCTTTGATGTTTCCTTGATCATCCCTAAAAACACATGAAAAATGGTACACGTGACTTTTAAACCTATAAGCGCGTATATACGCGGGTTTGACCACTAAAACTGCGTACATCAGGATGTGTGCATAATCCAAATCCTTTTGGAGTTTTCCTTGACATGGATCCGACTCATTTGACTCCTGGCCTTCCCTATGCCTTGAGATCACTCGGATTCGACCTTTCATTACCCCTTTGAAAAGCTATATAAGGAACCCCTTGGTACATTGAAGGCATAAGAGAGAATTGAGAGCAAAGAAACTATAGTCCATTGTTACCGGAACTTATGCTTGAGTCTGCATCCCTTTGTCCCTTGGAGCACTTTTGTGTTCTTCCCAAGCTTGCCTTTTGCTTGTGAGCTTGCTATCGAGAGATGGAGGATTGAAGTGGTGGAGGCCCAAGTGGGGGATTCAGTTTCTCCGGTTCACAGATGTGCCGTCAGAGGTTGTATCTTGGAATCTCTGATTTATATTAATAGAAATATCTTTTCCTGTCCAATAATGTGTGTTTGAATGAATATTGTATCCATGGGATTATGTCAAATGCCTTTTACATTATTAATTACATACGCTAGAATAGATCTAACACCATGATATATAGAATGCTTGTATTGTTTACTTGTTGTTGAGGAAGTAATCTATCAATTCAAGCTGAAGATTGAAAAGCTCAACAGGGATCTACTTCAACCGTCCGGAATAAGGTACGAGGTCTGATCCTTTAGTGTTAGACATTTAATTTCTATTGCATATTGGAAAGGATTGATTTCTAGAGTCAAGCTGTCTGTTGTGGTACCCCAAGCCATAGGAATTTCTCTCCGTAACAGAATTGGCGACTCCACTGGGGAGTTCCTAGTAGTTGTGCTTTGGGGGTTGTTTTCTCGGTATTCAATGAATTTGAATTGCTCTTTCTCTCTTGTTTCTGTGTCGGGTATGGGGGCATGTATGCCTGGTAGAGTCTGATTGGTGTGAAGTTTGTCTCAGCCTGCCTGTTTGCCTTGATTTTATGCACCTTTCTTCCTGTACGCGAGTTTTTGACTTACAGTCGCGTATACATGCGGTTTCCTCTGTGATTTCCGCGTATACACATGGGTTTACTGCGAACAATCGCGTATACCCTTGATTTTGCCTTTTTGTGGAAGATAATTGGTTGCTGGGTGAATTCCGATATTTACTGAGTCTCCTTTGGCACTGCCTGAGTCTGTTTATACCTCTGTTTCGGACCAGAAACGTTTTATTTAGGCTAAATTTTTATTTTTTAAGAAGGTTCTTGTCATGGCATTTTCGATTTTTTGTTTGAGATTAGTGCATTAGAGTTCTTTTACCTTAGTGCTTTGCTGGAAGGCTGCTTGGGTGTGCTTGCAGAGTCCAGGGGTCATAGAATCATTCTTTTGCTTTTTGCATCTCTTTTATTTTCAAAAAATCCAAAAACATTTGCTTATCATCATGCATTGCATTTTGCACTTTGCATTGTACTTGCACTAGATTTGCTTTGGAGTACTAGTTAGGACTTCATATAGGAAAATTGCATTCATCATTTGAAGAAAAATTGTGCATTTCACGTAGTAGCATACCATGTTTTCATGGACACAATGCATTTGCATTGATTATTAGGTGTGCATTTTACTTCATGTTGCATCATAACACCATTAGTTGCACGATCATATCCCGTTTTTGAGTAATAAAGCCAACTAAAATCAATGCTAAATTAAAATGAACTACACTCTTTTCTTTTCTAGGGTGCACCAACAAGCTTAGGTTTTAAGATCTTGGAATAGTTCATTGTAAGTCAATTCTCCAAGATCACTAAACAACAACATGTATGTGTCTGTCCAGGTGAGTGTGTGAAATCCTTGATATAACCAGTGTTTCTCAGGATCCTCCTCTCAAAAGGGAGTTAAGCACGAGGCAGTGTGAGCGGTTATTGATTGCGATGACCCCTAGTCATAACTGAGTAGCACCGGAGATATTTCCAGGATTGTATTCGTATCTGGGGGCTCTTTTGAGAGTTTCGGGTTTTGCTACCCTGCCCATACGGTCAATCCCGCCTGCGATTGTCCGCCTGAGCATTGATTATATTGAGGTGACCTTAGTGGCCTTGCCTAGGATATCGAGGGGGTACTTTGCAGGGGTTATTCTGCAGGTGTCCCGACCAAGTTGGGGTCAGACAGCATAGTTGCTTTACGCGTTGAAGCCGAGGGCCACAATAATTGGTTACGTACCTCCGCTTGCTATGTATGGGAGTCTCAAGCCTCTCCTAGGCGAGACATACCTGCTTCATTCAGGAGCTCACTTATCCAGCCCTTGTCTGCTTGCATTTGGATTTAGATTTTATTAGTGATTGCTCTATGCACAATAGTTGGCCTAGGGTTTACGTAAATAGAGAGTCTTTGCTATGTTTTAAGTCATTGTGGATTCGAGTGCGGTTCCTCGCCGTTCTCGTCGTTTAGCAGAACTTTCGCCTTCTACTTCTCCTCCTCCTTTGGGAGAGAGACCTAGACAGTCTAGGCGGACTATGTCACACATTGATTCACACACCATGGGAGACCGTTTAGAGGATATTCCTGAACCACCTCCTCCCATTCGTGTAGACGATGGGGAATTTACTCCTACTTATGATCCTTCACCTGACTTAGCTGAGTTAGGTCCTGTGATTTCTGATATAGGAGCCATGCATGATAGACCTACTCACTCTAAGGCTGATTCCCCATTGAGGCGTTACCGGTATGGAATGCCGGAGGACGCCGAGACTCATTTTGAACCTGCCAGCACTAGCTACGGTAGTTATGCTATGTCTGGTTTCCCTACACATGATTTGGCATTTCATGTCGAATCTGACTTCAAGCCTAACACTATGCCTGGGGGCACTCTCATTCCTTACCATACGGAGAGGTTTGGGAGCACTAGTCACATTGCACCTTCCGTCTCAGTGGTGGAAGTTACATCGTATATCCCTCCTAGGTCTAGGGTTAGCGATTTGATTAGGATACCAGACCCGAGACGAGTGACGATAGGCGGTAGTACATACTTGATTACTTAGATTCCTTCGTCCTCTATCCCTAATTCTTCAAATGTCCACCCTCCACCTTATTCACGTGGTCCTTCGAGTCGGCACATGGCTACGAGTCAAGTCCGTACTGCGGTCACTAGACCAATTGTGTCTCAAGTTCACATACCGCCCGCTGCATCGGGAGGTTATGTTCATGCTTCTAGAGGTCATATTACTACTTCCACGGAATATATCCCTACTTCTGGTATGTATATTCCTACTTTCGGAGAGTATCTTCCTACCTACGGAGTGTCTCATGGGGCATCGCATGTGATGACCTATGGACCCTATTATGGGACGCAGTATGGACAGGGTTCTTCACCTTATGGAGGCAGGTATCAACAACCTGCTTACTCTCCTAATTATGGCTTTGTAGCTCCTAATAGTCAAGGTCCACCATACTATGGTACTTCCACGCCACCCTATATGGGTCATACAGGAGGAGGACACTATGGCCAAGGCCATGGTGGTAGTCAACCCTATATGAATCAGGGAGCGGTCCATCGACCTCATCATCCTAGGCTCCCTTTCCTCGCGACGCTTAATCTTCCTGACTTATCAAGACTGACGAACGATCCTGTGGCTCATAACCCGGCTTGGCCAGCTGTCCCTACCAAGCTTCCTTCGGACATACCTAAGTTCGAGGTCAAACCGGGAGAGGATCCGAGCGAACACGTTACTACGTTTCACCTATGGTGCTCTTCGAATTCATTACATCAGGACTCAGTCTGTTTGAGACTATTTCAACGCACCCTCACAGGGCCTACTGCGAAATGGTATATAGAGTTACCTAGGGGTGCTTTCATGTTGTTCGACGACCTTGCGATGACTTTCCTTAATCACTTCCAGCTACCAGTGTGTTATGACGTTGTTATTGAACTCTTGTCGACATTTCGACAAGATAAAGCCACACATATTTCTGATCATATTCAAGAATGGCGTAGACGGAAGAGATTAATTAAAGCCTTTATACCGCCGGAGTTCCTCCTCGAGTGGTTCCTCAAGTCGTTATTGCCGTATATAGCGAAGGATGTTTGTTATCCGCCTAAATGGCACTTCTCCGTCCGAGTGCCAACATTCCTCATGTTGGCACACAAAAGGACATCTATGGATTGAGGTTTGCCCAGGATACTATTGATGACCTGCTTATGATACATTCTACCTTCATCCAGCTAGTTATTTTGCCATTTTGTCATGTTAGGATGTATTTGCGACTCTCTTTATAGACAACTCACGCATCATTCGCGAGTCTCCCTTATAGCAAGTCACGAATCCATGTATTCGTGGGTTGCGCTTATACAGAGTCGCGAGTCATTCGCGGGTTGTTCTACTACATACCCACGAATGTGCCTCTTAACATGAAAACATAAAAACACGCGCTAAAGGGAGATTAGTTAAGGTATTTTACTTAATTCTCCTAACTGCTACAACTTCCCCAACCTTCAAAAACTACCTTATTTCCTCCATATAAATACAGGCCTTGGGGAGGGTGTTGGGAGATAGACTTGGAGAGCAAAGTTATGTTGGTGGTTTGTATACAGAGTTTCTTTGGAGCAATGAAATCAGAATCCTTTGGTTGCAGAGGAGTTCTTGTCTCAGACGTCGGGTTGTAACCTTAACTCTTTCCAGTATTGATAATAAAGAGATTACTTCTTCCATATGTGTCTCATATATCATGGTTTGATAAATGTTTATGTTTATGCATCTTATATATGATTTATCTAACCTGTTTATATATATATGAATTATCTTGTATCTGGAAGATTGGATTTTGACAGGTGAAAGAGGGACAATCCTAAAGACTTTGGAAGTGAAGCAGAGCGGAAGAGGACTAGCAAGGATCGACCTTCATTAATTGAGTAAGTTCTTCTAACCCTCCTATTTCCTATTCTGCACTTTAGAAATCAATTGTCTGCAATGCGACTCCGCTGGGGAAGCCTAGGTTGCTTTAGGTTGATTCTGTTACTCCTGGCCAGTTTTTTTGTTTGAAGTCTATTTGTGATCTTGCATCCTGATTCTTGCTTGCCTCAGTATTTGAAAGTCCTGGGTTTTTTCTTTGTTTTGGAGAAAGTTTTATACCCATTCACGAGTTGTTGTTCTAGACAGTCGCGAATACAGCTTTGTATTCGTGGGTTGTTGGACTAGATAGTCGCGAATCATTCGCGACCTGCCCTTATAGACAGTCGCAGATGCTCTTGGAAGTAGGGATTTTTAAGTCTAAAGTCTGTTTGGTCTTTGCTTTGGGTAATCCCTGTTTCTGAGTGGATTTTCGTTATAAATGTTGTTTGGCCTGTCTGGGTGCCTCTGTTGATCACAGCTTGTGCTTTTTCGGAAGCCCTTGAGCCTTTTTTATTGGATTGTTTACTGTCTGCATGCTGAAGTATTTTTGGCCGGTTTGGGTTATAGGTTGAAGTGTCTTTGTCCAGACCTGTGTTCAGGGTTTTGGGCTCTGTTTTTTCAGTCTGTCTTCTGACAGTGTCTGATTCTCACTTGCCTTTGTAAGCCTGCAGTGATTCTTGTCATTGCTTGCACCCAAGCTAGGGGTCCTAGCCTTCCTTAGTTGGTTGTCTTTTGGTTCTGTTAGCCTGTGTGTTTCAGTTCTTTGCTTTTATACAGTGTATTTGATTCAAGTTCGCTCAAGTCTAGTGCATTTTAGGTGCATGCTAGCTTTTAAGCCTTTTATAGCATTAGGATTGTTCTTTGCTCTTTTCCCCTACCTCCTCTGCTTGGTTTGATTTTTGGCTTATGTTTTTGGTCAGGCTCTGTTCTTGACCTTGCTTTGATTTCAGAAACTTATTGGTGTTGGTTTCTTTCTTCTTTTGTTGGTTAACTTCACCTTGCGAAACTAGTTGACTTGTTTTTTATACAAGCCTTCCTTCCAAGTAGGTTTTATACTGACTTTAGGGCATTCTAGAGTTTGTTTGGTGATTGTATAGCAGAGACCCTTTTGCTTTGCTCTTGTTATCTGCATGTTTTTAACTTGTAGGTGGTTTTTCTTTTGCCTTTATAAAAGAAAATTAAAAAGAACTTGTTTTTTGTTGCTTGTCCCCCCCCACCTCTTTCTTTGGCTTGACCTTGTTGGACAAGGTACTGAGCAGCCTTTGTTTGTAGGTCTAGATTGATGCTTGGGGCTTCTTGACCTTTGTTTATATCAATCTTATTTGCTCGGTCTTTTCATTCCAAAGTTGTTGGCTTATTTATTGTCGTAAATTTTCTTTTTCAAGAGAGGTTGATATCTAACTTTAGGGAAACCTAGGGTTTGCTTATGGGGAGTAGAGTAGTTGTCTATTTTCTTTGCTTTCAGTACTTGCTTGCGTTAGTTGATAGGCTGATTTTTCTTTTGCATTTATAAAAGAAAAATACAAAAACACATGTTTGCTTTATATGCATGTAGATTAGGTTTTTAGTCTAGATTGCATAGCATATCGTTGTTTTTGGAAAAATATAAAAAAAGATTTGATCTTTTGGCTTTCAAGTTTTCTATTTGAAAATATAAGGAGAATAGTTTTTGCTTTTGCATATCATATCTCTTTCCTTAGTCATTTTGTTTCAATTTTGAGTCAAAACACCACCAGTTTACCATTCCATTTCCTCTTGAGTAAGAAACAGCCCTTTAAAATGAACGTATAATTTAAAATTTACTAGTAAGTTTTGTTTTTTAGGGGTCTTTCACCTACTAGCTTAGGCTAGACTTGTGGGCTAGGAAGTGTAAACTTCCCACAAGTTATAAAACTCAGACGTAGTGGACCTTTCACTAGGTAAATCCTTGAATTCATCGACTGTATCTGGGAAGCTCCTCTCAAACGGGAGTTAAGCACTAGGCCGCGTGGAGGCTTGGACAGAGGAGATAACCCTCTGAATCCTTGTCAAAATGTAACTCAGGACTTTTACGCATCTGGGGATTCTGTCCTAGGCAGAGTTTCGGGCTCAGCTACCCTGCCCATGCGTACGAGTTCGGCTAACGACTGTCCCCCCAGACTGTTGGTGTAGTTAAGGTAGCCTATAGTCTCTTGACATCTAGGGTTCATACACAGGTATACCGGAAGGTTATTTCTGGTTGACCTTGGACAGACTTGGAAGGTAACCCCGGTAGAAAGTGTGGGAGGGCGGTGGGTGATTCCTCCGCTTGTGCCTAAGAACATCTACAGGGACGCCAAGTAATTGTCTATCAGCTTTCTACTGGAAAGTGCATCTTATACCTATTTGTCTGTTTGGGCTTTAGGAATTTTTTAGTGAGTGCTGTGTGGTTTGTCTGTACTTAGTGGGCCTTTAGGTGTCTGCTTGGTAATTTTGGTTGTCCATCAACCTCAGACTTTGTCTCTTGTTTTGAATCTATGGCTAACACCCCTTTGAACACTAACCAAGAGATCCCCATGAGGGGAGCTCCTTGTCCTATTCCTCTAACAGGGAATGTTGGTGTTCCCTTGATGGCCACCTTGAATCTTTCGGGATTCACCCTAGGGCTACCGGTGTGGTTTTTTTCCACTCCCACTGTCCTGAATGCTCTTGATGCTTCTCAAGTGAGCTCTTTATATCAAGAGCATCAAAACCCTGCTTCCCCTTCACCTGTAGTTAGTTCTCCTCCTCCTTCTACCTCATGCGGTGAAAGTACTGATACTAGTAACCGTCAGTCTAAAAGGAGTAAAAGAAGGAGGAATAGGAAGAAAGCACATAAGCAAGGGGGCACCCATTCAACCTCTGCAAGTCAAGTTGAACCTCACCACCCAGCCTCGGTTGTTCAGGCTGGGGGCACCCATCCAACCTCTGCAGGTCATGTTGGATCTAGTCACTCAACCTCTGGTGTTCACGTTGAGTGCACCCGTTCAACCTCTGGTTTTCAAGTTGAACCTTCCTATCCAACCTCTGTTGTTCATGTTGGAGCTATCCATCCAGCCTCTGGTGATCACGCTGGTGGGATCCTTCCAACCTTTCCAGGTCATGTCGGATCCAGTCACTCAACCTTTGGTGTTCACATTGAGTGCACCCGTTCAACCTCTGTTGTTCAAGTTGAACCTTCTTATCCAACCTCTGTTGTTCATGTTGGAGCTATCCATCCAGCCTCTGGTGATCAAGCTAGTGGGATCCTTCCAACCTCTGCAGGTCATGTTGGATCTAGTCACTCAACCTCTGGTGTTCACGTTGAGTGCACCCGTTCAACCTCTGGTGTTCAAGTTGAACCTTCTTATCCAACCTCTGTTGTTCATGTGGGAGCTATACATCCAGCCTCTGGTGATCAAGCTGGTGGGATCCTTCCAACCTTTTCAGGTCATGTCGGATCCGGTCACTCAGCCTCTAGTGTTCACGTTGAGTGCACTCGTTCAACCTCTGGTGTTCAAGTTGAACCTCCCCATCCAACCTCTGTTGTTCACGTTGGATCCGTTCACCCAGCCTCTGTTGCTCACGTTGGGGGCACACACTCAATTGCTGCAAAGCATGTTGATCCTAACCATTCAACCTCTGTTGTTCACGTTAATGGTGCCCGTCCAACCTCTACAAGTCATGTTGGACCCAGTCTCTCAACCTCTGCCGGGCACGCTGGGGGCAGTCTCTCAGCCTCTGTACTTCACGCTAGAGACTATTCGTTAACCACTGCGAGTCATGTTGACACTGTTGACAAGTCTACCCGTTCAAAACACAAGCTCAAGTTTCCTTGTAAGCTTTTTGAGGGAGACCACCTTACTTATAAATGCTACTGAGAGGCAGCCTCTGTTTTCATGCTTACCTTCTCGGGACTTGGTCCCAGCAGTTGATCAGGTGAGTCATCCTATACAGATTGTAGAGCCTTCTCTCCACTTTGTCCATCCATTTGAAAGTTCCGATATGTGTCATATCTCGGATGATTTCCTCCCTTCGGATGAAGTCTTCCTGGAGTCTTTGATACAGTCTGACCTTCTTTTTCAATTGTGATTAAGTCTAACCCTGATTTGCTTAGTAAGCCTTCCTTTTTTCTTATGTTGGTTTTTATTGAGTCTTTTGATTCTTCCTTTGAAAAGCAAGTCAGTGATCCTGATGAGTTTGATTTTTTCTTATGAATTTCTCAGCTCCTGTAATATTGAGTTTGTTCCTGCAGACTCTATCTCCCTTGTTGATTTTCGCTTCTCTTATGAGGTTGATCTTATTGATTATAAACCCTCGAGCCTTGGTCCTATAGAATCTTCTTCGGTTGATTTTGCCTTGACTTTTCCTTTTGTAGAAGATAGCAAAGTCACAAGTGTTTCTGCCAAAGTGACCCGCATCGGATCGTTTCTTCTGATGTTGTTGTTTCTTGGAGATAGGTTTATTAGTTGGATTCATAACTGTTTATGGGTCTCACCTTGTTGTTCAAGCTGTAATTGCATTTACATGTTCCTTGCTCGCGCTTATGAGCCTGATGCCGGCTTCCACGCTTTTAGCTCATTGTATAAGACCTCATCTTTGTTCTCATTGCCGCTAAGCCTTGTATCATTTCGCCTTTGCAACTTGACACCCTTTACCCTGAGGAGACCTTCCCCGAGTGTCCTTATCTTGCTCACTTTCCTTGCATTATGCATAGGTTTTTTCCTTGCGCTTGGAACTAATTTTGCTGCCTTATGACACTCGTCTACTCGCCTTTAGAACATTCTTTCTGCTCTCCTTCGAGCTCGTTAAAAACAGTAAGGAGGCCGTGAGTTGACTTTTCTGGACTCGTTAAAACTTCACGGGAAAGATTATGAGTTTCTTTAGGCCCAAGTCTGACTCCTCAAAATAGACTTGACTGCCGAGTAAACTTGTCCATTCAGGCTCGTTAAGAATAAGTGAATGGGCATCCACATTGGTGGTGGGTTATCTCTTTCTCGGACCATGTGGAATAATACGAGAAAGGATCCCTCTCTTTTCTTTTTGAATTGAGAAGAGTATTCTCAGGTATAGGTTTATCTCTTTTCTGGACCTAAGGGACTAAACTTACGGAAAGGGAACCCTCGGTATGAGCTTAGTTTTCTCTTTTTCGTGCTCTGGACCAAAACATGAAAAAGATTCCAAGTGTACTTTATGTCTTTGTCATGCTCGTTAAACCCTAAAGAACAAAGCATCGAGTTTATTGTTGTAAGCCCAATTTCTCGTAATCAAATGGATCTTTCCGAGTGATCTTGCCTTCCTTCACACTCGTAAAACTCAGGCTATATGCTGCTTTTGAAGGAGCGTTGGGTAGGTGGTAATTTAACCTTTTTCAGACCTTCATGACTAAGTACAAAAAAGGTGCGCCTTTTCTTCTTCGGAAGTTAAGAGAGTTCTTCTTTGGTTTGTTTTATACCTTTTCGGCCTCAGGAGACTAAATTGTACGAAAAAGGACACCCGTGGAGTCTTCTTTGGAGTTTTCAGACTCTCTAAACTATGAAAACACCGTCGAGCATGTACTAGTTCGAGCTCGTAAAATCCACGAATTAGTGCCTTATCAAGCATTCTTCTTTCTTTTCTTTGAGCTTGCCAAAAATGAAGATGGTCTCGAGTTTGCTTTCTTGGACTCGTTAAACTCTACAAGAAAGAGGGGATACTATCAAGCATTATTTTCCCATCTCTTCAAGCTTGTTAAAAAATGAAGAGGGAACCGAGTTGGCTTTCCTGGACTCGTTAAAATTTAACAGGGAAGGTAAGGAAGAAGTTTTCTCTTGTTTTCAGTAATGGCAGCATGTCATCCTTGAACATAGCACTCTTTGTTTTCCAATATCCATGTTTCAGTGTCCACTTGTGTTCAGCTATCACTTTGAGTTTCTTACTCCTCCTCTTGTCCGTTATACCTGGGGAATCTGATCATGTCCCCTACATGACAGATAAGTCTAGTTGTTCTCTCTATAGGTTAAATGCTGCCATGGGTCATCTCTGTGGTGTGCTCACTATTCAAGGACTTTTCCCACTGTCTGTTTTATATCCTGATCCCATCACTGTTATATCTGTTATCTATTTGTGTCTACCTTCTTTTGCCCAGTTCCTAGTCACTCTTGTGATCTGTTGGAGGATTTGTTGCCTTCCCTATCATAGCATGGTTCCATTTCAGCACTTCCTGATGACGAAGACCTAGAGTTCTGATGATGATACCTCAGGATTCACTTTCCTCATTGGTGAATTCCTTTGCTTCAGTTGTTGATTATCATCTATTGATTGACAAACTGTTGAATCCTTTCCATGTTCGACTTCAACTCCCTTTATTCACATGGCTTGGATTGTACTGGTTCTTTGGGATCCTTTATGAAGACCTTAGTTCCTATGGACTAAGTTGCGCAAGATTATGTTCTATACACAGCTTCCAGAACTTTGAAGACTCATTCTTGTATATTGTGGCTTCGATCCACCTTTGTAATATACATGGTGCTATATGTTGTACTCAAATATTGTAAAGGAGCTAGTGTTCCAGTAAATTGAACATAGCATCCTCAGATGTAACTTTGTATATGACATTACTATTTATTTGTTTCAGGTACTCTTTCTGCTCCATTGGATTTCTGAGTTCCCCAAAGATGATGATTATAATGTATTTCGGCCATCGTTTCCCTCTGACCTCACACATTAGGGGGCATCTGTTATCTGCCTAAATGGCACTTCTCCGTCCGAGTGCCGACATTCCTCATGTTGGCACACAAAAGGACATCTATGGATTGAGGTTTGCCCAGGATACTATTGATGACCTACTTATGATACATTCTACCTTCATCCAGCTAGTTATTTTGCCATTTTTCCATGTTAGGATGTATTTGCGACTCTCTTTATAGACAACTCGCGCATCATTCGTGAGTCTCCTTTATAGCAAGTCGCGAATCCATGTATTCACGGGTTGCGCTTATACAGAGTCGCGAGTCATTCGCGAGTTGCTCTACTACATACCCGCGAATGTGCCTCTTAACATGAAAACATAAAAACACGCGCTAAAGGGAGATTAGTTAAGGTATTTTACTTAATTCTTCTAACTGCTACAACTTCCCCAACCTTCGAAAACTGCCTTATTTCCTCCATATAAATACAGGCCTTGGGGAGGGTGTTGGGAGATAGACTTGGAGAGCAAAGTTATGCTGGTGGTTTGTATACAGAGTTTCTTTGGAGCAATGAACTCAGAATCCTTTGGTTGCAGAGGAGTTCTTGTCTCAGACGCTGGGTTGTAACCTTAACTCTTTCCAGTATTGATAATAAAGAGATTACTTCTTCCATATGTGTCTCATATATCATGGTTTGATAAATGTTTATGTTTATGCATCTTATATATGATTTATCTAACCTATTTATATATATATATATATATATATATATGAAGTATCTTGTATCTGGAAGATTGGATTTTGACAGGTGAAAGAGGGACAATCCTGAAGACTTTGGAAGTGAAGCAGAGCGGAAGAGGACTAGCAAGGATCGACCTTCGTTAATTGAGTAAGTTCTTCTAACCCTCCTATTTCCTATTCCGCACTTTAGAAGTCAATTGTCTGCAAGTTATTGAGTATGTTGGTAACCCTAGACCTAAGGTTATTAGGTGTATTATCCTGTACAACAATGTTTCCACATCCGGAGTGCAGAATGAGGAACAAGTGATTTTTAGGGCGCATGAATTGGACTTGATCTATGCTCAGCCCGGTTTGTTGTATGAGATTATTCCCAATGCTCCTCGTTCCAGTTTTGATCCCAAAGTCAAACCTGGACCACATGCCGATGGCATTGTGGGTTGTGCAAGTGCGAAACATGCAGATTCGGTTGCAAAACAAGTTGGTCAATTGTCAATCAACCAATCTGCTTCGAGACAAGCTACGGCTTCGTCTCAACTCGCCCAAACGGTGAATGTACTTTCTGTGCAATCATCGGACTAGAAGGGTAACCAGCAGCCCGAACGAAATAGAAAAAAGGGTAAAAATAATCGTAAGGGTGGGAATAAGAATGAGAATGCCAACAATAATGACAAGAACGGTCGAAATGCTTGGGGGGACAAGCAAGCGAAACGTAAGGTTAAGTTCCCTTGCAAGTTACGTAAAGACGATCACCTCACTTACTTGTGCCCTCGGATTGAAGAAGCTTCGAGATTCTTAGCACAAGGCCCAACTGTGCTAACGAACCCTTTGCCGCATAACCAGAATATGAACTCGAAGTCCCATGACCAGTCTAGTGATGATGATCCACCGGAGGGTAGTGGTTGTGGGTGCATTAACATGGTCCGTGCTGCGAAAGTTGTGACTTGTGCGAAAGATTATAGTTCGTCACAACCCATCCTAGGCAAAGAGCCTGATCCAGCAGGGTCCCCTTTGCGCGTTGAGAAACCTGCGGATAAACCTGAGGCTGCACCTCGCATTCCTAAGGGAGTCCTTAAGCATTCGGGGCATAATCCAAATGCCCGAGCCGCCCAAAATTATTCGGTTGTCAAGGATTTGGGCCACACTCCTTGTGCAATGTCTGCATTGGAAGTGCTTAAGAGTTGTCCTTCGCAAAGGAAGGTGTTGCTTTCTGCCCTTGGTGTGAATGGAGATGATTCTTCCTCGGTGATCAAATTTGAAACCGCAGGACTGTAGCCTCGCTTGCCCTACTATTTGTCTCTTTTGCTGCAAGTAGAATGTCTTAATATGATCGTCAAGCGTACTGTGATTGACGAGGGCACTGTTGCTTCTGTGATGTCTTTGTCATGTTGGAAGGATCTGGTTTCTCCTGAGCTGTCTAAATTAGTGACTATGTTAACTACATTTGATGGGAGATCTTTTAGGCCGCACGGTATCCTTCCTTCCCTTAAAGTCCGTTTGGGGGGGAAGACCGTTGCGATAGAGGTTAAGGTGGTTGATGCTCCCCTTGACTACAATCTCTTGTTGGGTAGGAACTGGATGTATAGTATGCAAGCTGTTGCTTCTTCCTTGTTCCATGTTGTATGCTTTCCACATAACGGGAAGATTGTAACAATTGATCAAATGGCATTCAAGAATCCGTCTGTTACCGCATCTTCGGGAGCTTCGATCCCGATCGTTGAAAATTCTCAGCCGGCAACTAGGAGTGTGGGTGTAGGCATGTATCCATCCCTCATGGGAAGCTTTAGTTGTCCTGCACCGATCCTCGTGATAAGATCTAGTTTCGATGAGGCTTCGACATCTACGACATCAGTGTCTTTCCACACGATCCATATGGAAGATCCTTGGATTCTTCCTACACCGAGTACTTCGAGTGAGCCTGTCGAGACAAGCGTGCCATTGCCTGCAGCTATGATAGCTTATCAAGCTAATCTCATGAGTGTTGCAGAGCCTAGATCTTCCTCTTCGCGGATGGAGGAGGAGGACCCTTATGTGCTGCCGGCATGGGCAGTACAGTCTTCTCATGCCCACGACTACCTTGATACGGTTTTCCCTTCGGATGAAGTGATTATTGAGGTTATGTCGAGAGTTGAGCCACCATGGGAGGAACTTCATCATAGATCATACTTTCTTCCAGAGCTTGACCGTTTGGAGCGGGAGGATTTTAGGGTGGTTCTTAGTCAGAGAGTTGGTAGTCCTGTGGTTCCATTAAGCTCTCCTGGTCTGATGGCTAATGGAAACACGGCGAACATATTTTCAACGATTCCTATCAACATCTCTCGCAATCCTGGCACGATTGAGAATGTCTATATTGGGGGGGAATGTTCCCATGCTGAGATTCTGGAATACACCGAGCTATTTAAGGAATTCTGTGATATGTTTGCTTGGTCTTATGACGAGATGCCAGGTATTGACCCTCGAATTGTCGAACACGAGATTAAGACTTACCCCAACGCTACGCCTGTTCGACAGTGTTTACGCACGGTGAATCCTAGGAAAGCACCCGCCATTAAGGTAGAGATAGAGAAGCTATTGAAAGCCGGTTTCATCTATCCCGTTCCCTTGACAGAGTGGGTTTCAAACCCCATTTTCGGTGGATAAGAAGCAGGGAGCGATCCGCATATGCACTAATTTCCGTGATTTGAATTGTGCCTGTCCTAAGGACAACTTCCCCATACCATTTATTGATCAGATTTTGGATGAGTGTGCGGGTAGCGAGGTGTTCTCCTTCATGGACGGCTTTTCCGGGTATAATCAGATACAGATTAAACCTGAGGACCAACATAAGACTGCATTTATTTGTCCTTGGGGAATGTTTGCATATCGAAAAATGCCTTTCGGCCTTAAAAACGCCGGAGCTACATTTCAGCGGGCAATGACCTTGATCTTCCACGATCTCAAGTCTATTATTGAAGTATTTTTGGATGACCTCATTGCTCATTCTCATATGAGAATGCGTCATCCCTATCACTTGAGATTAGTATTCAAAAGATGCCGACACTATTCAGTTAGATTAAATCCTCATAAGTGCATCTTTTGCGTGAAGTCAGGTCATTTGTTAGGATTCATCGTTTCAAAAGAGGGTATAAGAGTCGACCCTTTGAAGTTTGAGGCAATACTTCAGTTGTCTCCCCTGAAAAATATTCGTCATCTTCAGTGTTTGCAAGGCATGGCAAACTTCTTACGAAGATTTGTTGTCAATTTTGCCAATTTGACTAGAGGCTTCATGCGTCTCTTGAAGAAGGATAATCCCTTTGATTGGGATGAGCGAGCCCAGGAGTCCTTCGATGCACTCAAGCAAGCCCTAGCATCGGCCCCGGTGATTAGTCCTCCGGATTATAGCCATGATTTTCTATTATATGTGGCCGCATCCTTAGAGATGATTGGTATGGTTTTGGTTCAAGAGGATGAGGAGCTCCAAGAGCATGTCATATATTAT